>VWZW01005609.1:435716-457394 GCA_013397115.1 Edolisoma coerulescens
GTCACCGCCACCCGCGGGGGCGGGAAGGAGTTGGCCCCCCCGCCGGCTTCTGTTTGTGAAGGTTTTTGGAGTTGCACTGTGGGTTTCCCCGGGCT
The DNA here is from genome assembly GCA_013397115.1 of Edolisoma coerulescens. Taxonomy (NCBI): domain Eukaryota; kingdom Metazoa; phylum Chordata; class Aves; order Passeriformes; family Campephagidae; genus Edolisoma; species Edolisoma coerulescens. The sequence continues at coordinate 435,812 of VWZW01005609.1, forward strand.
CCCCTCACGCCTGGTGTGACCCAGCGGGAGGGTCATGGAATGATAGACCATAGAATGTTAAGGAGTGGGAAGGGACCTTGAAGATCATCTAGATCCAGCACCCCCGCCATGGGCAGGGGCACCTCGCACCAGACCAGGCTGCTCCGAACCCATTCCAACCTGGCTTTGATCACTGCCAGGGATGGGGCATCCGGAAACTTCGCTGGGCAACCTCTTCCAGTGCCTCACCACCCTCACAGTAAAGAATTTCTTCCTGGTATCTAACCCAAATCTCTCCCCTTTCAGTTTGTCCCATTACTCCATGCCCTGGCACTAGAGCCCACCGCAGGTCGGCCTGGGGTGGGCGGCAGGCGCTGCTCCGCGGGCTCGGCGTGCGCGGCTCTCCTGGTGAGGGGCTCTCTTCCTGTGAACTTCCCTGTGTGCTACTCTGCCACAGATCATCTGATTTTCCTGCTCTGGTGGTCTGAGGGTGTACGAGTCCAAATGAATGTGGGCGTATTTTAAGTCGGAGCATTTCTGGATTCTACGTTTTCCTTTCCTGGGCTGGAATGATCCCTGTCCTTCGCACCAGATGATTTTGCCGTATCTGTGTAGGTGAAAATTAACGGGCAGCACTCAGCAGAGTGACTGTGTGCAATTAATAAATTAAACAACTTGCGGAAACACACTTCATAAAGCTGTTACTCCTGCTGTAGTATTTCAGACTTAAAGGATCCTCAAGATAAACCTACAAAATGTTTATCCAAAGACAACCTATAAAATTTATAATCCTAGTGGTTATGTAAAACTAAGGATTTAACAGAGAAACTGATTTTATAGGTCATTATAATCTCCATCTCCCCACTGCTCATGCTGCACATTCCAAAAACACTGAAGCCCCTTTCTCTGTCCCTTCACCCCTTTACTTTCTGATGATAAAAAATCCTTGGGTCACCTCTGCTCCAGTGGTAGCCCCAATTTTTTCTTCAGAGATGGCCTGATAAGCAAACAATTAAATTATTAAACAATTGTTTGCAGTTTGTATTACCTTTGAAATCTTCTTTAATTCTAGACCTCTAGAAGAGTTCTGGATCCAAAAGCCTGCCTATCTTGTTCTACCGTATTATTTAGTGTGATGCAAGTACTACCTGTATGTACAACCTTTACCTTCTTGTATGCTTTTAATACTTTGAAAACGGCTCCCTGGAGGAAAACAAAAAACCAGCACAACATGGCATCAGCTTCCAACTTCTATCCAGCATCAACAGTGTTGTCGATGTTAAAGCAAGCATACAAACTTTGGGGTTTGTTTAAAAGGCAGAACCCTTTCAACAGAAGAAGGCAGCAGGAGTATCCTTACTCTGTGAGGTAGCTGCAGAAGTGAAAAAGCCCCTTGGCTTTGCAGGAATTTGCTGAAGACGGAATCAATATACGTTGATTTTTGAGCAGGAAAGGAGATTAGCTTACCAAAAGTAAAGATAGGAAAAGTATTGTCACGTGAGGTGCATCCTATACTTTGTCTTCTAAATTCAATTCTCATTCACAACCCATGGGCTCCTGATGCCATGCAACCTGACATTGCTCAACTGTGTTTTCCCTGGAAGTCAATATTTATTACTGTTTGATCTTTGCAAGACCATTTAGGTTGCAGAGGATTTGTTGCATTAAGTAGACACATAGACCTGGTAAAAGGTTTCTCTTTCCTGCAGTTCTTCAGAACTAACTTAGGCTGTTATAGCATTAAGTGGAACATTTCTGTTTTACTAGTTGTTGTTGTTTTGCATGATCCAAACATATGTTTATCCTAAAATACATCTCTTAATGCCATATGCCACAAAGATAGCAGGAACATCAAGTTTAAGCAATGGACATGTGTTCGGTTATAAACATGGACATATTGACTATCTGTGTTGATGTAATTCCCCATCCCTGAATTCACTTTGAGTTTATTCTTTCAGAACCACCAAAGGTGTCTTTTATCACTGTTGTTACATCATTGTTTCTTAAAGTGTCGTGCAATGCCTAACGTGTAAGTGAAACATTTTTTAGCTCCTTGTCATCATGGGAACAGGGGCATCTGGAGAATTATCCCTGTGTTCTATTGGGTTTTTTTCCCTTTCCTCATTTCTTGGTAACCTGTCTTGCAGAGATGTTTTTGTACAGTGCATAAAGCTATAGGGATTAGGGAATCAGTCCCATATGCACAGTAAGAAAACAAACACTATTATCAGACTCCCAGAAAGAATATATGAATATCAGTATCTTCTTCTTAAATCATCCAGCAATCTCAGCAAGGAAAGGCCCTAATTCCCAGAGAGGGTAAATTTCACTAGGAGAAGGTTATTGTAATTTGGTTTTCATTTCAGTGTTGACCTTTACCTAAGAAAAACATAGAAGAAAACACTTCTGCAATTAACCGTTCCTAATCTGTTGCAGGTATAGAGATGGACTACACAACAGGTGTTTAGTTTTTAAAAAAGAAAGCTTTAGTATTTAGCTAATGGAGTCTGATCTTTCACCAGTCAACCTAAGTTTTGCCAGAGACTTCAAGGATCAGAGTCCTGGGTCCCAAATATTCAAAGCTTCAGGGATAAGAGAAATTTAATCTGTTATCTTCATTATTTCAGAGGCTATCTTGATTTATTTATTTATTATATCAGGCTATCACTGATCTGACGAAATACATTATTATGACTCACACACCGAAAACATATGGAGCAAATAATGAAAATTGTACCTCCTACTAAAATTGTTTTGGTAAATATTCTTGAAGTTAACGTAAATATCCACTTTTCTTCAGAGTTTGCAGAACCTTATACTTACAGGAAAAATGCAACTAATATTCAAACTGCATTTATTAGATAATTTTCTGATATACCAAGACAGTTTCACAAAGGTCAAATACAATTCTTGATTAGGGTTCCTATCATTTCACATTCCATTCCTTATGTTGTCCATAACGTTTTCAAATGTCACCAAACATTTTTTTCCTCTGCTCTCACTTTTTTTCTGTATCATTTTTCTACACACAGAGCTGTCACTACCTGCTCCTTTATGATTCCTGCTACTAAAATGACATGAGAGCTCAATTTATTTTGCCTGTGTCTGCTGTACTTTTTAGCTTTTCATCTTGTCTCCTTACACAGAAGTCAACTGGATATTAACTGGATGTTAACTCCCCATATTGCTCAAGTGGCATCACAACCACAATCTGCAGAGCCAGGACATTGCATCTCCTGAGCGTGGAGGACTCCCTGCCCCTCACAGGAATTGTGCCAACTGCTTCTTCCGCTCCTACCTGCCAATTTAAGGAAGGGCACTGAGTTTAAAAACTCCATGGAATGAAGATCTTCTTATAAACAAGCCTGGTGCACCTGCAGAAACCAACTAAAGATGCAGAATCAAACCAAGACAATATTATATCAAGAACTTAATTGCACACATAGTTAAAAATTAAAATAGCCTAAATTTGCAAGATAACTTTGAGCTGTTGAGATTTTATTGTTGTTTTATTCCTTAGTGATTATGTAGATTTTTCATCAACAGTGTATTCCATTTTCTTCTTGGTTCTTAACAGTAACAGGCAAAATGGCATTTCCATCCCAGGACTTTCAAAGGGATGAAAAGAGGCTAAGGAAAAGAAAAGTCTCACCTTATTCCTAATCTGCTACAAGTGCAGTTCCTGCAGAAGAGGGTAATCTTGTTCTCAGATGACATATGCCTCCGTTTCTTCTCCTGTATAGGATTTGATGATTTTGCAGCCACTGGGGGGTCTGTGGCTTCCATCTTATCTACAGGAAGACTTAACTACCAAAGTAATTTCCATCAGATCAGAAAAGAATTTGTCATATTGTGTGGAGATACAGTTGTAATTACTGCGAGGGAAGAAGGAGGACATGGGGCTAGGGAAAGGAGTGGAATTGGCTGCTTTAGTAATATGCAGAATCACAGAATGGGTCAGGTTGGAAGGGACTGTAGTGGGTCACCTGGTCCAGCCTCCCTGCTCAAGCAGGGACATCCCAGAGCACATTGCTCAGGGTTGCATCCAGGAGGTCCTTGAATATCTCCAGTGAGGGAGACTCCACAACCTCTCAGAGCAGCCTGTTCCAGTGCCTGGTCACCTGCACAGTAAAGAAGTTCTTTCTCATATTCAGGTGGAACTTTCTGTGCATCAGTTTCTGCCCATTGCCTCTTGTCCTATTGTTTGGCACCATGTGCTGTAATTACTAATTTGTAGTAATTGTCAAGCCATGTTTTTAGGCACCAGTAGTCCTCTAACACTTTTAAATGCTGTAAAGGTAAATACTTATAAAGACAAAAGCTGTAAAAATTAAATGAGGACTGTGTAGGACCTATACTCAATTAAATAGATGAATGCATTTAAAATGTAACGTTACTTAATTATTAAAAGTTCTTCCACATCAAAAGCATCCACAGCCCATGTGAGCTGGTCGATTACTGTGTCTGTCAAATCCAAGTGTTCAGGAGCTGTTCAGTGATAATACCCCCAAGATTCAAGTCTAATTATAATTTAGTAATTTTATTTCACCTCTAAAAACTGTGAACTGGAGTCTTCTCAGGTGACTCTGAGAGTTACCTGAATACCTAGTTCATGTTGTTGTTAGGAATGCATAGAAGTGACTCTGACTTCATAATCAACAAAGAAGATATAGATAAAGAATTTTCAAAATTAAGTAGCTGTTTGGTTTTACCAGTCTAGAAGCAAGATAAAACTACTGGAGAAGAGGCATCTTGGGTAACCTCTACAGATGTGTGATAAACTACCACAGTTCCCAAGGGCTGAGAAGCAATTTCTCCAACTGTGCACATCATACTGCACACTGCCCTCACTGCACCCTGCACACTTCTTATGGAGCTTGCAGAATTTCATTTCACAGGCCTGTACACCAAGATGACATGGGTCCAGCCTCTTGGTTTATTTAGTGACCCTTGGGAAAGACTTCATATAGGATATGATTACCGTGAAACAGAGCCATGATATAAAAACAGAATGGGCGAGTATATTTCAGCTGAGTATTTTCAGACGGTTCTCTCCTTAAGTCATAGTTGTTTATTACAAGCCAAATATCTGTGACAACTATGAAAGCAGCTTAAATGTTAAATATTGATATATCATTTTCATGTTTCATTTGTAGCAAACTACAAATAATTCTGACTCAAATGGAGTGTCGCTTCTGGAAAACATTATATGTCAGCTTAGTATGGTAATGCAGGAAGCTTTTCCCTATATACAAAGAGAAAATAAATCCTTTGTGCCAAATGCATTAAAATTCTAAATATTTTGCAGGCTTGGTGATACCAACCAAAATTGAGAACTTTTTCTTCTGCATAACAGGCATCCCATTGTTTTGCTAGACAGAGTAAGAAGAATTTATAGCAACATAAGATATGAGTTACGTATTATTTATGGTTTTGTGTAATGGTGATTTGGTAGATAAGTTTTCTCTTAGTGTAAATAGGATACCAGTAGTACTTTTTTTCACGGGAAGAAAAGCCTTTGCTATGAATTCTCACCTGAAAAGGCAGTTTTAAATGTGATTTAACATCAATGGAATTAACAGTATTTGTTTTTTAACTTCAAAGTAACTTCTGGTTGAAGAAAGAAATTAACAACAAATAAATAAGGAGTAGCATTAATCCATGCATGTATTTCCAAAAAACTAATCCCACAAAACTATCCTGATAACTAGAAACTTTAGCACTGAACTGTAGATTTTAATCTATCTAAAAGCTCTCATGTTGTTACTTTCACTGATCTAAAAGGCAGTACATATTTCAGGGGCAATTTTAATTTAATTTTCCAATTCCACCCTTGACAGGAGAGACTACAAAACATTACATGACTAACATCTTGAAAACTGTCTGATTACAAAAGTTCAAAAGGATAAAACATTGAAGAACTCCATTTGTCAAAGAACAATCATGATCTTACAATTCTGATCTCCTCCCATTTAGCATGGGAGGAAAATCCTGTATTCTGTAAACATAAAACAGTAACATGGTAATGACAGAGAGATCTTTTTTTGTTTTTGTTTTTTAATCTCAGTGACCTTTCTCCCATAGAAGAGAAATTGCACAACCTACATTTCAGATGCAACATATGCAAAGCTTTATTTCATGACACATAACACTTGTTAAAACTTGATAAAAACTCCCTGTTCTTTTCTCTGTGCTGCCTTAGTGATGACACTCAAGCTTCACAGGTGACTGATAATAAATACAGAATCTACTTTGTGCTCTTTCCTAGCTCATCCAAACATTGAGCCACACATGCAGTTCACAGCATTGGAATCTTCCCATAAAATTACCATTTAATATACTACATTTAAAAAGAAATCCAACTCCAATCCAGTTCATTATTTGTCAAAATCCTTCAAAAGTTGAACTTTTTCCTTGGGGAAAAATCCCTAAAGCCTTTTTTGCTAAAGCTTTAGTCTGTCTTTAAAAACAAGCATCCTAGTTTAATTTCCAAATCCACTCAATCTTTAACGAGTTCCTGCTATTTTTCTCTTACTCCTGCTATTTTTGTCTTACTCAGGTGTTTAAGTTTATAACACAGCTTCGACCCTTAGTTTTTAGGTAGGAATAGTGCTACTTCTCACTGTGCCTTTGTTGACTCTGCAGTAACTGCAGTTACATCCTTGAATTACACTGCAACATTTGAGACCTGACAAAATAAAACTAGGAATACAAAGCACGGACTGAAAAGTTACCTTTCCTGCCCCATTATGTTCCTTGTCCACTTCATCACACAAACCAACAGCTTTAGGCAAGTGTTGGGATCACCCTTTCAATGGGCAAAGTAAAAAGAAGAAAGGGGGGAAAAAACAAACTGTCACTACTGCAATTTAGGCCTGTGAAAAAAATACAGTGATAAAACACACAGAGAAGAAACTGATTTTCCAAACTTCCTACCGTTAATTGAGAAATGCCTTTTGGATATTGTGTTCAACATCTGTTGAATATAATGGCACAGTGAATTCTGATGGTGAATCCTCCTTTCTTCAAGTCCAAAACCAAAAAGGAATTTCATGTCTTGTGGAAGGGACTCCTGATCATTGTAGATGCACAGACTATTTCATGTTGGAGACCATCAGAGACTTCTTCAGCAGCTTATACATACTCAAATGATGACGAACCATAACGCAGCATGACTCTTCTCATTGCTTACAGTTAATAAATAACCTGGAAGTTTTTATGGCTAAATCAGCAGTTCAGCTTAAAATTTGAACCTCAAATACAGGACTACCTTTCTAAGTAAAAGGAGTACAGTGGGACACTTGAAGTTTTCAAAATATCCCCAGCAGGATATCCTTGAAGTATCCTTGAAAGTATCCCCTTCAAGCCTGTTCAGGAATACCATGCCTTTTTAGTACTTGGGGCTGAGAATTGTGGATACTTATGATTCAGAGCAGCACAAAGATATCTAAACACTTCAACTCTATGAAACTCTTCAGAACTATGAAAAAACCCACTGCCTTTAATTTTATACATGCAGCTTCACAACCTATTACCCAAATACCAATTACATTAGCATTTTGCTCACCATATAGTATAGCCATGAAAATGATGATTCTGCATATGAACACTTCCTCTAAGAAGTCATAAATCAACAGAAACACAGGTTTAAAAATTTTCAACTTTGAAATTTATTTAGAACTCAGGGGTTAAGCGTGGTAAGTTTCCAATTGTCTGATAATAGCATACCCATTTAACTAGCATGGAAATTGCACTAATTCCCCCTGCCCCCCTCCCCCTTAGAAATCTGGTTTGTTTTAACAGACGGTGGTTTTGCAAATAGTGCACTCTAGGACACTACTGCAATTCCTGAGTGTTCAAAGCTACTGTATAATACATTAAGCTGAAAGAAAACCAACAAAATTATTATTCAGAGCTAAACCAGCTATTTTACCTTACTGCTGAAGTACAGAAACATAAAATGCAATGTATTTTAACAAACTTAAGGAAATTGGTTTAGAATGCTTAAAAAGGGGAAGAAAGAAAAAAAGAAAAAAACCACCATTTAAAAAAATGACATCCTTTTTGTCTTAGTTTAAAACGAAGTAATTTTTAGCCTCAAGTCATTAGCCTCAAGACTATTAAAAATGGCCAGTGAACTTAAAGACTCGCTGAGACTGATATGTAGTTGTGACTAAAATATCCATGTTGGTATTCCTTGACCTTTTAGGGTATTCCTAGCGGCTCTAAAAAAAGCAGCATAACAGGATACCTCTGGTTTACCATTCTAGCGCTCTTGAAAATGAGTTACTAACAGCACTGACCAGAGTGCTTACACATGGAATTTCAGACAATCACCCTACAATGCACTTTAGCTTTACCATGCAAAGCCAATCTAGTCACAAACATCCCCACATTAAACACATTAAATTGTGCCAAAGTATGTGATGTGAATAAATGTCAGCTAATCTATCAACACACTGACAAATGTCAGCATTGTTTAAGCCCAAAATAAAATTTCATTCGTCAGGACTGACCTCCTCCATGGGCAGACTGCATAGTCTATCTAAATTACTAGTTTTCATCCAGGAAAATATCTTCACAGTCGTAGTTATGTTGACAAACAGGTTTAGAGGAGAGTTTCAGCCCTCTAAATTAGCTGTGAGTTAAAACATCAAGAAAGAGGTTCCACCATCAGTTGGTGGGATTTTTCCATGACAGACCAAATCACTTCTTGATCAAAACAAAGCTGAAGCAGTGGCAGCTGATGGAAATGCTAATTACATTGTTCTTGCATCATTTCTCATGATGCATTATTCTCATTTACAGATGATTTTAGCAGAAGGATTCTTCAGGCTGCAGCTGAACAAAAAACAACTTCTTGTTTCAAGTTGTTTGTTTTCTTTACAGAAACTTGTTTTGAACAAAGAATTAATAGTACAGGCAACTGCCAGCAGGAACCACCAAGAGATAATGCGTTCCACTCTAGTATTATGTCAGTGGCTTGCCAATCCTTTTCCCCTAAAATATTTGTAAAAACATTGGAAATACCTATGAAATTTATAAAACAGCTCCTAAAACATCTGCTTAATGCCCTTTCCTTCAAATATAAAAGACCTCCACATTTCAGGGTCTTTTGCTATGGGTACAAGGGAGAGGTTGAGGAAGCGGTAAAAGGTAGGACAACTTCTATCTTTCCAGTTGCTATGTTACAAAATTTAAATGACTACTACTCTAGAGATTAAATACAGACTTTACATAAACAATCAGAACAACGGAAATAAACCATAACTGAAGCCATATAAAATCCTTATCAGGTCAAGTGACAGTATATTAAGAATAACCATATATGTTATATAGAATATACACAGATTTTAACAGTTATTTTCCCCCTTAAAAGTCACTGTCAGTAGAATCACAGTCTTACTGTACAGACAAGTGACTGGAATATTTGAAATTACTAATGGGGTAAATGGAGGTTATAAAAGCAAAATGTTATCAAGTACACCTTTGCACATGTCTATACTATGACTTAAATTAAAAGCCTTAAGCATTCTCCTACATACTCCACTTTCAACCTAAATGGAGTATCACTGACAGTATACAAAGAGGGCGCTTCTAATCTAGTTAGTCTAACTATGCTACAGGACAGCTATCTTACAAAGGATATTAAGTACAGATGTTTAGAAACTTTAAAAATAAGAGAAAGCTAGAAACCCTAAACAGCTACTCGAATGTAACCATAATTACCTTTTAGAGACTATTAGACTAAACTCCAGTATTTGCTACGGTCATTGTATTAAAAGAAAGTTCTACCACACCTAAAGGATAAGGCATAGCCATCTACTAATTGGCATATTTGTTTATTTGTCTCAGTTTGTGAAAAGGTCCTTATTTGTGTAAGCAGCAAAACAAACTCCAACTGAACGATTGCTATATGCAAAAGAATTGAAGGCAATTGCCTCTGCAGTGAACTTTACAGTTCTCAACAGCACACACGCAACATGCTATCTGAAAAAAGTTACTAACTGAACTACATGTATTAAATACTGAAAAAAGTTTTACATTTTTTATTATAATTTATTTTATTTAACAATCTAAGAAGTTTGCAGCCATCAGAAGTTCCAGTGCAATTTCAGGTGCAATTGGGAATTCAGGAATCTCCGTAGAGCTGTTAGTATAGCGGACCTTGTAGGTGAAATACATGCATACTTTGGATAGGACATGGGATGGGATCTCTCTAAAATTGACCTCATTTGTTTCATTTTCTGCAAACTGACCTGTAGAAAGAAAAAAACAACACAAAAGAACACCAAACCAGAAGTCAAAATCTCAATTCACTGCAAAATGAAATAACTTACCATGTTAATACAATGCATTCTAAATAGACCTGCCTAAGTCCCATATTCCAGGGTATTAGATTCTTTATTGTAAAGCAGGATGTGCCACATCCAGAGCCCTCAAGAATATTAAAACACCCAGCATTATGAAATGTTTATTTAGGCTGCAGACTATCAACATTATTCTGAACAATTACACCAGAAATTCAGGTTTACTTCCAATACAGCTGATAGGTGCTCTAAAACTGTAGTGTGCTTAGCTCTAAGAGGCATCAATCCAAATTTCTAGCTGTCTTATCCAAGGGAGAAAAAACAGGTTTCTAGATGCTTCATATCTGCATATGCACACTTATCAGTAGTCCTTTCTATGACTCAGTAGCTCTGAATTCCTCAGTTCCAGGCAGATTTGACAAGAGGGTTGAAACCTCAAAGATGCATTAACTTGATAAGCTCTGAAAACAGACAGCAGGGACAGGGAAACTCTAGTTGTACTGGAGGGAAGTTTACATGCAGTACAAGTTTATCCCTATTAGATATTAAAGAATTTATTCAGAATTCAAATCTCAAAACACAAGTACATTTAAAATTAGCTTTCTATAGTGCCTATAACCATGAAACCTGGATGATACAAAGGTTAGGATCCTATGGTTAGTCCCACAGGATTTCTATTATTTTTTTTTCTCTTTCCCTCACACCTCTGGACTTTCAACTCATTAAACTGAAAGACAATAAAAAAATATTAACATTAACTCCATGTTTATGGGAGACTAGCAATGTTTTGTTCCCACTATTTCTGTGAGTATCTCCTTCTAGCTACAAAGCAGAGCTATTTACTAATGTCTACACAGATGTGTGTAGAAATATCTGCATGCATTGAAGCCAATCTGGCTTGAATTTTAGTACAGGAACAGTTGGAAGCAAAAGAAGAAATGTTAGCATATTGGCCATGTCATAGCACTGAAACAGAAGACTTACACATCAGTGAAATTATGACATACTGAACTGGACAGCAACAGTATTTTTCCTTGTGACCCATTTATCTAGTTAGTATTCATACAAAATATTCTTGACTGCTGAGCCCTTTACAGAGTCAGTTCCTAGCCCTCTAAGCAGGCTACTTTGCTTTTTATTCCTTCACACTGAATAAATTCAGAGCAGGTCTTGTAACGATTCTTCCTCTTAGATGTCTGGGAGGATGACATGGACACAGAACACTTATTACATATTTTCAAATGCAATTATTAAAATGTCAGCAGAACATTGCACTGAGAATTTTAATTGCTCAGTTTGTCCAAGTATTACTAAGTAATTAAAAAATATATTAGCCCAATAGATCTCTCCAGTAACTCCCCTCACCAGAATCTAAAAGAGAATATAAGAATGACCATATTCAGCTCCAAGCTCCATGTAGCTTCTGCCCATCACTCAAGCGGACAAAGGTAAGCGCACAGGATGAGGGTATAGAAGAGAGAAAGCACCTGTGTTAACTTCTCCTTGTTCTCTCCCCCACTCTTTTAGTCCTCAAAAACTAGTCCAGACACTTCTTAAACCAGATATAGTCTCATATATTCAGTAACACGTGAGGTCCTTCCCTCCTGTAAGTTTATCTTCCCTCGTCTCAATCTTAAGCTTTCATCATTAAGTTCAGGAACTCCTTGCCACAGGATGTTGTGAACAGGTGGCTTTAACCCCAGCAGGAAGCAAATCACCACACAGCTGCTTGCTCATTGCCCCTGCTGTTGTCAAGGGAAGAGGAAAGGAAGAGTAAAAGCAAAAAAACTTGTGGGTTGAGAGAAGAGAAAGGAAACAGAACAAGTGATGCAAAGGTAATCACCATCTCCCATGGGCTGACCGACGACCAGTCAGTTCCCAAGCAAAAGATGGCTCACCTCCCTTTTTTGCTTTGGAGCAAGACATTATATGGCATGTAATATCTCCTGCAGTAGTTCAGGTCATGTGTCTGGTTGTGTTCCCTCCCAACCTCTTGCATACCTTCCTGTCTGGTCATTGGGTGGGGAAAGAGTGGGAAACAGGAGGCCTGAACAGTGTACAAACACCTTTCATCAACAGCTAAAACAGAGGTGTGTTATTGGCTCTGTTTTAGTCACAAATCTAAAGCACAGGACCATGTGACCCACTATGAAGAAAATTAACTCCATATGGAATACCATAAGTTCTGCCACGGACATGGCAATAAAGAACTACCAGCTCTTGTTCATTCTGAACTTGACAGCTCCATGTTTCATATAATACCCTCAAGTTCTCATACCATGGGAAACTAGTAGCAATGACACTGTAAGATCACTAACTCCCCAAAAGCAGAGCCCAATGTTAAATCCGGTACCCCAATACCCCAACAGAGATGGGCTGTTCTGCTGGAAACAGCAATTAGTCAGGATGTGGAAAAGTTACCATTTATTCGAACTTTCACTTACTGCATGATAAAAATTCAAACTGTCCAAAAGTGAAAGAAAAGAATGTAAAGATACTAAGTCTTCTGTACCTACCTGGTCCACTCAACATAGCTTTTATTGTTCCTGATGTTAATGCATGCTCTCTTTTTACAATGAACTCATGGCCATCAGAGGATATTAACTTCACATACATAGCATCTGGGCCCTCACACCCACCGTATGTTTTCTCCTCTCCATCTATAATGGAAAAAAAGATAACAGTTTCAGAACACAATATACTGATTCACATCACTAAAATTGCAAGTTGCAGTCTTTTCTATGACTACGTTTGCAGACCGAAAAACCCAATACAACCAGAGATGAGACAGAAGCATTTTGCACTTTTGAAGATGACTTTTCTGAAGTAACCAGCAATCTGTTTTAAAGTATTTTTTCAAAACTTGGAATTTTTTCAAAATTAACATCCCTCCATCGCATTCTGACACGATTTCTACAATCTACATAGGAATGAAATTTTCCTTTAGACCTTCCCAAGTGAATTGAACATGCTACTGCTTCCTTTTGTTAAATCAACAGCCATGTTTATCATACTGATACTTGCTAAAAGTTAACTTAACACATATCTGATACTGAGAAATACAGATGGTGAGGAGAAAATTGCTTGCTGAAGCACTGGTAAGAATAAAAGCAGTCAATATTCCTGCTTTGAAGAAATGACACAAAATAAGATTCATCCTCCCTTACTGCCCAACCAGACCCAGAACCATACAGCATCAGTGCACACCTGTGTTGTGGCCTTTGGTAGAAAGCATGGGAAGTGCCAAAGCATTAAACCCAGGGTGATCTGAAAATTCTCCCTACAGCAGTTTGACTGTGCTTTTTCTGCTTCCCTTCTTCCTTCTGTTTGACTAAATATCGGCTCTCTACTTTGTTTCTCCTGAAGCCTCTATCGCCCTTCCCTTTTTGTTTCTTCATTTACTGTATCCCAACAGTGCTACTTTTAAAAGCTGAATTACTTTTGCCAGTATAGCAATTAAACATTCCCCAATCAAGTTGCTTTGTGAATTTGAAGTTAAAATTGAATTATTAGGTAGTTATTGCCAACTTCAATAAAGTATTGCAGTGCCAAACATGCTATAATACATTCAGAAAAAGTATAGATAAAATCAGAATCTGTCCAATCCTGTTTCATTAACCACTCATTTGTCGAGGCAGAAACAACAGTTTCAGACATGTAGTCATATCTCACACAGTGTAATTTATCAGAAATCAGTCCCTATTATGATCTCTGAGCCAGAATTCAACAGGGTGACCTTAGTTAACAAACAAGCAAAGAATTATTTTTTAAAGTACACAGTGCACTATATAAAAGTTTAGTGTTATAAAAGCCTACAGGTAGGCTTTTCCTATTTTATTTATTCCTATTTTAGCATGTGTATTTTCAGGACTATGCACATTAAGCAAGTGAAATTTTTTGTTAGAATACATACACTCTGAACAGGTCTTCCAATAAATTAAGAGTCACTTGAGAAAATTCTCCTACAAAACATTTGCAGAAAATTCCACTAACTTTTGAGGCTACAAGAAAAAGTGACAAGATCAACACTTAAAGTCTTAGAAACTACCTCCTCTACTGATGTGAGAGAGAAAATGCTTCAAATCATAGGGAAAAAAAGAAACACTCCAAGATCGTGAACTTACCCATTCTCTTCTTATTAAAAAAATGTTTCTTTTTCAACTGCAGATTTTGCAATAGGAGCGTCTGAAAAAACACAAGTGGCAATATTTTGAGTCAGCAGTACAATTTTTAAAGTCTGCTTTTACTTATTAGTCTTTATGTTACCATAAACACTCTTCCAAAAAGAATATGATGATACACAACATGCACTGTTGATGAGCAGTATGTTTTGAAAACAGGAAACCTATGAAGTTCATCAATGGGAAATGCAAACCCTCGACCTTGGCACCTCCAGTACTGTCTGGAGACCGACCTTCTGGAAAGCAGCTTTGCATAAATAGACCTAGGGGTGCTGGTGGACAAGTTGAACATGAGCCAGCAGCGTGCCCTTGCAGCAAAGATGGCCAACAGCACCCTGGGCTTAAATTAAGAGCATTGCCAGAAGGTTGAGGCAGGCAATCCTGCCCCTCACTCAGCACTACTGGGACACACCTGGAGTGCTGGGTTCAGTATGACAGACTGAACTGAGTCCTGCAAAGGGTCACAAAGATGACAGAGGGACTGAAGCACTTGTCATACAAGGACAGGCTGAGAAAACTGGGGCTGTTTAGGCCAGAGACGAGAAGGCTCAGGGATCAGTCTAATCAGTATGCACTGAATACCTGGCCTTCAACCTGTCCTTCACAGAAGGCTGACAGTTCCTACCACCAGCAATATCACCTAGATAACCTACTTCAGACATATAATGTAGATATTCACATGGTAAGTCGACCAGGAGCTTCCATAGCTTATATACCGATATGCAGCTTGCTGCATGTGTATTTCTCCATGGAAAGGAAATTAAAGAATTAGAGAAACAGAAGCACTTATTTGCAAAACAAATCTGATATGTTCGGATACAACTTTTATTTTTTTACCCCAAACTGCATCTCTGCTGTGGAAAAGAAAACTTTGGAAGAGAAATTCTACCCACCCACCTGCTAGCCTAAAATTCCTTTCGTATCAACAGCTGCTCGGCAAACATTACCCGGTACAAATCAATGATACTGCTGTGTGCCCACAGATTGAGGAAAACAGCACCAGTGATTCTGGGTGGTTTCCCAGCTGATATTCAGGGTTCAGGGCAGTAAAGAGATCAGACTACACCCCACATTTGCTCCCTGCTATGTTGCTGGTAAAAGTTTAGCAAAAAAAATGTTAGCAAGCTGAGGAAGCTGCAAGATTTGGAAGGAGTACTACAAACACCTCTTTGCTATTGCTGATCGCTTCACTTCTGCACAGCACTTTGATGCTGGTTTATTCCATTTCTCTTTTTTCATAGCTACAAATATCAAATAATCCAAATGTTTCCCGAAGCTTTCAGAAGAAGGCACTTTGTTATGTACACCTAATGAAACTACACACACATAACCAATAGTTTTTAGTTGTCTGAAGAGAAATGAGCAAAACTAATCCTCAGTTACATTACTGCTTTCTTTGAAAATTATCCTGACTTTACAGAATTATCTTTAAAAAATATTTTCCTTACCACTGGTATAAGGAACATCTTAATCTGCACTCTTGCAGGTGAAAAATTCCTGAATATAAGGCACATCGAAGAATGTTCTTTGAGAGTTAATTTGTGTATGCTGTAATAGAGATTCCCTAACATGGAGTGTTAAATGCCTTTATCATTTTAATAATTTTAAGTAATTCCAGGAACTCATCTAAGGAAGTTACATTTGGGTGGTGGGACAGTTAGGGCCCAAAACTGATGGGATCTTTCACCCTGTTTCAACTGTTTTTGTAAATGGAAATCAGTCATCTTATTGTAGAGTATCTGTTGCTCAGGAACTGAAGAAATATCTCACATTATTATTTCTGCTTTGCAGAAGAGGATCACTTGTACTACCTCTTTTTCTAGCCACAAAACCATTTGCTACATTCCAAAAGAGTAGTGAAACCATCTATGATTTATAAATAATAATACTTGAAAAAAAACCCAAACAACACAGAAGTGATATCACTCTTTGAAAGTGTTGGTGATGATAAAATATACCTTTACAATACAAATAATGCCACTAAACACAGGAATAAAGGCTAGTTAGTGGGAATGCAGATATATTAAGACCTTGCAAGGTAAAAGCATAACTTCAGGAGGCTCATACATTGAAAGACTGAAAATGGAGAACTGAAAAAAAGTCTACACAAAAAAAATTAAGCTGTCACAAAAAAATACAATAAGCATTTTAATAAATCAAATGTGCTATCACATGATTAGAGAGGAAAAAAATATAGTAATTAACAAAGAAGAAAAAAATTATCAGGCTCAGTGGTCTGAATTCAATTGTACTAAACAGTAAAATAGGATAAAAATGCAGTAAGCCTTAGCAGTTTCAGAGCATGCTGAACTAATCTAATATCTAAAAAATTAATCTGTCATTTTCCTTGGAGAAAAGGAAACTCTAATAAGATGCAATCTGGGCTCAGTATATCATCTGGGGTTAAAAATATGGGATGAGAGGTAATCTTAAAATGAGAAAGAACCTTTCTACAAGAATACAGTATGGTGCTGCAAACATAGAGCAACGGGACTAGAGAAGAACTACTAGTTCCCCCAAAAAATATGTTGAATTTTTTTTTAAGCAATGCTTCCAGAAAAGCATAGGCACATTTGGATGAGACAGAAGCAGAAAGCATTGCAACAGACGTGGAACAAAGCCTAACACAGACAAGTGACCAGCCTTGAAAAACTCCATACTACAAGCCACATGATATTAAGTAAAATGAAATGCAAGATTCCTGCATGGAGGGACCAATACAGTCTTCTTTCATGTACTCAGGGCTTGTTATTTGGGGGTATAGTCATTCTGTGGTCAACTATAAACTGATGCAGTTCTGTGGGTGCAAAAGAAAAAAGAAGGGTGAGGGACAAAGAGGCAAGTGCACATTAAGGATTCCTTTGCAATAGAGATAGAGAATATGAACAATGTTACACAGGAGCAACAGCTTGTCTGGCATAATCACACACAATTCTGTATTCCTGTTTTCAAGAAAAAGAAGTCTGAAACAAGAACTACAGGAAGGACGTACTGATACGACCAAAGATCCTGTTTATAAAAGAAAAATTAATCTTCCTTATTCAGCTTAGCAAAACTGGAATGAAGATAAATATAAAATTCATTAAAAGGATAAACATCGGTGGGAAAACGATGCCAACATAATATCTCGGTTTAAGTTCAACAAATGAACGTAAACCAAAAAAAGGAATGAAATTTATAGTGCTATTCCAGAATCCAAGTTTGGTTCTGAATATAGAAAACCGCAAACATTCTATTGCCAAAAGTAAAAGTTTCAGAAAAGCCAACCCGCTTTTAAGAAAAAGACATAATATGTTCCAATATATGATGCATTTGACATGTTAGCAAGGGACACACTGAGTTTCACTCAGTTTCCATTCTGATGCAATAATGTGTCATTAAAAAAAAAAATCATGAATACTATTAGCTGTATAGATTTATTCCTGACAAAATAGCTAACAGCACAGAACCCAGAAAAATGAGAGAGCCAATGCAACAAATGAGGAGAAAGGAAAACAAGAAACTCAGGAACCCTGAAAAACCTAAAAAGCCAATAATGGTTCCTCTTCTGGATCAGGAAGTGTTCAGCCTGTCATGACATTGTATGAAGATCAGAACATTTTCAAAGCCAGAAAAAAATGCACACAGAAAATAAATCAAAAGGATACAGAAATACCTCCCACAAATTCTTACTTGTGCACATAGGGAGTGAAATTTTCTGCATTTTTTTTTTAATTGACAATGGCATGGCCTTAGGTTTTAAATAACAGGTCAAGGAGAGTCAAGCAACCTTGTATGTTGTCTTCCAAGAAATTATTTTCTCTCAGTGTATTTCCAGTGTAATGTTTATTACAAAACAAATCACTATATTTTCCTTCTGTATAATGAAAGCAGCATAAATGACAAGACAATAGGAAGAAAGAGACTGAGACTTCTGAACATGTCTGGTAACTACCTGTATTTTAATTACTTTTCCACCTTTTGTAGTTGCCCATTTGACTTCACCAAGACTACAGCAATGCAGCAGTCAGGAAGAGAACAATCCAAGTTTTGTTAACGTGTACTTTTTATATATTTTTGACTTGACTATTTCAGACTCCTGCAAAGAACCACTCATTTATGCTGAAATACACTCACAGTTCCATTTGCCCTTCAAGAAGCTTATGTGGCATTACCATACGGTAGCTCAGCTCCCTGACTGTAATCTCAAAAAAGCACATATATTAGGTATTACTGTTCTCCTGCTTTGCCTCCTTAAAAAAAAAAAGCAAAAACTACATTTATTAAGAGAACGTTCGCATAAAAGGGATATGCCACTTTTTAATCAGAGGCAGATACAATACAACTAAACCAAACGTATTTGGCACAGAAACTTTCCAACCAGTCTAAAAAGGACTTCCTGCTGCACAAAACACAAAATTGTCATTAGATATTAGGAACTGAAAATTGCCACAAGTTGCCAGAATATTTACACACGAGGTACAGTATAGCAAAATATCATAAGCCTCTAAACCATGGCAATTAAGCCACACAAGTGTTTCTTGTTTCCCTACTTTAACATCTTCTTCTTACCCCTCTAAGAAGAAATAGGATGGTGTAGTGAGTTTAGTCGGATCTCTCTCCTGCTTCTCTGCACCATCAAATGCAAGAACGAAACTGGAGCATGTCTACAACCATCCCAGCTCACTCCCAAAGGTGCATGCTCATCTCTCAAGTTTGCCAGAATTTCCAGAATATCATTTCTTTGTATGCCTTGTATGCCAAAGAGTAGAACAGACTTGAAGGACATAAGCTGATGTAGCTGAACACACTCGACCACTACACAGCTTCCAGAACCCCACTGCTCTGTTCTCATTAGCACAGGAAAACTCAATCTGTGCAAACATTTCAAGCATTCAGATTCTCTGATCCCACAGGAAAACCCTTTAAAAACTCGGATTCAAGGAAATTCAAATGGCTTCCAACTCATTAGCAGCACAACTCAAGAGACTTTTGTACGCTTCAGCTGCTGAGATTTGTATGCTACACTATCCATTTTTGGAAAACATGTGGCAAATAATACAAAGGCCTTCACCAATTCCTCGGTTTCTTTAAAAGCCAAATGTGACTTCTTTTTGGTGTCATCTATATATCAGTAAGAGTTCATCAATTACCAAAGGCTGCTGTGTGTTGCAACTGCAGCCTCCTACTGTTCAATCCTAAATTCTACCCTATCCTGTACAGTAACTTGTTTAAAAACACCGTTCTTAAGTTTAGCATTCATTGCTGAGCATGCATCAAAAAATAATAAATGTGAGTAAGGATCAAAGCATATTTAGAAAAAACACGAGGAGAAACTGGTACAGCATGACTTCCCAATCAGCTGATTCACTACTCCAATACTCTCAGGCTTTAAAATACAAATTTTCTGGGACACACTGGAATGTGACAGGAGGGTATGCTACACGTGAATGCTAGTTGAGATAAACAGGAGACGGCGTAGGATAGCATATATGGAGTACCAAAGACCTTAGTTAAGATTTCTTTTCCTATCTAAGGAAACTTTCCTTTTCAGTAATTCCCCAGAAAGCTTCAAGGAAAAAAAACCACAAAAACATGGGCAGAAGAGTGTTACTGTTTTCTTCCAAACGTACAATAAAAGCCCTGTACTGTACAGCTCTTGCCATTGGGGAAAAAGGCTGCTGGCGTACTGCAAAATTTTACAGGGCATGGATTTCTGCCCTCTTGTTATAGACATTCACCAAAAACTACTGTTATGCAAACTACCCCACAATGAAGATAACTAAATCCTGAACCTTTCTACGTGCTAAGAGACTTGTCAAAATACATCAAAGTTCCTTAAATTAATCTGACAAACTCCATACGTTCATGACATAACTTAAGGATTTCTTGTAACACATATGAGAATTGTGAAAACACAGTAAAACACCTGAAGCTGACTATCCTTGAGCGCGATACTCATTTATCTCACTACAACAATATGAAAACAATTAACAAAATTAAGTCTTCACATTAAGACTATGTGAAACTATCTAAATCTGTTCATCACCCACCCTGGCTTTTCTCTGACACAACAAGGAAAAAAATTAAATGCTGAAGTGCTAAAAGTTTCTAAAAATTATCTTAAAGCTCCCAGTATAAATGTTAGCAAAAATTTTACTGACAGAAACATTCTATTGATATAAATTAAGCTCATTAAAATGCTGATCTCAAGGCATAAGATGTGTGCCACATGTACAAAGATGTGGCCAAGGTACTACAAGAAAACTAACAAACACGTACTCCCCTTCGAAATAACTCTTCAGGTAATAAAACATTATTTCTCCCCCAACAATTATTTTGGTGCTAATTATAGCAAAAGCAGAACATTGGGAGCATGTAGGGGATTATTCAGAAATAAGTGCACAAAATGGTTCTTATTGTAAAGGTCTCTTGCCTGCCTGTTTATCTGGTTTTTTGGTTTGCTTCCAAAAGCCACCAAAGCCAAGTAAACAAATGGCCTATGACTATCTAGGTCTCCTCAGAACGCAAAGCTTAACTTACAATCCACAGTACCAAACATATGTAGAAATATTTGATAAAAGTTAACCGAATTGGCTGTCAAAGCAAACTGCTAGCAGCACCATCAACTTTTCACACGTAAATGTGAAGCCCTCAATAACTTACCAATGCTCAGGTTCCCTTGTACTAAAGCAGAACCTCCCTCCGAGGAACACACGGCACTCAAAAGCTCATTTCTATCGCTACAAGTAAGTCTATCACCCTTTGCTTTGCTTACCTTCGCCGACCATCACAACCAAATCACTTTAACCAGCACTTCTCACCTTGGCAAAACAACCCCTGGGGGCGCATCCTAAATTTTTTCGGCCCTAACTTTCCCCCTCTTTCTACGGCCTGGCGTAGGAAAAGGGGGAACGTCACTTACGGCAGGAGTTTGGGAGCGATGCTCAAAGCCAGCACTGCTCCAGAGAGCCCCTTTTCCGGCAGCGCCGGAATTCCAAGGAGAGCGCTTTGAGGTAGGAACGCGCCTTTCCCCACTACCTCGGCGGGAGAACCCCGGCCTGGCACCGCCCGCCGCGCACCCCGACGGTCCCCGGCGCCGCTCCGGCCCCCCCGCCCGGCCCCCGTTCGGCA
>VWZW01005609.1:459325-628244 GCA_013397115.1 Edolisoma coerulescens
CCCTCCGCGGGGCCGGCTGCGGGGGCTCCTCGCTCCCGTCCGATGGGGCGCCCCGCCCCCAGGGTGTCCCTCGCGGCCCCGGCGGGGTCTCTCTCCCGCGGCCGCCCCTCACCCTGGGCGCCGCTCCCTCCGCCCCGTTCGCAGGGCCGCGGTGTCGGCCCAGCTACCTCCGAGCGCTTCCGCCCGGGTCACGGGCCGCTTCCGGCCCCCCCGCGCCCCGACCGTGCGGCCCCCCTGTTCCCTGCATGCCGTGCGCCCGGAGCGGTGCATGCTGGGGCGCGTAGTTCTCCGGGGCATCTGCAGGCCCGCCATGTCAGGGCTTGGGGGTGTCGCTCAACAGCAGCTTAACGTGAGCGAGCGTGTGCCCGGGTGGCCAGGCAGGCCAGTGGCATCCTGGCTTGTATCCAGACTGGTGTGGCCAGCAGGCCGAAGGCAGTGATTGTCCTCTGTGCTCCGCACTGGTCAGGCCACACCTCGCGCCCTGTGTTCAGTTCTGGGCCTCTCAATTAATGCACGACATCGAGGTGCTGGAGGGTGTCCAGAGGAGGGTAGTGGAGCTGGTGAAGGTTGTGGAGCACGAGTCTTATGAGGAGCAGCTGAGGGAGCTGGGGTACTTTAGCTTGGAGAAGGCTCAGTGAAGACCTTATGGCTCTCTACAACTACCTGAAAGGAGGTTTAATAGATGGGGTCGGCCCCTTCTCTCAGGCAGCTGGCGAGAGGATACGAGGCAATGGCCTCAAGCTGTGCCAGGGGAGGTAGGTTCAGGCTGGACATCAGGAGGAATTTCTTCACAGAAAGNCCGCATGGCTGCGAGGCGCCGCGCACCCCGCCTGCCGCCACCGGGCCGCTCTGCTCGCTGCCGCCGCGAGGCCCAAACAGGTTGTGTGTGAAGGCTGTAGGGACCGTGTGTGGGAGGGGGAGGAGCGTTCCCGCTGCCCGGGGAAAGGGCGGCGGCCCTGGGGTTTTCGGTTTTGCCCTTAGGGGATTTTGAAGAGGAAAGCGAGGTGCTGCCTGCGGCGTACCTCCTCTGTTACGCTCAGGTGAGACCCCAGCTGGAGTGCTGCGTCCAGCTCTGGGGCCTCCATCGACCTGTTGGAGCGAGTCCAGAAGAGGCCGCCAGTATGACTGGAGAGATGTTGCACCTCTCCTACCATGAAAGATTGAGGGAATGGGGTTTGTTCAGCCTGCAGAAGAGGTGGCTTCGGGGTGGCCTAACTGTGGCCTTCCAGTACCTGAAGGGAGCCTACAAGAAAGTCGTGTGGGGAAAAGGGACTTTTTACAAGGACATGAAGTGCCAGGACGATAGGGAATGGATTAAAACTGAGAGTAGGTTTAGCTAATCTAAAGGAAGCTATTCAGCTAATCCAAGATACTAGGAAAAAAAATTCCTTGCTGTGAGGGTGGTGAGGCACTGGANTGATGGCCGCAGAGGTGTTTTCCAGCCCAATCGATTCTAGGATTCTGTGGCTGAGCGGCGTACGGGAGGTGCTGACACGGGGCCGCAGAGCCGCCGGCAGCCTGGCGGGGGCGCCGCGGAGCCGGCCGGACCCTTCCCGCGGGCGGAACCGAAGTGCGGTGTGGCGGCGGCGCGGCGGGGGCTGCCGGTGTGGCACCGCCCGCGGTGTCCCCGGCGCGGCCNGCCAGTATGACTGGAGAGATGTTGCACCTCTCCTACCATGAAAGATTGAGGGAATTGGGTTTGTTCAGCCTGCAGAAGAGGTGGCTTCGGGGTGACCTAACTGTGGCCTTCCAGTACCTGAAGGGAGCCTACAAGAAAGTCGTGTGGGGAAAAGGGACTTTTTACAAGGACATGAAGTGCCAGGACGATAGGGAATGGATTAAAACTGAGAGTAGGTTTAGCTAATCTAAAGGAAGCTATTCAGCTAATCCAAGATACTAGGAAAAAAAATTCCTTGCTGTGAGGGTGGTGAGGCACTGGAACAGGTTGCCCAGAGAAGCTGCGGGTGCCCCAACCCTCAAGGTGTTTAAGGCTGGCCTTGATGGGGCTTGGAGCAAACCGATATAGTGGAAGGTGATCCTACCCACTACAGGGATGTTGGAACTGGATGATCTTTAAGGCCCGGTTCAACCCAGGCCATTCTATGATTCTGTGATCAAACAGAGACATGATGAGCACGGGTGCTATAAATGTCTCCCTGCAAAGCTGTGTGTAAATCGATTGCTGCCTCAATTCTCAGTGAGGCTAATTGTGCTAATTTGGGATATTTACATGGAAAGTTATTAAAACAGTTTGGCAGTATATGAGTTGGAGTTTGTGGCATGCTTTGGAGTGTAACCTAACTTTAATCCCTAGTTTAAAACACTGGGGGTGGGTTCAGGGCAAGGAGGAGCTTTGTGTGAGTATGTACACGTCCATACATGTGTGTGTGTGTATATGGATGGATAGGTAGATACAAGGTGTAGTACTGATGTTCCTTAGCCATGTACTGGTTTCTTCTTTCAGGTTGCATCTTTTCAAGGAGTGGCTGTTCGCAGCCTCAGCACATCCTCCCCTCATGATCATCCAGAACATGGAAGATTAGTTTATAAAGGAAATTTGGCAAAGACAGTGTTAGGTATGTGACTTGATGTGGTTTATATTGCCTTTTTTTGTTGTTGTTTTAACAGTATTTAGGAACTTGAAAGTGGAACATTTAAAGTGAGCATTCTCCTTTCTAAGTTTGCCAAAATCTGGATTGTCTGTACAGCAAAACAAGTAAAGAAGGTGGTGGTGGGGGTGCTTGGTTTCTGCTTCTCTTCTTGAGTTTGCAGGGAGTTCTGTCCATTTCTCTAACCCCTCAGCCTTCTTTGGCTTCTCTTGCAGCCCTTGGGCTGACTTAACCAACCCAATAAGCAGTGAAGATGAGCTATACCTGCTGTTTACATTCTGTGTGCTTAGAAGTGTTCCTGAAATGCTTCCCATGCAGACAGGTATTATGATGAAATGCTCCAGCTGTAATGAGACTTCTGTAATCTTTCTTTGGCCAGTTAATGTTACAAAGACCTAGTGAAAAATAAAGCCACTGGATGTTTTCTGATAGGCATCTTTGACATGTGTCCTAACACACTTATTTGTGACAGCATCTTGGGCTCCTGGTTCTCACGGTGGCTTAAGGACTGTGGATAGTCCACAGCCCTGGCTACTGTCTTTCAAACCACATTCAGGATGGGTGTGGAGTACTTGTTAATATTTAGTAACCCAGGGTTTATGCATGGTGAGGGACCAAGCTGACTTCTTTGTAATACACACTGAATGTCAACGTTAGTTGCTGATGAAGAGAGAAATTCCCTGTCTGCCATATGTTCAATGAGCACCATTACCTGTGTCCATGAATGGAGTCAAGTCTCATTAGAAATCAGTTTTCCTGCCTGGGAAGTAAAAACTTCATATGTGTGCATAACAGCTAATAACTGCCTGCATCACAGAAATAGAGCCAGCTACCAGCTTTGATAAACCCAACATGAACATACAAACAAATCAGAACAGTAGCAATGAGACAGGGTCAAGCTTTCAACAGTTTCTCCATGAGCTTCAAAAAAAAAAGGGAAGAGGGTTCTCAGTAGCTTCGTTAGTTCAAGTAATGACACTGTTATGTGGTAGACGAATATATGTAATTGTAGAGAAAATTTTGCTCATTAGTGTTAACCTTCATTTTCTTTGTTTTTTATTTTATGTAGGTGTGAAGTTTTTCTCTTACTCCACCAGCATATTCAACCTGTTCATGATGCCCTACATCATGCTCAAGAGTGGTATTGGAGTGGAAAGTCTGCTTGTCCAAGCTGCCTTTTATGGGTTGATTGGGGTTTTTACATTTGTAACGCCGGTTACTTTGCACATCCTTACAAAAGGTTACGTGATCCGACTCTATTATAAAGATGAAGTGGACACCTATACAGCCATTACCTACAATGCCATCTTGGCAGAAAAAGCAACTGTTTTCCATCAGAAAGATGTAAAGATTCCAGACATCACCAAGATGTTCACAACATTTTATGCTAAAACGAAATCAATGCTTGTTAATCCTACACTTTTCCCAAATCCTCAGGATTATAACCATCTCATGGGCTATGACAAATCCTCATTTTTTAAATTTGAGGAATTAGAGGAGGTAAAGGAAGCTGATGAAAGGAAATAATTTGAAGATAATGTCGGTATCATTGTCCATAGTGCAGTACTATGTATGCAGTACTATATATGAAAGAATGTAAAACTCTATTACACTTGCTTAAGTATCAGGTAGCTGAAGTTTTCCATATGCATTTTGGAATGTGTAAAAAGAGACACTTCTTAAAAAATATTACAAACAATGTGAGGATTTCTTTAGAGTTGATGACATAAAATACAGTAAAAAAAGGAGATGCTTGGACCTGTCTTGTGCTTGTTTATTCCTGGTTTGATTTTTATTGTTAGCTCTCCAGAGAACTGAAAAACGCCTGAGCTGTGTGGCAGACTCACCGTCTCCGTGTCAAAAGAAGCCATTCGTAATAGACAAATCATCAACACTCATTACCTATCAAGTGTGTAGCTAGGCTGTTAAGCCTTAAATATTAATTGTACTTAATCCAAAAATACCGGGCTTTTTGTCATTGCTGGTGATGGTATAAGGGGAGTGAACATGGCTTTCCCTTCCCTTTGTGACACCATTGGTAGCCAGAAGGAGTCTCTAGAAAAGAGACAGGTATTCTTGTGAACTCCTGCTACAACCTCCTGAAGGAGGGGAAAACATGGGAAGAATGGCTGTATTGCAGTAATCTCTAGCTACTCAAAGCTACTCTTGAGATTTCTTAAACTGAAGTCCCACTCTGAGCAACCCTGTCCCCAAAGGTGGAGAGCAAGAAGCCTCTCTTCTTGGGCACAGGAAAGCACCGTGGCATAAATTTGCTCTGTGAGCATCCCACTGACAACAGGTGCTGTATTTGAATCAACTTAAAGAAAATTCTAGCAGCTAGTGGTTAAAATGCATCTGTCAGCATTTGCATAAGGTGGGGAAGCAATTGTGCCTTTAAAAAACATACCTCTTGATTTTCAGCGCTGCAAAGAAAGCCGCCTTTCACTCAACTTAAAAGGGGATCAGGTCTTTTTGTGGTACTAGACTGGTTCTCCTCTCTTGAGTGTGCAGAGGTTGGATTTAAATTTTTTAGCCCAAGGCACATAAACTGACAGATACTTGTTTTCAAAGAATGAAGGGCCTAAATATTTTGAGTCATAAAAACTACTGAATTGAAAAAAACCCCCAAAATTAAAATTAATCCTTCTGTTTTAGCAGTGCCCTTTGTAATAAGAAAATCTGATGCTTGCTACTAGTCATCCTGATCTTCCAAATAAAGAAAAAATTATTATAGCTAACTTTCAAGATGTTTCCCAAGTTCTAGCTGAAAAACTATTTAAAAGTCTAAATGTCTTCAGTACTATTATTTCAATTTCCTTTCGTAGGATGACAGTACAGATGATATTAAACCAGTGGTTTTGCATGTTGCTTTTCTGACTGTCCTCAATGAACTTGCTGAGTAATCAAAAGGCAAATCATCCCATCCCAATATTTTTGAGGCAGTTCTTTTGTGTTGGCACAGCTGTAATTTTAAAAGCTTTATTGAGTCTCATTAAGCCAGTATCATTCCGTGGGTAGCAATAATATATAAATAAAATTTTCATGAATTATATTCAACATGTGAGGTTCAAATTATATTGAACAAGCAATTCTGATCACCTGGTTGTACTACTTGCCCTCATTGAAATGATGTTTTAAACCTACTTAAAAATAATCTTTCCATGTCTGATACATTCACTCACTTCTTTTGGTGCTTGCATTGAAAGATGGGGTTGACTTGATCTTCCAGTGCCAAATACAGGGAGAACAGGAAATAGAGTTTGAAGGTGAAGACTCCAAAATTATATTTATGTACTCCATAGGCAATATCAAAATCTTCACGTTTTTCTTCTGACTGCAAAAAGTTTTCATTTCTAGATTCGAGATTTGGCCAATTCAGAATTAAGCAGCAAGAGTGCGATATCTCCATGCCAGTGGCTAAGTTTCTATCTGTGGAAGATAAATACTATTTCTTCTGCTCGTGTTTTGGTAGAGAAAAGAAAGTTAAGCTAGTAGGTGGCTTTCTGACACACAGATGATTTAAAATAATATTAAAGAGTCCAGAATTCTGCCAGAAGATAGGTGATGATTCTGGCTGTGATGTAATCTGAGAAAAAACATTTAAAACTTCCAATGTGCAACTTGAAAATAATAGGATAGTACTTTTATATTAGGAAAAGAGAAGACCAGACTTACTGAAGATACTCCATATTCTACCTGCTTCTGCTTTGTTTGCTGCTACACTTAGATTGTGTACTTGGAACTGTAGGACCATTTGGGTTGGAAAAGACCTCCAAGATCATCAACTCCAACCATTAACCCAGCACTGCCAAGTCCACCACTAAACCACGTCCTTAAGTGCCTTTATACATCTTTTAAATATCTCCTGGCATGGTGACTCAACCACTTCCCCAGGGAGCCTGTGCCAATGCTTGACAACCCTTTTCCTAATATCCAGGCTAAACATCCCCTGGTGCAACTTGAGGCTGTTTCCTCTTGTCCTATTGCTTGTTACTTGGGAGAAGAGACAGATCCCCACCTTGCTACAGCATGCTTTCAGGTTGTAGAGAGTGATAAGGTCAACCCTGAGCCTCCTTTTCTCTAGGCTAAACAACCCCAGTTCCCTGAGCTGTTCTTCATAAGACTTGTGCTCCCTTCACCAGCTTCACTGCCCTTCTCTGGACACACTCAACACCTCAATGTCCTTTGTGTAGTGAGGGGCCCAAAAATGATCACAGGATTTGAGTATACTTGCACATATGTGACTGGTTTAGATCCCTGGAACTGTTGAGAGCAGTTATTTGTATTAGAATTAAAATGGAGGGAATTTTAATCCAAAAAGACTTCAAGATGTGTTTCTGCTTTGCTCTGGGTTCTGAGGAGTCTGTCTTAAAGATATTTTGTAGTGCATTGTGTGCATTTCCAAGTGGGAAGTTCTGAAGTGTTTGGTGTCCTTCTAAGGTAGAAAATGTGTGTAAACCAGAACAGGCCCTCTTGCTGCTAACAAATCCGGCAAGAGAGTCAACTGTGGTGTGAGTGTTTCAATAACCAAATTACTACCAGGTAATTCCCGCAGTCTGTTAGCTCCATGTCTGTTTAACAACCCTATTAATTATGTGAACTACTATTTTCTTCTAGTGTGTTTTTCTTCAGTTTTATACACTTGTTGAAAACCAGTACTAATTGCAGAAGTATTACTACATGCTAGCATTTTTGTCCCTGGAAGTTGTTGGTATCTCTTTGGGTGTAAGTAACTTGTACATGATATGGAAGAAACAATTCATGAGATCTAGAGAATGTGCTTGTACACATGGAGGTTCTGAAGGAAATACTGATGTAGAAGCCCAGTTTTCTGAAATAAGTGATTTACAAACTGTCTTGTTTGCAAGGCAATGCCTACCATGAAGACTGACAGCTCCTGCAGCCTTTTCAGGACCAACCAATCACTTGTCCGTAGCAGCTGGGTCTCATGTCTTACCCTGGTACCAGTTTCACTCGATCTGGTGTGAAGACCAGGAACATATCAATGTGTATCAGGAATAACATGGTCAGCAGGACCAGGGCAGTGATTGCCCCCCTTTACTTGGCGCTGGTGAGCCCACACCTCGTGTACTGTGTTCAGTTCTGGGCCCCTTGATTCAGGGAGGACATTGAGGTGCTGGAGCGTGTCCAGAGAAGAGCAATGAAGATGGTTAAGGATCTAGAGGGCAAGTCCTGTGAGGAGCAGCTGAGGGAGCTGGGATTGTTTAGCCTGGAGAAAAGGAGGCTCATTCTCTACAGCTGCCTGAGAGGAGGTTGTAGCCGGATGGGGGTCACTGACCTCCCAGGCAACCAGCAACAGGTTGAGAGGAAATGTCCTCAAGCTGTGCCTGGGGAGGTTCAGGTTGGACGTCAGGTGGAATTTCATCACAGAAAGGGTGGTTAGACATTGGAACAGGCTGCCCAAAGAGGTGGTGGAGTCACTGTCCCTGGAGGTGTTCAAGGAAAGACTGGACGTGGCACTCAGCGCCCTGGTCTAGGTGACGTAGTGGTGTTTGGTCGTAGGTTGGACTCAGTGATTTCAAAGGTCTTTTCCAACCTAGTTAATTCTGTGATTCTGTATGAAATGACTGTAGCCTCCTTCCTAGACACATTCTTCCTATCCCCTTCCAGCCTTAAAAGCTTCCACAAAACATCATAGATGACTGGGTTTTTTTCTTTTTTTTTTTTTTTCCCCTTTGAAGAACAGTCAGGATATGTGCAAATTTTTGTTTTCAGTCTTTTACTCCATGCTATTTTCTTGCTGGTGATCCTGTCCCTTTTCTCAAGTTTTTGGCTTTGTCCACGTTATTATTCATTAGTCCCTATCTGTTCTTAATTATAAAGTACAAAGCTCCTTGTCATTCTTTAAAGTTATTTTTTAAATTAAATTATCCCACAACCCTCATCCTTTTCTTGCAAATGTAAAAATTTTTGATGAGAAAATTATCCCCTTTTGATACTTCAAAGAGAAATCTTTAAAGCTCTGAGGTACTTCGCACTCCTAACCACACTCCGTAGAATTAAGAGGTAACTAATTTGACTGGAGCTTTCTTTATTACAAACCAAAGTCATCACACTGGCGAAGATGAAGAAAATCTGTAAAATTTTGCATGGTACTGTGAGGGCCTAATTTAGGTGATGGAAACTTCATGAAAATGTCTTTGTGCTGTAAAAATTAAGAGCAGACGTGAATTATTACAATTGCTCAGTATAATTTAATAGTGTGGAAACTTGGTAAGCTGCTGTAATTTGGTTGCTCTGGAGTTCTGTGGCCATACCACAAATTTCTTAATGCCTCATACCATGGATTTCTTCATGCCTCCATGTACAGCATAGCCTGCTGCAGCCTGCCTGAGAAATGGGACAAGTGTGCTTAGCTAGGAGTTGGATCCACTATAATAAGATTATCCCAGAGCTATACAGACCTCAGCAAGCAGCTATTTTAAGCAGGGAATAACAGAGAACAAGAGCAAACAGCCGCAAAACATGTCCAGCTGTCTCCATTTCTAGAATTCCAGTGTGGACAGCATTGCTGTGGTGTGTTTACCGTGAGCCTCAGGTAGGACACATTCCTTTCTTCTCCCTTCACTCTCTGCTTCCTCTTCTTTTTGACAATTTTAATAGTTTAATGAATACTGTAAGTTTTAATCCTAAACTTGGCTTGCAAAAAATAAACCATAAAGCTACTGGCAAGAGGCAGGGAGTTATTTCCAACATAATTGTTTCCACAGGAAAACCATACCACCTGGTATGTATTTGCTACATTTTCGTAGTCTCCAGTGGTTTAATGTGATGTATTCAAATCAAACCACTAAGCCAAAGTTCATACAGCATTTAACAAAATATATTCAGAATAATGCACGGCACTTTTTCTATATTTCAACAACTCTCTGGTTTCATACTCAAGTGCTACCAACTCACCACTGGATATGTGCCAGTGCACTGCTCTTGGATTGGACTCCCCTGGCACTCTCAAGCACTTCATCAGTTGCATGTAGAGGAAATGAATCTTCTACCTCTTTCTTGTATCCCTGGGCATGACTTTCTACTTCCACTATAAACATTGTCAAAGATAGGGTGAGAGGGTTTGAGAAGTCTACAGCTTTCTATTCTTCATGCTGATAGTTGAGTGCATTTTTATTTTGTGAATGCAGTCTTATGCCTTATACAGAGCCCCTTCATGTTGGAGTGCCTTCAGCATCAACCCTAAACCCAGAATCAGAAGGAATAAATGTCTGCTTCTAGATGCAAAACAATCTACTTCAGAAACTCACAAATGGTCTTGCGAGGAAAATTATTATTGCCTCTTTCTTTATTGAATAAATGTGGTTAACATCTCAAAAGAGTTTTCCATTACAGTGAAATTTTATTGCGTGCTGAGAACTAGGACATAATCTTTAATTCTGTCTAACTTACACTTTGAAACGGAGTACTTTCCTCTGCTACACTGGTGTACTGTTATTTATTTTTCTGTGATGGGATATTATGATCGTGTATATTGTAAATCTTTCCTGAGGGAGATTTTAGTGACTTATAAGTGCTTATCTGATCAACGTACTCATCTGTAGCCAACAATCCAAATACAAAGTGATTATTTTGAAAAGCAATCACAAGTTAAGTTAAGCACTTTTTGGATGCATTGAGAAAGAAGATAAAACTATTGTGAATTATTTTAAGGATTTTAACCACGAATCAGTGAGGAAGCTTGGAATAAACTTCTATTCTCAGCATCTCAGATGTAAAGAAATTAAAAATAATAGGTATGAAGTTCTAAATTCTTTAGCCTTGAATTTATGTACTGTTAGTTGGATATGAGAGTTAGTTCCTACTGAAAATACTTGCAAAGGATTTCGAAATGAATGAAGTAAATTGTGACAAAACCTCAGTGAAGTAACATTGTTGTGTAGCTGTTTCCACTTCCCTTTCCTTTTCACCTTCCTTCTGGATCAGAATATATAAAAAAAAGATTATAGTAAAGAAAGAGGATTTAGTAAAATTAAAATACA
Organism: Edolisoma coerulescens; assembly: GCA_013397115.1. Taxonomy (NCBI): domain Eukaryota; kingdom Metazoa; phylum Chordata; class Aves; order Passeriformes; family Campephagidae; genus Edolisoma; species Edolisoma coerulescens. The sequence goes on from VWZW01005609.1 coordinate 469,941, forward strand.
TAGAACTTTATAATCTTCTGCAGTGATATTCATACTGACTTGAAAGGAACAGAACAGACTCTTCACACCACTAGTGCACTACTTTGGGACTTTAGTGATCATCACAAGAGGTCACGTCTATGAATAGCATTGATATTGGCATCAAAAACCACAAGCATCTAAAACCGAATTTGCTGAAAATATTTTAAAATAATTTGGGTTATTTTGATTTAACGACAATTTGACCAAACACAGCAGTCAAGGTTGTAGGCTTTACAATCGCCGTCATAAAGAATATTTTAGCTGTAATACCTGTTTTTCCATTTAGCCAGCCAGATCCTTTTAAATTGATCTTTCTTGTGCTGACTTTTCAAAGCATTGGGATAGTCTTGACTTGTACAATAAAAGTGCACTAAGGAAGGAGCAGGAGGTTTCTGCATGTGTCTGTCTGTTCGAACCACCAGGGGGAACTCATTCCTCAGCTATAACTTTACTGCAGCAAAAAGCCACCTCTGCTCCGACCAGGTCTAGAAAGTCAGTTCAGCAGCTTGTCTTGTTTATGTTAAGAGAGCTTTTATGTAAAATCTTGTCAATCTGCAGTGCTCTTTCCACCCTGCCCATGAGTGCATCGGCCACCCAACGCATTGGGCAGCAACGCCAGACCACGTCTGGCCACAGAGGGACGCACGTTCAGCTGGGAAATCTCGTGTATCAGTGGGGCACGGTCACTGCCACCTCCTGCCCTCTTCAGGCTGACCTGGGACTTGTGCTAAACCTACTGGGCTGACAGAAGCCTCAGCAGAGAGCCTGGCTTGTCTTCTCACTGATTAAACTCCTTCACACCACTGGTCATGGCTCTGTGGTTGAAAGGAATATTTTTTTGGCTGTACATGCAAAAGGTAGCTCTTCTTTAGTAGCTGCTTCTTTGCTCCTTTGTGACTGTCTCACTGCTCCATTGCTTTTTTCCAACTATTACAGCCTTCCTGATTTATTTCGATTTCACGTCTTAACTATTTTTAAGCAAAATTTGTCCATTTTGAAACAGAACTCTGTTATTGCTATGATCACAAAGGGCTTATATGTTTCATAGCATCAAAAATGCTATATAGCAAAAATTAAAGCAAAACTCTCTGTGTGATGTATGTCCTCTAGAGATCTGTCACGAAAGTTATATAATTTTGAAATCCCACTTAAAAGCCAAATGCTAGAAATTTCTTAAAATTTCGAACTCTGTCAGGCCAGTGGGACTCTTCTTGTGGTCTGTAGAAAGATTTGGAAATACTGAAGAGAATTCGCTAGCTGCATTAAAATTTCAAATTTTTATTTTATTTTGTGAGTTATCTCATTAGTTGGTACTTTCAGGCACTTTTAATTGAATTTTCACCATCCTTAACTGATCTTGGAACTGCCCCCATCTCTGGGCACAATCAGTCATGGGTTTGTGCACATCATTATTCCTAAATTATCTTTTGTGTTACATGTTCAGACTTCTAAAAAACAATTTCTTCATCTTTTGCTACTTTACCTTTATAATATGTAAAATATTACCCTGATATGCACAGAATTTGTGAGAATAAAAACTTTCAGGCACTGTGATGGGGAATGGGGAGAGTCAGAACAATTGGTTAAGTTATATATGTTGTAATTTTCATTGAGCGTCCTGCTTACCACAAACTCAAATACCTGTCTATTTTATATCCTGCTTCTTTTCCTTAAAAAATAAATACAGTTTCTAATCTAAGAGAAGTCAGCAGACATACATACAAACCAAGAAGGTAACTTGTGAGAATATAATTTGCTTGATTTCTGTAAGTCATTCTTCCATTAAATTCAGTAGATTTCTATATTTTATTATAGTGGGAAAAAAAATTTAATTGTGTTTTCTGTCAGTTAGGTGGGGGTTGTGCTCTCTTGAATGAGGTATTAGGCTTAATTTGTTCCGCTCCTGTAGTTGGGACTAGCAGTACTGCTGGGTTCATGCAGTAAGAGCTGATCCTGTTTAGTCCACAGAACTGATATAGCAGATATAGGCAAATATGTTATTCTTTGTGTAATTCACTAGCAGACAGAAATAATGGTGTGTATCTAATACCAAAAGTCCTTTAAGAGGTTTTTGGTTTGGTGTTTCAAACTTGAGTATCTAAATCTGTGACCTGGAGTGTTTTCAGTGTCACAGGACAAAATTGGGTTGTAAGCTACCTTCAGCTGTGACAGATAGATTCTGTGTTCTTATAGAAACATGCCAGTCAAAGCTGGACAGCCTTTGTCAGTAATTGACTCATGTTTGGTGTCCCCCTGCCCCACGCCTGTGCATGGCTCTGTGCTCTGGGCAAACCATTCAGCGCTGCTTCTCCAGCAGAGACTGTGAGGAAGAGTCTGGGAGAAGGCGGCAGAGAGACTCTGGGAGGCACATGTGGGAATTATCAGCTGTAATTTTATTGACTTTTGAGTTTGTTCCCACTAAGGAGTTGAACTGTGATAGATACAGCTTTGGAGGTGGTATGTGACATCATGCAGGACATCAGTGGTTCTACTCAATAACGTCAGGTGGTTGCATTCAGCTCCATTTAAAATACATCATCTAATTACATTCCTCCAGATTTCTCGTGTGTTCTTAAAGCACTGTGAGTTTTGTAAGAAATTTAGTATGGAAACTTGTGAGAGGTACTGACTACCATAAAAATAAAAGAATGGACTTGGTTTTCATCAGTTGTGGATTTTTCTCTTCTTTAATATGTACAGGAATCTCTGTGTTTGAAATTACACCTTTAAAAATCTTTCACCTGATGAGTCAACTAAACTTGCTCTTTGCGTGCTTCTGGTAGTCATAATGTCATTTCACTTCCCCATTTCACACAGTTTTCTCTTTCATTTTTCACTCGTGGTTTGAGCTGCATTGTCTGGGGAAAATGTAACAACAAAAGCAGGAATTCTTTTTCTTAACAAAATTTAGTGTGATGATAACTGACAGTGCTGCAGTAGGATTAACTAAGATTGCAGAGAATTTGATAAATGACAGAACTTTCCCTGAAGACATGTGACTGATGATGACTGTGCTGAATTTTGTTCCTCTTTCCCCCAAACGAAGTTTTATGCTGTCGAATACTGAGCAAAACAAAGTAACTATGTTTGGACTCCTTTTTTTCATTTTATTCGCCCCTGGAGTCGGTGAATTCCTTTGTACATCATCAGATCTTGAAATGTCATATACTTTTTGTGGTAAGTAAAAAATAGGTAATCCTTTTGTTAAATTTGCATAATAATTACTGTACTCTGAGGGATTGTGAATTTTCTTTCAAATTTGTTTCTTTGATGAACACAGAAAAATAAAAAGAAGTATACTTCTGTTATTAATTACCCTGTTATAAGAATTTTACTTCATAGATATAAATACTACTACAATGGTAGTTCCAGCAGCTAGGAGAGAGAGAATTTTATTCTCAAGTGAAGTAGGCATGTTTTGGTTCAAGAAATATTAGAAGACAATGGATTTAAAGTTGGATTTAAACTCTGTTGTATAAATTATGCCTACTGAGTTAACCAGTATGTTACAATGAAAAGTTTGAAGTATGTGGGAAAAAAAGAGGGAATGTGATATTCTGTTAGGCTGGGGTACTAGTCAGGCTCTGGGACAGAACAGTGTGTCCCTTCTTGCCATGTCTGTGTCACGGGCTGATATTTTGTGTGTTTTAAAAATGCTAGGTGGGTCACTCACTGAGCAAATCTACTCGAAGTTTCATTTACATTATCCTGGAAAATATGCTGATACATTAAAAATATTTTTAGCTGTTGTCAGCATGATTAGCATAAGTAGGGATATTTTCAGCAGAAGACCATGCTGACTTAATGCTAATAAAAAGTTTGTATATCTTCAAAAGAGAAATAAAGGTACTCTTGTGTCTGTTTTTTGTGTGCAAAATATCATCAACCAAACATTGACTTCTCTTGTTACTTAAAGAAATATGATACTGGTTTTGCCCTCTAAATGTAGAAATAATAATAGAATTTAAAATACATATTTAATATTTACTACATGTATTGGATCATTTTATAACATATACCTTATATTAAATACATTTAAAAATATGCATGTGTTTTTTGTGTGTAGAACTGTATATTCTTATTATTTTTATGGAGACGCCTTTTCACACTATCAATGGGAAATGCTTTTTTTCTGTAGATTCTACAGCTCATGCTTTCATGTTTAATCTGACACCTTGCAGCACGATGAACAAATCTGTCTGGAAGGCTGCTCTTACCTGGATTCCGAGTGAGTCTCTCTTAACTAGACAATTATATTCTGGAAATGCTGAAAATGAAATACAGCTGAAAAACTGACACTTCATCCTAAATGCCAAATGGTTTAGGAAATCAGTTTCTGGGATTAAAAGTGGAATGGATAAACTATAGCAATGGACAGAAAGGATGATTTGTGAAAATGTGTTTGAGTTTTACTTGCAGCAGTTACCAGAGCCCTGCACAGGGACTGTCACTGTACATGCAAATCTGAGACAGTTTAAGTGTATGTGCATTTTGCTCTTCTGGCCTGGAGAAGATCCAAGACTTTTAAAGGAGAGAGAGTATCATCAGGCCGTCCAACTATGACAGGACTTCTACGAAGAATACGCGTGTTCCAGAAGCTGGAAATGGTACTGGATTTTGTGTGCAAACACAACTGTAATCTTTAGACCCGGCTTTAAGCTGGCAAGCTCAGCTAATGAAATGTTTAGGAAATGGCTGTATCATGAACTTCACCTTCTGGACTAGGTTTTCTTCCCTAGAAAGACATCTTTATGATGGCTACCAGCATTCAAAATAGTTTGTTTGCAACACCTACTCAAAAGTAAGGTCTTCATTTGAGCATGTGTTTAGGTTCACTGTGGAGCTGAGTGAACTCGGTTTTCTTTACTGAAGAAATTAAAACAGACTATGAAATGGTTCTCCCATATATTTTTTAAGACAAAATTTTTTGTTGGTGGGGAAAGCAACAATAATTTTTTTTTTTTTCTGGAAGTAGCAGTTTTCAAGACATATACTTTTTTGGTTTTGGGGGGAGTCTTACAAAAATACTGTATTTCAGCAAAATCTAGTTTTTATCTAAATAGCATGTCTTCGTATACATTTTTTCTCCCCACCAGTTACCATTTTCTTACATGCAATATTTTAATTAGGAAGTGACATCCACTTTTTGAAGATTGTCTTCCATGTCTGGTATGATGGTGCCAAAGCACTCCTCTGGAAAGAACTCCTCTGCAGTGGAGCTGACGATGAATACTCAGTGTGTGGAACACTGAAAGGAGGTTGGTGAGAAAATATATGGTGCAATCAACCCATGCAAACAGATTTTTCTCTCCACAATCTAGACCTTGCTTGGCAGGCAGCAGACCTCAGAGCAGGCAGTTCTCCAGTGCCAGAACCCCATCAAAGTAAAAGATGTCCAAATTCTATGTTTCAGCATCCTTGTGCTGCAGTTTTCATCTCCATAAATGAGGATTACTAATATCCTTCATCTCATTATGACACTTACTACTAACATCTCTAAAATGACATGGAAAGACTGCATTTGACTGGACTGAACAGGAAACTTGTGAGGCACTATAGGCACTAACTAATATCCAGAACAAAGTTTATTTAGATAAGTGTCTGGATGGGTTTTTTAAGAGATTCTCTACACCCAGGTATGATGCTTTTTTCTTTTTAATAGAGAAAGTCAATCCTTTGGAAGGGGTTAACAAGCATTAACATGACACAGGCTCAGATTCAGAGAATTCAGGCAGGATGTCAGACTAAAGGCCAGAAAGACCTGTAAGAAGGTCAGAAGTCTGTGTTTTCCTTTCTTTAAAAATCAGTATCAGCTCTCTTCGCTTACCATTCAAGTGAACTACTATTACAAGTTAAATTACTGGAGTTATCACAGTAGGATGTGTCTGGAGGAGATGTTGCAGGAGCACTGTGGTTAAATTTCTATTTTCTAATGTGGTTTCAACAAATAGTCAGAGCTCTGAGAGAAGAACCAGGTGAGGGCTTTATCAGTGAAAGAGTAAATGGCACTGGCAACTGCTGCTGAGAGATATGCCATATTGCTTTGAAGATATTTAGGCAGTCTGATTGATGGCTTTATGGTTAAGTAACCCTTTGTATTATAATTATCTCTGTTTTACAGAAACACTTGAAGCAGCATTTGACATTAAAGGTTCAAGAATAAAGTTTCCAAAGGTACTTTTCAATGTTTTATATAAAGAAATAATAATAGTAAAATCACATACTTACAGGTATATTTTTTTCTGAAGAGAGATGTTCACCCAAACTGTAAAAAACAGAAGAGGAAATGTCGGAAAACTTTCTTGTAATAGAAGTGATGACACTAAAATGGTAGCATCTCTGAAATGCTAGATGTTCTAAGGTTATTATTCCTCTATTATTCCTCCTTTATTTTGTAAAAGGAAAGACCAAAGAAATCAGTTAATGTCACCTTAATAATTCCATTTTGTTTGGTAAATTATTCTCTTTCCTTTTACCTGTTTGAGTAAATCCATTAATATTCCTTCTGCCCACTTCATTCTTTATTTTACATTCTCTTCACATGCTGCTCTCTTATTCCATGAAACCATTTTCAAAGATTTGAAGAGGGATAGCAACATCCAAAGAGTAAAAGCAGTGCTCCACTGTTAAACCAGGAGCAGCACCAGTCCTCAGGTTAGCCCATTCTCATCCAACAACTGCCTCATCAGCTGCCTGAGCTTTTCAAAGACCCTTATCATCCCTGTTAATCCCTAAAAATGTCACTAAGGAGCTCCTACTGGTCCAAAATCTCCAGCACTCCCTTCAGCTCATGGGCCTCCAACAGTGGACTCCATCTAGTCCAACACCTCTCGTAGCCCCAGAGCTGGTAGTGGACAGGAGCATCCTCTGCCATGAGCAGTCCTCCTATAGATGAGGAATTTACGGCAGACCTGACACTTCCTGATGGGACTCTGCTAGACCAGGAAATGCTGGTCCTGAGTGCTCTGGTCGTGAGAAGAAAGTTGAGCACTGCTTTTTTTTTATGCACTCAGATATCTGACTATACCCGTGATAACAGTCCCTGATGGGAATCTGTCTTTTTCAGTTCTAACAGAAATCACCGAAACCATTCCAATCAGCTACTTAGACAAGAGCAGGCAGCATTGTGCACTAATTATCTTTTTTTTTCCTCTTGCTTGTTTTAGGGCAATTATAGGGTTATTCTGCAAGGATTCTCTGATGATTCTGAGAATAATATGCTTATATGTTTGAATTTCACCATGATAGTAAAACAAGATGCTTTCTGAGTGCAACAAACTTTTCAAATAATTCCACAACACGGAGGTCACTTCTGTGAGCAACTGGAATCCAAGCTGTGAAGTAATAAGCACACTAAATTTCCTGAGGTAGAATACATCATGTGCTGTCTGGAAAGCTATATGATGTATAGTCTAACTCATTTGTAGCACAGCTGTAGTCAGTTGCTCAGCCAATGTGCACAAAATCTCTGGGAATCAGGCAACCTGATTAATCCACAGAATAACCCTGACTGGATGTCAGGCTGGTACTGCATTTTGGTGCTGTGCCTTGAGTTACAATAAAGTTGAGTCCTTCAGGCTGAGCTAAAGTAATCAAGAACTTTTGAAGTTTTGAAGTGCAAGAATCAGAAGTTCATCAGTACTCAATTTAAAATAACACAGCAATTGAATTTGGGAGTCCTGCTATGATGTGGTGGTGGTGATTATTTTCTTTTGTTTGTTTGGGTTTTTAATTTCTTCTCTTGTAACAATAAAACTTGTTTGTACAATCAGTTGAAGAGATGTTTTTTATTCTCCTGTTATTTCCTGATGTTTCTTCAGATGTTTCATATTGTTCTGCTCTGTTTACACCAAGCTGAAACAGAGGAGTAACAATTTGTTATGTGGTAGTAGCTGATATGGATAAAATCCAAAGTGGAACACGTTTCCAATTACACTGATATGGGACAGCTGAATTTAGCCATCCAGAGCTGCAACTGCAACCCCTTAGAATGTTTTTAGCTCCTGCTCAGAGTCTGAGGGGCAGAGGATAGGCAAGCTGTGTCCTTCAGAAGCAGGAGGATGGTTGTCACCCAGCAGGTTGATCTATTCTTCAGTTATTCCTCTAAAGCATGTCGAAAGTTTTCCTGTCGCTTTTGCCCCTTGGGCAGCTGACACTGAGTACCCACCTGCCCTCTCTGCTGCTCCTCCACATCCAAGACCTTCAGTAAGACTTCGGTGGAGTATGAGATTTGGTCCTTAGGAAAAGTGCTGTCCTTGCTATCCTGTTTTCATCCTCAGGCCCCAGACAGCTGGGCTGGTGAACTTATTGAGTTCAGAGACTTTTCCCCAACTAACAGGACACTGTTGATGCTGCACTTTGTGCTGTCTACTAGTTTGTTCTGTGTCTAGCAGATTGCTTCCAAATGCCTGGAAAAAATTAAAAGCCAGAACAAACCAACCCTCTTTCAGACTGCTAAATACCAAGCATGAAAATTAGGAGATGTGAAGCTTTCATCTCACTTTACACATAAAGAAAGATGTTTTTCAAACTTGGTATCAGAAAACAAAAAACCCATACCCAAGTTTGTAGATACTCCATTTAAAACTTGGGTTTAATATAGGTAGTTTGGCTACATGAAGCAAAATCATTAACAGTCAATAAAACAGAAGTAGAACTGCATAATGATTGGAGACAAGAAGCCACAATTACATCCAAGTGATGGTGGCAAAGCATCTGTGCTTGCATTCAGTCTGCAGATCATTCCAGGAGTAGTCCAGGACGGAGTATTGCAGCATGTTCTGCTTATGTTTGAGCTGATTTACTACAGCTGTGATCAGTTTATTCCTAATCTGAAATATCAATCAAAAAAGAGAGCATGATAAGTAATACCTACCTTTCTTCTGTTTTGCTTATTTCAAATAGTGTCTGTTTCAAATTACTGGCCTAAGGAGCAGTCTTACTGTATGCTGTCCCTGTGTGTACATTTCACAGCATCCAGCAACCACAAGTCTCAAAACCATCTTTAGTGACAAGGTGTCTTGAGATTTTTGCTGGCCTGGATTATTTGGGGTATTAGAAGACATGTTTTGTTTATTAAGCAGCAAGTAACACAAGTAGGAGAGATTAACAGCTCCTGGAGATCAAAGACATTAATGTGCTCTATTTTACATTAGTATGTTTTAATGCTTTATGGATGTTACAGAAAATTTACAGTACGTGTAAAGGCATTAATAGAATTTCTGTCTCTGAATAGAGACATTTACAGATAAACATATGCACTCAGTATCTTGCCTTGCAGACTTTTATAATATAGAACTTCAACTGAAGAGTTATAATTTTACATGCCAGCAGATAGGATTGCAAGGCAGGGTGCAGGAGCCACACTTTATAAAGCAAAGACTTTTCAAAGCCTCAAGCTTTCTCCTTCTATGACTGGAAGTTTCCACTTACTCCAGTGCTGTTGACTGCCACATCACGTTCTCCCCAGGACAAGAGGAGACAGATTTTGTAGAGTCAGGTCATGCTAACAAGTTACCCTGAAATTGCTGTGATGCTGTAGGGTGAAGGGCTGAGCTGAAGGCAGAGGTTTGCTCTGCATGTCTGGTTGTTGGGACAGAGCTCTTAAAGGGCTTTCCTTCCTTCCTTCTGCTGTTGTCCAGAGCTGAAAACAGTCCTTTCCAAATTTCCCTGAGCCCATAATCAGGGCTCCACAGCAAAGAGGAGTCTACTTGGGATGAAGTGAGCTACCTGGGCTCTGTAAAGACTGATCTCAATGTTTCCCTGTTCTTCACTTTATAGGTTCAGTAAACTTTGATCCATTTTTTGCTTCTTCATTTTCTCTTTCTGTCTAGAGTTGGAATGGTGTGAATACTGTGAAATAAGACATCAAGTAAGAATTTCTTTCTTAAAATATTCTGTGAGAGCTACATGCCCTGAGATCCTTGTATTTTGCCAGGAGTTCCAGTGAACTGTGCAAAGACTCCTCCCGTGCAAACAAAAGTAAATCAAGGAAGGTTTTGTGTTCGGCATATTTATGTGAAATTAATATCTAAAGCCTTCACAAATACCTCTTTTTCTCTCCCTTGTTACTGTTGTTTTTAAGAGGCTGTCAGGATTTTCTGCAGATGGGAAAATAGCTTTTCTTCACCCCCTCACGCTCTGTTGCCAAATATGTAATTATAAGAAGAAGCAGTTCCTGTACAATGTGGTTTCCAGTGAGCGCACACTTTTTGAGCTGTGTTATTACAGTTTTATTTGATAAAAGCAATAAAGCATACATAGTTTCAAATGAGAGAAGTCCTGCTGACCACAATAACATGTACATTTGCTGGCTGAAATTGTAACATCATTTGAGATAGATGCACAAAGATAATTCCATGCAATTCAGATGTTACAATAGCATCTCTTGTGTGCAGGGAAGCAATCCCTCAGTCACCACTTAGCTTGGATGGCAAAAAGCACACATACTCACATGGAACAAATAAACAACGTGGTGCCTGCAGCAAGAAGGAGATGGATTTAATGATGCAGGAGATGTGTCCTGATCTGTGGTACAGGCATCAAAAGAGAACCATAGCAGCATTAATCCCTTCTGCACAATTCTTTTCTTCGTGGAAAATGCTAGCAATTGCCTTGGAAGGATCTGTGTAGTGCATTATGCTGAATGACTTCAGCTCCTTCGTTCTGCCCTAGAGTCCCTGCCAGCACCAGTGAGTTCAGGGGCAGCAGATGGGGTAGTGACATTTCTAATGGGAAGAGATAGGAGGGAGGGAGGGAGGGAGGGANGAACGGAGGGGGGTTCCTGCCTGCAGAGCTTAGGGGAGAGAGGACAGGAGAAAGGAAATTTGGAAAGTCTTCTTGCTGGCCGTAGAAATGGCTGGACTTTGGAAATCCTGGATAATGGGTCACTGTGCACACGTACTTGTCTTGTGGATCCCAGGCATCCTTGTAGATCCCTTGGCTGCTGTAGATGGGTATGTCCATAACCTCTTTTCTTCAAGATACATTTTACTACTGGCAAAAAGAGAACTTAAATATATGTATATAAAATACATATATTTAATAGATATGCATATATATATGCATACATGCATTTGGCCAGGTATAACAGCTTCCCAAAGATTCTGTATGGAAAAAAATCCCCACAACATTTTTTTTTCCTTGAGCTTTAGCCTTAACAGCTGCCTTAGCTACTAGTATTGTGTTTTTAAATTTGAAGTTCTTGCTGAAATAATTTCTTACTGACATAACTAAGAAAGCAAAACTTTTAATAGCGAGCCTGGCTGTTTGCTCACGGGAGGGAACAGTCACTGATTCTAAGTATTAAGATTCCTTTCTTCCCATTTTCCTGTGCTGCAAAAAACCTTGGAGAACTGCAGAGTAGATGATTTTTCTTTCTTAACTTGTAACTTCTGCCAACTGCATATATCCACTGAGTGTTTGTTCTCTGAGAGGTTTGGCATCTCCACTGAAGAAGTACCTCCATACTGATTATGAAGTTGGTTTAATTCTTAAGTACATTCTATTCAGCCACCTTTCATTCAGATTTTTCACTATATTACCCATAATTTTTGTATTTTTAGCATAGCAGTGCAGTTTAACAATTTCAGTAATGCAGCTTAAAAAAAAAAACCAACAAAAACAAATGCCATACAATAAATAAAGATAAAAACAGAAAAAGAAATTTAGCATTAGTCCTCTGAAAGCAATAGAATTGAAATATCTGTCCTTCACTTACAAGATGCCTAAAGGAGGAAATAATAAAAACATAGTGCATATGAGGGTGAACTGTTTTTCACTTTGACCCTGAAGTAATTTATTTCACATCTGAATATCAGCTGAACAGAGTGGTAGTTATCTTTTCTGATCCTATATCACACTGAAGTGATGTGCTCCATGTCAGTGGATATTGCATGTAGTGGAATTTTCCTTATATCTATAAAGCATTAAAGATACTTTCATGACACAGATGTAATGTAGACAGAACAATGAACATCATTAATGAAAGTTTCACAGATGACTGTCAGAAAACAGACTGTCATCAGGAGTATTCCTTTCTGATTCCCCAAGCTACCTTCCAATGATTTAGACTGCTAATTATACAGTTTCTCTAACCTGTAAAAGTTTCAGTGATTTTAATATTCTAATTAAAGAGGAAAAGAGATCCTTAAAAAAAAAATCTAAAGTAATGTCTTATCTAGAACCATCCAAAATATTAAAACAAAGAAACAGTATTGTCAGATGAGTAATAGGGAAAAAAAGTGGTTGTGGGAAATAAAGAATTTTGATAACTTCAGAATGTTGTGTATTTATCTTGACCAAATAACTTTAAAAAAAGGAGGCTTTAATTCATTTAAATTTGAGACACTTCAGCAAATAAGAAATATTTTTCTGCCTTTGTTTTTGACAAATAGGTATTGTTCAAGCAAAGATCATTGTGCCACAAAATCACTGTAATTTTGCTGATAAGCCAGGACTCAAGCCGTGATGGTTGTACTCATGTTAGTATCTACTTGACAACCTGAATTGTCTTTTTGTGTACAGGCACACAGCCCAGTTCTAAATGACTTTATATGCCTTTTTCTGGAATTGATGAGCAGAGGGCAACATTACCACTTTGCAAAGAGTAAAACAGGAAGCAAGTTGTCAGGGGGAGCAGATCAAACCATGTATTTTAACTTCGTGAATTATAATTTTCTTTTAGTACTTCTGGTTTTATCAAAAGTAGATGCTCTAACAAATAGAACAAATAGACAGAGTGATATACCTCCTCCTTATGCACCTTTAAGGGTATATGGATAGGGTAACCAAAATTTAGAATAAAATAACATAGTTCATTTGGAAGGAACCTCAGTGATCCACTTCAGATGGTTGATCAAAAGCTAAAGCATATTTTAATGGCATCCTGGACCTGATGTGCCAACTTGTGATAAACTCTACTGGAGGTGTTGAGTGTCTCCAAATCTCCTTGAAGCTGCAAGCTGGACATATTCAGCAATATATAATTTTATATATCCCAATCTTAGCACAGTCATTATGCAAACTGTATTATTTAAGTGTAGATGAGAAGTCTGTGATAAAATAAAGAAGTGGTATTTCCTTCCAGACTGGTATTGGTCCTACAGCAAACATTTTATACAAAAGTTAATTTGTTCAAGATGCCAAGCCTGGGTGTCTGTGAGCAGAATGGGGAGCAACACAGGAGGAAGTGTCTTCTTCTGGCCTTGCTGGAGGGACAGCACTCTGCAGAGTCCACAGTCACTGTCACTGCTGTGATGGAAGTGGAAACACAGCTGCTCGCTGTTTTGCTGTTGCTTCTTTGACAGGTACCACCAATTGCTGTGATAGTCCATTTCTTCACCCAAAAATCACTGTGTTCTGGGAGAAAATACAGAATAAACTGATAAATATAATTTCAGTTTTGAAAACATGGAAGTAAATAAGGAAGAAAATATACGTGGTGTAAACTGTTACCTAAAATATACATTCAAAGGCAAGGTGTTTGAAATATTGATGAACAAACACTACAATATCCATGAGTCAAGCTCTAACATTAGTTTTATTTGAAAGAGGTGATTTTCCAAACATTCTGTCAATACAACAAGGATGACTAAGACACCATAATTCTGTGACAAGTGCTAAAATTCACCACAAGCTTGAGGTATTCAGTAATTACAATTATAACAATCTGGTTTTTTAGCACTTGGATTGCAGTGGTGCCTCCTGTGAGTAGCTTGTAATCAGGATTGTTGCTTCCCTGCTGCATACCATATAAATATTTATGAAATTAGTAAAATAATATTTTAAGGTCCTTTGAAATGTGAATCATAGCCAGATCCAGAGTACCTACTAAGTAGCTAACACCAAGAGAGTGACCTGGAATCCCTTAATTCTGCAGTGAAGATTGTTTGACATCTCCAAACAGCAACCCATAAATCCTGCACAATGGGGGACTGGTTCTGTGCCGTGCAAGATAATTTTCTGCAGAGCATGGCAGACTGAAATAATTCTTATTTTCCAATGCAATTTCCACTGTAATTTGTATTTTAAAGAATTAACAGTCTGAAAAGCACATCACACATGACACAGTAGAGCAGATACCATAACCCAAGGATTTTCCCGGACTACTAAGCTGGAAACAGAGCCAGATTCCTAACTCTGATGGGTCTTGACCATATGCCTTGTTTGGATGTCTAAATCGATGTCATGTGTGTTTGCCATAACATTCAGCCTTTTTTTGCAATGGTCTAGCATGTTTCCAAGGGATATCACAATGATCACAGTTCTGGGAAACAGAAGATGATAAGCAAACTAAACTATCTCATTTTTCACCACAATAAAAAATGTGGCTGTGTTATCAAAAAGGTCCTAACACAAGAAGTACATTGGTGCAATCTTTAGACCGAATCAGTGAATCTTTCAGTGATATTCTCTCTTTTTAGGTTCTATCTGTAGGCTGAGAAACTAAGAAAAAAGCAATATATTTTGAGGTGCACTGCCCTAGTGTGCACTGTAGTCAGATGGAAATCTTTCTGTCTGTTGTCCTCTGTTGTCCCTTGCTGGGACTGGATGGTTTTTCTTGATGCACATAAAAGCAAACTGCACAATGTTGCCTGCATGCTTTATATTAGTTTTGCTCGATTCATTTCTGTTGGGGGGGGGGGAAGNCAGGTAAGATAAATACCTAAATGTTCAGGAAAGAAAGGGAATACACTCTGCTTAGGCTTTACATTCTTAATAACATTTCCAAAGTTGTATCAAGCCCAGAATAAAAGGAGGAGGTCGGCTGCAAGTTAGTGCCTCTCTTTGCAAAATCAACAACCGCTCTCAGAATCACAGCGCTGAAGAGCTTATCCTTGCTGACGACTGACAGGCTATTTTCTTGCTGAATAAAAAATGAGCAATCAAACTTGAAAGGAAGCCCTGTGCATGGAATCAAATTCTACACATCCTTAAGCATGACACAAACTTGCTTAAGTCAATGAAGCCATTTTTAGGTGGATTTTTGCAGCTTGGCCCTGATAAGGTAAGTGTGTACACATAATGTGTCCTTGTCACTGTGGTCCCGAATGACTCAAACGACTTGTAACGTGGCAGAAAGCTTTTCACCTGTGGACTGTCAGTTTGAATCTGTCAAGAAACCAAAAGTTCCTGCTGCAAGAAATTTTATGCAAAAACTCCAAGCAATGCTAGAAGAATATTAAGGCTGCACGTATGGTTATATACTCATTTTAGGCAGCACTGTCATTCATTTTTAACGTCCCCCTTTCAGCTACAGCCTGATGATTCCATCTTTAATAACTCAATCACATAGCACATTTCAAGCAGTGTGGCACAGGCATTTTCCCCAAATCTGCAGAAATCTTGGCTTTGATGAACAGAAATCTTTATTCAGCTTCTGAGCACTCTGTAAGCTTGTCCTAGTCTAAGTGAAGGAACACAGAAATAAGCCCATATTTGAGTGAACCTGGACATCACAGTCATTGTCATGATCAAAGTTTAGTTGTACTGAAAATGTCTTCTCTGAAAATCGATTGAGTTAAAACACCAAAGCAGAAAGGAGAAATACTTAAGTACGTGAAAATGGGTCCCTTATATAATCAGGAATATTAGTGATTGCTAGTTATAGACTAAATAGCTTTTGCTTCCTGGGGTGTTTGCTTTCATCAAATGAAATGCAGGAGACCTAAATGCTTGTTTAGCCTTTCCACAGGAAAATCTGACTCCTTTCAGCTGTAAAACTGAATAAGAATCTCTCCTAAAGGCAGGTTCTGTTACCTTGATTTCTTGAAGAAACCACCCTTTTGAAGGTCTTCTGTTTCCTGCGGAGCTCTCTACATAGTAGCAAACATCCCCACCTCCCCTTACTATAACATCTGCTGCACAAAAATCTCCCTCAAAACGGAGGGGTTTTGATTAGGCAAGTGACTCAGGTTCACCCTTCTCCATGTGCAAGTTAAGTTTTGAATAGGGTTTTGTTGAAGGATTGATCACTGGCTGTATCAGCACGTTTCTATGCTCCGTATGAAAATAAAAAATAACTAAACGAAGATGGTATCTCATGTGGCGGTCACTTGCGTTGCTACTGCTGCAGCCAGCAGAGCTTTTCTCTGTATGGTTGTTTAAGGAATTTTCTGCAATGTCCTGGCTATTCTTTGAGGAAAATATATGTTGAAAGTCCTGAAAAATCCTGCAAAGCTTGGAAGAGACAGAGCTGGAAAGGCTTTGCAGTATCATAATTTGTTTGGGCTAATGATCCCAATCAGCACTATCAGGTCAAGGCTTTTGGGAGCTGTCGGGCTGGAGGCAAACTCAGATTTAGTCATACAGCACTGATATTAAGAGAACTATTTTCTGCTTTAAATGAGGTGTTAATTATCCCGGTAATTGAAACTGGACTAATTAACTCGGAGAGTGATTGACGTCACTCAAGTACAGTTGTTAGAAATGCTGAGCCACCGAGGAAGCACGTAGCAGAGTGCAGTCAAGGATCCCTGGTCCACGGAGGGGTCCTTGGTTTGTATGGTAATTCTGGCTAAACTGTCCCCGACTGCTCGAGCATCTGGGAAGAGGATTAGGCTGCAGTGATGTGTCCTGGCCCGAGATCAGAGACCTCCTGTGCTGGTGTCCCCCTGGCACACCTGGGCTGCTCCTGTGTCCCCCTGGGCTGCTCCTGCAGCCACCAGCTCCAGCCTGGGCTCCGCCTCTCCCCTTCTCCCCGTGCCCCTGTGTGCACTGGAGGAGAAAGAAGAGAAACGGAGAGTGATATGGATCTAGCAAGCAGCTCTGTAATTCAGCATCAGCCTGAAAGTAAGGCCGGGAAATATTATTACCCAGAGAAGTGAACAGCTTCTGTTGCCTTGGAGCTATTGTTTTTCTCTCTAGCAGGGCTGCTTTGAATATTAAAGAAACTAATAGTGATCCAAATTAAAAACTGTGATTAATGTTATGTACTAGCCTAGTTTTCTTATGCTGTGAGAAAGCAAGGGATAATAGAAAACAATCCTGTCTCACAAAAGTGAACAAGTTTATTAAGTAGTATGGTGGCTGCTGCAACAAAGGTATTTTATAGTGCAAAGTGCCTCCTGCGTTGGCATTTGGCAGAAAGCTACTGTTCTGGTGAAAACAGAAAACCTGTCTTCTGCACATTTTCTTTAATTTTTTTTATTGTGTTGTGGTTGTATTTTTTTTCTGGTGGTGGTGTTAATGTCCAGAATACTACTCTGACTATATCCTGCAATGACATGTTCATGAATAGTATTCTTAGACGCAGCTTGGCCATTCTTTTTTACAGGCATACTATTAATTTAAAACATTTTTTCTTGCTTCTGTTGTTATCTTCAGTTACCACCCCCATATCAACCCCATGCTCTTCTGCATTCTTTCAGTTTTTCTTTTCAAGACAAGTTCCAGCTATTCTATAGAAATACCTCTTTTAAAATTTATTTGAGTACTAAAATAAATTTATGTTCATACAGCTTTTCTATATGATACATATGGCCACAAAATGGTAATTTTTTTTTGTCAGCAGATGCTAAAAATGTTTATTCATAATGAAATACAGAAATAAAGATAATATCTGATTAAAGAAATACTGTCTCTGTGTGTGTGTGTGTATGAGTATATCCATCTGTATATAAAAGCTTTAGCAGCAGACATAGAAAAGGGTCTGGAGCTTCTTTTAGCACCGGCTGATGCAGTCCAAGCTTCTACTCAGCCTGATGCAGGTGTTCCCTTCACTCTTCCCATTTGGGTCAGGGCTGCAAATACCCTTACAGCATGGATAGGTTGAGTTTATTGGGTTGGAATCCATTTCTGTGCTAAAGACCCTCATTAGGTCTTTCCATGTCCTTTCTGTACAGATATAAATCTCATCCATATAGGTAAAAGGTCATCTGAATCTTTTCTGAACTTCATAAAAGTCAGATACAAAACCCTCCCACAAATTAAAAAAAAAAAAAAAAAGAAACCCACAAACCAACTGACCAACCAAACACTACTGACCTGGGGAAAACATATGCAAGTTGTTTCTCCTTGCAAGATGTACTTTGTGTTAAGAGGTGTTAAGCAGCCACAGCTTAGAGTATTACAACATTCAGAGTGCTGAAAAACCCAGTGATAATATGAGACATTTCATTTAAACCTACCTGCTAGAAGTTGTCAGAATTGGCTCCTCTTTCTGGTTGTATCAGTCATGGCCTGATCAAAACTGAAGAAAGCACACCTTTTTCTATTGCTTTACAACTGTTGGACAAATTGCACATGGTGGAAGTTGATACAAACACATTAATTTTTTTCAGAGCCAGAAAGCCTTTGCAATGGTTATGGTGAGACCATGTGACACAATACAGCTTGGACAGGTTTTTATAAGTATCAAAAATTAATTTAAACTTACGTTTCTGCAGAAATTTTTCCAATAGAAGTTCCATGGCATTAGGACCTTTCATTTCTGAGCTTTGAAGTGTGACACTCACCTGCTTGCTAATAGGCTATGTAACTGCTAATGAGCAGATATGGGATCTCAAGAATATTTCTATTAGAGCTGTAGAGTGTCTGTTATGCTCCATGCAATGAGAAGAAAACATTCCCACATTTTCACTGAAATCCCAAGAATAGCTAGATTTTCATTAAAAGAATGTGAAAAAAGAAGATCCACAAAACTCAAACAGCAATTTTCTGAAGGTGGTGACTTTCTGCTGCTGCTGTCAGTTATGACTGTGAGTGGTCCTTCAGATTTGCAGATAATGGCACCCTGCACTACTGGGGGAATGGGGCTACCAAGTGTGAGCCGGTTTTAGGAGGTGGCAGGAGAACAGAAAGGTGATACTCTTGCTGGAGCTTAAGTGTCCATTAATGCAGAATTATGCTGCTGAGTATCCAATCATGTTGTCCTGAAAGGGTTTTCACTGGAAACCTGGTCACCTTGTAGAGAGAGACGCAGAGCCTGGAGATGCCAAATTCATTGCCCAGCTGGCTGAACTGGGGAGACACCAATCTCAAGCACATTTGGCAGACCAGAAAGCTGGGAGAGTGTCGTGACTACACTGGACCACACAGGCACAGAAACTAAATTCTGCCCCCAGATAGTTAGATAAAAGAATGTGTGGTTGAGGCTCCCCATAACAGCAGACTGTGAGGTAACCCGACAGCACTGGATGTTTATTTAAACATAGAGACTTCAGTAGCTTGTAGTCCTCTCAGACTTTTGTATGTGTGTCTTCTCTAAAGGAATCTCTGAATAGCTTTCTTTTAACCAAGCTTTTACTTCTCCAGGGGTCAGTGTTAATACTGAATGCAATATTTAGTCTAACTTACGTGCCAAGAAATAAAGAATTCTATGTTTGTGGGTTGTATGTGTCTTCAAATTTGTAGGCTGTTCAGCAAATAGGAAATCCACAGTCTACAAAATGTAAGGCTGCTTTTACACTGCGTTCAAAAAATACTGTACAGCAGTCTTATTGACAAAAATTTAGGTGTTTAATGATGGAGGTGTTGATGCCAGCAAAATAAAATTAAGAGATGGTTTATTTGACTTACCATGTTAGCACTTCATTTGCAGAACATTGTCCTATCTATTTAATAGCAGACAGTGACGAGACTCCTGATTTTATATCTTACTGAAATGTTTTGCCTTTTTCTGGCTACACCATGAAATGTGAATTTAAGTCTAACCTGAAGAATGAGGCTCTACACAATAATATTCTGTCATCACTTATGGATAAAAAGATTTATTTAGGTCTATACACAGTTCAGAGAAGGGTTTTCACTTGAATAGGGTATTTGATGACTGAGGAAAGCTTAAGGAAGATAGGAGAATGTAGTGAAAGCCTGAGGGTGAACTCAAATCCAGATTTCCCTGCCCAGACATTACCTGCTAGAGTAGTTTTGCAGCTCACTCAGAAGGCACCAAGCTACTTCTGTAAGAAATATCATTGGTGCTCTAAGGACTTTATTTGTCATGAAGTAGCACAGACAGTGGTCACCTGTAGATTTTGTAATGAAATAAAGGGCTGTATTGTCCATATTCAAGCAGGTCTTAGGGAAGGAAAAGTTCTTTGGGCTACTCAGCAAGTATACTCTGTCAAACCCATGGCATGCGCCTCTGAAGGGAGGAAATTCCCTGTGATTGGGGTTGAAATAGTGAGCAATTTGGGTGCTGCTTACCCTACACACACCATGTCCAGGGCTGGTTTAATCCTCTGGCAGAATTAAATGAATTCCTTGCTATACAGCTGTGGTGGTTTGACCCTGGCTGGACCTGACCAGGTGCCCACCAAAGCCACTCTATCACTACCCTCCTCAGCTAGAGAAAATATAATGAAAAGCTCATGGGCTGAGATAGGGACAGGAAGAGATCACCCAGCAATTACAGTTGTAGGCAAAACAGACAACTTGGGCTAAACTAATTTAATTTACTGGCAATCAAATTGGAGGTGGGTAATGAGAAGTAAAAATTTAATCTTAAAACACCAAATGTCATTAGAGACCTGTGGCCATAATGCACACCAGTTCTGGTGTCAGACCGGCCTACAGCATGGACCCCAGTGGTCCCTTAGGGCCAGCACAGGACACAGTGTGCTCTCAAACTGAGGAGCTGAAAACTTTTATCACCCAACACGAAATGGCTATTATTTGCCCCAAACAGGTGGCCCCTGCTATCAAACATGATACTGGCTGCGTTGTCAGAATTGCAACAGAAGTAGAACAAACTGCTGAACATCATTGGTATGGTGTTTTTATGAGATATGCACCATCTGCAAGTGGCATATTGCATCTTATATTACACCCTATGATCGTTGTACTATTGTGCTGTATTTTATTAGTTTTGCTAGTAATATATTTTTATATCTATGTTTATCATATATCTGTGATGAAAAAATGAATCACCAGTTGTTACCTGATTCAGGCTTAAGTGAGTGTCCAAATCTTCCCCTGAGCAAGGCAAGAGGACTAACAGTTCCACCCCTGACCCAGGCACTGGTTTTTCTCAGAGTTTGGTCTCTGGCAAGGGGCAAGGGAGACTGTCTACTCAGCTCTGGTTTTGGCCCCACATACAGCTGATGCCACATCCCAACATGTTCTGGAAAAGCCATTGAGGCACAGTGAGAGCAAATTGTGAGCTAGAGATTTTGTGAGCTGGAAAATTTGTGAATTAATAAAGCGGTGAATTAGAGAATTCATGTTGTATGAATAAAGAGCATTGAGCCCCATTTCATTTTGCTTTAAATTTAATGAGGTCCTGATATAAAGTTGAATTTGTTGAGTATGTCATCCTGTAAACTGAGATATCCAAACACTACATGAGATTTTGGTGTGTGGTAGAAGTAAAAAACTGTAAGAGGAAGAAAAGACTGTCCCTTTTTTCCTTCAACTTATGAGTCTCTCTGATTACTAAGAATTACTCAGTTTAGATGTGAGAGAAATACACCATAAGTTACCTGTAAATCACTGGGGATTTACACAATTCTTAGTAAAAAATTCTATTTATTTTTAAAGGAAGCCAGCTCTGTTCTGGCCTTTGAGGATAAGAAAAATCTTTGCCAAGGCACCTAAGCTAGATAAGAGTTAAAGTTTCTCCCTTTTCTTTGTCTGTCACTATTTCTGTATGTGTTAGGAGATCTGCTCTGAGACATGTCTTGATCCAGAAAGACTGGGGTGAAGTAAGGTTGTTTGCATTTGTGCTTTGTGAAGGTTTACTTTAAACAAATTATTCAAGTTCAGACTTTTAAACATTTGCTCTTATTCTTGTTTTAGCTTATGATAATTATTTCTATCCATAAAAGAGAAGATCTTAGCTTTTTCTGAGGACTTCTGCTGCTGTAAGATTTGTCAGTCTGTTTCTCCTTTGCTTCCCTACCGCTGTCCTTATCTAGGGAATTTTCCTCTGCAAAGGAGACTACAAAGCTTACAGCATGCCACGCATATCTCACATGCTGTCCTGGGAGTCAGCTGCAGAGTCACCATTTCTGTCTGTTGTCCAGTCAATGAAAATAGATTCTCAGTCCTACGATTACGAATCACAACATGAGTCCTGGCTTCCTTGCCTGACTTTGCTTGCTTTATATGAGCAAAAGGGAAGATGAAGGGGCTGGATTTTCAAAGGAAAAGGCTATACCACTAGCTAGTTACTGAGCCAATACACTAATTCTAAAGCCACTCAGAGAATTTCAGTGGAAAACTTCCTTTCCTTTCTTAAAAGGAAGCTCTACAATTGTTTGGTGTTTGATAAAAAAGCAGACTGTCTGAAAGTGTTCTGGAAAAGCTGCTTCCCAGCAATCTTACAGTCATTGTGTGCTCATTAGTAGGAGTCACTGGCGAGCAGTGACTCCGCTGCGGTCCCTCGAGCTCTGTCGGTCAGTGGCTTTGATTGCTGGGGATTTCTCTGAGAAGTGGCAAATGTTTCCCTTCACCTGATGCTGAGAAAACCAGCAATTACCCAAACATTACATCTTGCTGTGACAGCCTCTTGTTTTCTGTGTGTGAGGCCAAGCGCCGCTCCCGGAGAAGAAGAGCAGTTTGCTTTGGGGTGTCGGGACGTGCGGGCGATGGTGCTCCCTCCCCTGTCGCAGCTGGGTTTGTGTGACAGCCACCCCAGCAATGGGTTAAAGCGTGCTGTGAGGGGAACTCGGGGAACCTGAGCTGCAAAAGGGATTAGAAGCCTTGTTGCACAGAACTGCCGGTTTAATTCAAAGGCATGTCGAGCCCACACCTCTTTCGTGTCTGACACCTTTATCTTGCTCTTAATAACATTGCTGTTGAAGGGAAGTGATTGTGGAATTCACCTGCACGTTCCTCTTACGTTTAATTGCCTGTTACTTTAGAAATTCAGTAATTATTTGGCAGAGTGCCTGGTAGCAGAACCAGACAATATGCTGAAAGTTGGCCATTACATTTGGTTTCTTTGCACATGAGTAAACAGCATACAAAAGAAGCAGCAATACACAGTCCAGTGAGAAAATAGCAATTTTGAGAGCAAACAAGTAGATAAAGAAGTAAAAGCAATTCTGCAGGGAGGTGGCAAAGGAATAGCAGCAAAACTTGTCGTGTGGAGGTCTTAAAGGTCTGTCTGTTTGAGGCCTGACAGCCCTGCCAAAGCTGAGCCATATCTCTTTTGCTGACTCTGCCATGGGATGGTTATCTCTGACAGAGCAAGCTGCTGAGGTCAGAAATCCTGGAGGATTTCTCAGGGAGACTTGTCAGGTTTCATTAGTCAATGTTCTTGCCTTTCTATGGCATGAATCCACCATGCAGGTCCACGGGAAGTGGCTAATGAAGGTCTTTAAGTTTCAATTAGCAGCCTGACAAGGGAAAAGTGATATGTGGATACAACAGCTCTCAGCTACTTGCAAAGAAGAAATGGGGAAGTACTCCTTGTGGTCCCAGCAAGGAATAACAAAAGGTGTGGGGGAGATCTGTTCTGACATCCAGTTTGTGTTGCTGCAAGCCATCCCTGCACAACCTTCCCTGTGGGCTGGGATGACCTGAGACTGTTCAGAACTGTGGCTGTGGTTTGTCACAGGTTTAAGTGACAATACTTCTAAGTTTTGGGTTTTGTCCCATTGCTAGTGTCACAACTAGTTTGCAAAATGATCATCAGGGATCAAGTGGGAAGTACAAAACTGCAATTCATTATCCCCAGGAGAGATAGGCTCATTTGAGGCATTTTCCCAGGGCTCAGGAGGAACAGATGTCCTTTGGTGTATCCAGAGCCCCTGTAAGAGTAACTACACCTGGGCTGTTTTACACACAGAAATCCTAGACAAATTATTGAGTATCACTTCCCATTTCATGTCTACAGCACCCCAGACATGTCTGACTGTGAGCAACCCTGAGGCAGCGGATGCCCTTCATCCCGCAGGAAATGGACTTGCTGTGCACATGTGTATGGTGCTTCTGGGGGTGGCACAGCCTGGGCAGAAGCAGATTTCAGGACACACAGGCTGATGTGATGGTAAGGAGAGAAAGCATTTGGGTCTGAAGTTTAGTATCTCCTCCACAAAGCACTCACTGAGGCAAATTTGCTGACCAAAGTCTGCACAGGAGTCCCCAAACACGAATCAACCGTATCTTACCTGAGTATGCAGGCTTGATTTTTCAGCAAGTACTTGTTTGAGGAGAACATTTAATGGCCATTAGAATTCTTCTGATGACCACCACATAAAGCAACCAAGCTGAATGAGTAATTCACAGAGGTTGAGATTTGCTGTGAATTTATCTGTGAATTTAGCTGCTTCTTCAGCTCATGAGCTTCTTACAAGCAACATGCAGCTTTCTCTACATTACTTGTTATTAAATCCTAATCAAGTAGGGCCTTTACTTAGGAACAAACTAGGGGCATGACAAAGAATTTCTGTGGAAGAATCTGACCCTGCATTAATTTATATGATGTTTTCTCTCCTCAAGAGATGGAATTATAAATAGTTCGAGAGAAGCATTGACTACTGAGTGTATGACTTTGAGCAGTCCACATGTGTTTTGTTCTGGTACATGCTGTAGCTGACAGATGCTTTGAACTCTGGTAGTCAGAGAGACACTCAAATCTTCACTCATGGTTTTGTGTCTTCTCAAGAGGCAGGGAGCACATTAGGGAAAGATGGTAGATGGTGAAATTTATGATGGTTCAGGAAATGTTAAATATGGGGTTTTTTGGCTAAGGAAATCCTGACAATTAATTATTCTTGAGTAAAATTCTAGTATGAGGTGTTAACTGGCCAGTTTCTGTCAAGTCCATGTAGTTTCAGCTGTGAAGTGTTTCAAAATGCTGTGGTCTGACAAATTACATCTCTTCTGTGCTGGGATGCTGCTTTTGGGAGTTTTGTCTCTCCACTTTGTGGAAAAAACCAAAAACCTTAAGTTGCTAAGGAGCACAACTTTCATTGATTTTCTAAAAGCATTAAGGGGAGGCATATGTCACAGGCTCAGGCAGAGTTCACTGGTTATCGTGCCATACAAGATATTTCTCTGGGGCTTTAATGTTGTTTCCTACCAAAACACCTAAAGCACTTCAAAGGGTTTATTTTTTTGACTAGCTTGGGTGTGGTTTTGCTTTTTCTTTTTTTTTCCCCCCAAATAGGCAAATATGAATGGTGCTGCAGGGATATGACAGCTTGGGGCCAGAAAAAATACAAAAGTATTGATGCAGAACCATGCAGATAGGATATCTGCTTGTGGACTTCAGCAGGGCAGATAGTATTTGCTTTGCTTCTCTATTGATTTTCCTTCCTGGCCTTGAGGGTCCCCAGAGAAAGTGGAAAGGGTTGGTGTGTCTCTGCCCTCTTAATACAGACATACCCAAAATGATTTGTCTAAAATTTCCATGGCACTGCAGAGAAATGACCTCAAAGCACCTCACTTGCACCCTCAACACATTCTGCCTAGGCAAGAAGAGAGAAAGACATCACTGGTGACAGTGAATTCAGTTTCAAGTCCTGCCTTGGTGCCCTGGAGTCAGATAAGGGATACATGCTCTGCTTGTGATAAGACAGCATCTAGTAGAAAGCTGAGATAGTTTTATTTTCTTCAGCCTTCCCAGGTAGGAATGTGGGCTTGGATCTCGCACTGGATCCCTTCTTCTCCATCCAGGCAGCTTCACAGTGGTATTTGTCACGCCTCAGGGTAACAGAGAGACTTGTTTATCTGCTGCAATGAGCTCTGCTGAGTCTTCAGAGGAGTGGAATTACATTCTGGATGGTGACTTGGGCTGCAGCCATGCTACTAAACATTGGCTAAAATTTCCCCTGGTTGGTGCCCTCACTTTATCCCCCATCAGTGGGAACAATGTTAGGGGCAGTAACACAGAAAAATCTGCAGAAGATGTTGGCATTTTATCCACTCTGTTATCTTGCTGTCTTCAGCTGGATGACATGGTGCTGCAAATATTGTAAATATCAACCTGAGCTTGTGTTGCTCTCCCTGTTGGTTCTTCTGGCAAAGATCGGGTTCGTTTTTCTTGTAGGGGTGGGTAGGACAACAAGCCCTTCTGCTCCCATCCAGCAGCTGACAACTTCCATTTATTCAAAAT
Organism: Edolisoma coerulescens; assembly: GCA_013397115.1. Taxonomy (NCBI): domain Eukaryota; kingdom Metazoa; phylum Chordata; class Aves; order Passeriformes; family Campephagidae; genus Edolisoma; species Edolisoma coerulescens. The sequence continues at coordinate 495,964 of VWZW01005609.1, forward strand.
TTGTCTTAAAAAAGAGATCAAACACAGTTTGTTAGGATTTTCAGAGCTCGGTTTTGAGAGCCAGTGAGGAAGATTGTCATGTTTCTGGTTTAATAGAAGCTGCAGCTTTTGCTGGCACAGCTCTGAGAAGGGTAGCTCAGCCTGGGTGCATGTGGGGTTGGGAACAGCTGCAGAGACAGAGAGGGGCTGCCAACCTGTGGACAAGGATGTGGTGGATTTTAAGTCTTTTTTTCATAACACAAGTTTGAAATATTTTGTCTAACCAGTTTCAGGGACAGGGAGCTGGGTGCATGGTCTGTCAGTGTAGTAACAACCTGCTCTGCGCTGCTCCCTTGGTCTTCAGAAGGTGACACAGTCTGATGTCCTGCCATTCATGACACGCGTAACTTGTGTCATCAGGGGAATTGTTTGGACAGAGGAAAAGAGTTTAGTTAGGAGAATAGAATTCCTTCAGGATAAAAATGGCTATATATTGTCCCTTCTCAACACTGCGAAAGAGAGGATATAAATTAAATGTTTAATGTGAAATAAGAGATTTTATTTAGATAAACAAAAATAGGTGCATTTCTGTTGGTACATTGAAGCCAGTTCCTTTCCTAGAATGTGCAAACCCACACTTCTCTAACTCACACATGCACAAAATCCACCCCCTTGCCTTCAGCGAGTCCTCACAAGACCTGGGAGTTGCAAGAACGGTTCCTGGAAGTGGTAAAGCTGGGTGAAGACAGTTCCTTTCAGTCACTAGCCTACTGTATGACAACTGCAGTGGGCTCTAACTAAGCTTTGTCCATTGCACTGTGGCCCTGGATTTTTAAAGCAGGTGCTAAAAAAAAGGCACCAGGGTGGAGTATGGAACATGATCCCATATGCCATCCATTCCCTTGGAGATGGCAAGAGGGACTCCGGAGGAACTAAAGGGTAAAAAGAGCTTCTTTGCTGTGGTCAAAGTGAACGTGTCTGTACGATAAAAGGAGGGTGAAAAGAAGGAAGGAGGTATGCAAAGCTGATACTGATGGAAACCCTATTACTTAGGCAATGTTATTCAAGAACAATTTATCTGTGAGAAAATATGACACTTGTAATGTAGCCAAGTCCTTTGCAAGCTGTAGAGGCAGCTGCACAGGCTTGCCTGAGGCATTGAGTATGCCATCTGAGCAAGTTACAAGGAAATCTCTATTTAAATAAAAAGGAAAAAAAAGCAGTTCATGAATATTAGGCACTCTCTGTCCTGCCAGAATGTTCTCTTTTCATATCAAGGGTCTGATTCTTCAGAAGTACTTTCTTGTCCTCTTTCAGATTGCTGACCAATTCAGTAGAGAGAAAGTGTAAGGAAGCCAAAATCATACTCATCCATGAAATGTCTTTGAAATAGAGCTTTCTGGATTGTCCTATATTTGAAAGACTCTTTCATGGGTACATGGTATGTGATTCAGCCACAAGCAGAATGAGATTCCTCTTGTCAAACTGCAGATATTTGCAATGTCTTCATCTGAACTATCTCTAAGCTCACCCTACAATAATCAATGGAGAGAAATAAACAACTACACAAGACTGCTACTTCTAAAGTGTTTTGAATATCCATGTAGTCGAAGGTGATTTGTGCCTGAGGAGTGCCGCCTTCTTTCTCTTGACAGTAGAGATGTCTTTGGACATCTACTGTAAAGTTAGGGGAAATGAATCCCAGCATGGAAGTATGCATCATTTTAAAAAAGGTTAGCTCAGGTAGTCTAGATAGCCACAAGGCACCCAAATCCTGCCTTCTCAGCTTTTCTTTTTGCATTGCCTGTGACAGATTCTCAGTTTTCTACTCAAATTCTTCCTTCTCCCTAAAGCAACATCATCTTTTCTCAGATTTCTCTCTCATCCTACCTGCAGGTGCAGGCAGCAGAATACCCCTTGAACAGCACCCAGCAGTACAGCAGCCTCCTAAACTGCAGGTGTCCAACAAAGAACAAAGTGAGTTCTCTTGTTAAATCTCAGCATATTGGGTGTTGATAAATGGGATTACAGTGCAGCTGGTTGGGATTTTTGAATGAATGTCTGTTATTAGAAAATGACAGTTCACAGAAGTAAAAAGGATTGGTGGGAGCATAGTGGCTCCAAACAAATTTTCCCAGTGGAGCTTTTTGGTTTGTGATACTGAGACACAGAGTGAGCTTGGTCAGCTAGGAATAGCCCTGGTTCATGTCCTGGGAGACCTCTAGTTAGATCTGGAGGCTGAACTTAGCTCCCCCATGCAAGAAGAATCCACTCCTTTGAGAGTGGAAAAGGGAAAGGTCTTTCATTTCGTGGAAAACTTTGGGAGGTGTCAGCATAATTTGTATCTGAAATGATTACAACTGTTTCCTGTAAAAATATGAAAGAGAAAACTGTTCCTGTCCAGGAGACCTCAGGAGAGAGACTAACAAATTTAAACGCACTTCATGCTTGTTAATGCAAGAGAGATAAATAGTAGGGTTTTAACTGTGACTTATATAAACCAATTGCTTTTAAAAAATCCAGATATTAAATAAAAAATTATTATAGGGTCCACATAGGTTCAGTTATGGGTGAAACACAGTTTCCACTGTTACTTTCCTTGCTGCAGAAAATGCATGTTGCTCAATTATTTTTCAGAAAGTCTTAATGAATGCAAGAGAAATGATCATGGAAAAGTAAAGGAGACACTCTGAAATTATGTCAAAGCTTTTTTATTTTCCAAGGTGGGAACATGTTCTGTATCTAACACACACAGAGCTTTGCAGTGAGTTCCTGCCTAGCTGAAGATGCACACAAATGCTGGCAATGCTTTCTGTTGCTAGAGAGGACAGGGACAACAGTCTGCACTTCATAAAATCATAGAATGGTTTGGGTTGGAAGAGATCTTCAAGATCATCTTGTTCCAACACCCCTGCCCTGGGCAGGGACATTTTACAATAGACCAGTTTGCTCAGAGTTCCACCCAGCCTGGCCTTGAACACTTCCAGGGATGGGGCATCCACAACTTCTCTGGACAGCCTGTTTCAGTGCCTCATCACCTCATAGGAAAGAATTTCTTCCTACGATCTAATTTAAACCTACTCTCTTTTAGTTTGGTTTGGATCCATTCCCCCTTTTCCTGTCACTACACGCCCTTGTCCAAAGCCCCTTTCTTGAAGGCCCCCATTAGGTACTGGAAGGCTTCTGTAAGGTCTCCCTGAAGTCTTCTCCTCTCCAGGCTGAACAGCCTCAAGTCTCTCAGTCTGTCTTCATAGGAGAGGTGTCCCAGCCCTTTGATAATTTTTGTGGCCTCCTCTGGACTCCCTCCAGCAGGCCCACGTCCTTATTACATTGAGGACTCCACAGCTGGTTGCAGCATTCCAGGTGGGGTCTCCTAAAGGCAGAGTAGAGGGGAAGAATCACATCCCTTGACCCGCTGGCCACTCTGCTCTTGGTTGGCTTTCTGGGCTGCCGGCACACATGATTGGGTCATGTTGAGCTTCTCATCAACCAACACCTCCAAATCATTCTTCTCAGAGCTACTCTCAATCCATTCTCCACCCAGCTTGTACTTGTGCTTGGGATGCTCTCCTCCCAGGTGCAGGACCTTGTACTTAAGCATTGTCTCACTCCAAGCAATCCAGGTGGTGTGAATTGTCTTTGGAATAAATGAGGTGGAATACTATAACAGTGCCAGATTTAAAGTTGTTTGGGAGTTTTTGTAAACACACTAGTGACCTTATTTTGACTGGTAGGTAGCCAATAGTCACTTCAGTTAGCATTCAGTGCTATAATTAGCTATAAAGAGTTTTGACAGGATCAATAATTCACCCATTGATCTTTTACATTCATTATTTTGCATCTAAAGGGTGTCTAACCATTAATCCAGAAAATTATTTAGCCAGATGATGTCTTGCCAGACTGTCTGTCTCCTAAAAGGCAAGGGAAAGAAATGCTACACAGATTTCAGGTGAGTTACTGGTGACCTCTTGTCTGGGGCTGGCAGGACCCAGTGGCAGGGAGGTGCTTGCTACCCCTGCCAGCATTGATTTCAGCCAGTGCTGTGCTCTCTTTAGGCACTTGCTGATCTGTATAAATCTCCAGGGCTGGCCCACACAGTTCTCTGCTTAAAGGCTTTTGGCAAGATACCACATGTCTTCCTGAGAGCTTTGCTTGTGGGACAGTGTGGGAGAGCTGGGAGTGCAGGGTAACAGTGTCTGCCGCCCCAAGTGCATAAATAGTCCAGATGAAGGACAAAAGGCAGGCGGAAAATTAGGACATGAACTTTTGTCTGTGGGACCAGCAGCCAGGTCCCTGTGTGTCCAAATGACACAGCTAGTCATCGGGAATTTGTACCCTCCCCATCCTCACGCCTTGGCTAGCACCCACCCACAGTCTGCTGCAGTTTTGCAAGGCATTCACACTGCTTGTCCTGGTCCAATATCTCACAGAGTCAGTGCCATTGAGCATAAAAATGTCTCAATATGCAGACAAGAGACCTGCAAAGGAGAGAGACAGACAGCAAAGCAGCCATGGTTGCAGCAGGGGCTGTGACCTCCTGCCACTGGCAATATGCAGGCCGATGTCAGCCTGGGGGCAGCAGCTGACACTGGCAACCCCAAAGCCAGTCTGTCTGAGGGCACCTATCCCAATTTAAATTTGATCTACCTTGCTTAATTAAGGAAAGAAGCTTCCATGCTAGTACCTCTGTGCCAGTTCACACTGTACAATTATTTTCATCATCTAGGGAAAATGGCTGTGTTACCTGCACAAACCTTCAGCCACCAGGAAAACCTCTGTTTCCCTAGGGCCCCTCCTTCTCCAAGCTCAAACAAGTAGGAAGCTATTTATTAAGAAAGAAATGAATATGAAGCTTGGAAATATGTTATGGAAAAGGACAAATAGCTGAACAGTAGCTAAACTCCAACTGTAGCATGTCTCTCCTTCTTCCAAAGACCTTTGGAAACATGCCTGCTTCATGCAAGCTGGATTTGTATTTCAGGGAATGCATGTGTGCTACTACTGTGCTATAAATAAACATTTGCTGTACCAGGTCCACTGGTTTAGTACATCCAACTTCTCTGAACCCTCCCACCTATGCTTCTTGCCTTTGGATTTGCACTGCCTGACCCGAGGAAAGAGCCTGCCCAGAGCTAAGCTTACCTGTCCTGTCTCTCAGAGATAGCAGGATTGAGGTCTTGAAATATTTTAGTGTTTAAATAATGCTGTAATCTAGTGTCAATTAAGATAGGAAGAGGGTTTTAAGACTGACTTATATCACTTTGGGTTGAGCCAGTAATTAATTTGAAACATGATTGCACACATGCAAGTTGTTGGTTTAAGTATCTCAGTTTCAGTAAAGTTGATGTGGCTTCTGCATGTAGACATGGCCTACAGCTCAGAGGAAATGAGAGAGGAAAGGGATTGCAGAAACAAGAGCCGACAATACTGTGTCACGGCTCCTCTCTCTTCCTCCTCCTCTTTCTAGTTTCACACTGCAGATTAACTGAGTAAACATCTGATGTGTGGCATCCTGCACCTATGCCTAGCAAAGCTGCTCTGATTATTCTTCCCCAGCTCTTCATAAGAGTCAAATGTCCATTCTGGGGTTGATGGTGAAAATCTCTTTTTAGGGTAGATCACAGCCAACCTTGGAAAAACCCTCTTGGTTTTATTGCGAGGATGAAGTTGGTTTTATTACTACAACAATTTTACTGCCATTTTTAAAACTGAAATTTAAATGAAGTTTAAAGGGAGTAGCACAACTAATCTTAATGGAGATTTGTTGTCATTTTTAAAATTGTAATTGTAATTTTTTCTGTTGTCCAGTTTTGTGCTCCCTCATCTTGAATACTGCTGTAGTATTATGGTACACACTTTGTATTTGAAAGTAGAAATATTCACTTAGGCAGGTATTCTTGAATTGTCAGAAAAAAAGGTCCAACTACAGTACAAACTGACTACCCCACATTATGGAGACTGGATTTGATAATCACAGGAAGTTGGATAAGAAACTTAATTTTTGAGCCATACAAAGCATGCTGCTTCAGATATCTTCTCTCCGAAGCTGCAGCTTTGGGAAGACATTGTACTGAAACTTGGCTGAAGGTGAGGACAGACTCAGAGGTAAATGTGCTCTGTTGCCGTTTGTACAGTCTGATTATATAGCATGGCAAAAAGAAGACTTGCATTAAATTTAAGCTACATATATTTTGATCTGAAACTCATACATTTTTTTAACTTCCTTGGCAACATTAGGCAGCAATTATTTCTATAATTCTACGGAGATGGGAAGTTCAGATTCATTAATTTAAACTTCTTCAAACTGTGAGAGACTTAAATTTTGACTCTGAATCATATGTTTTGGACCCATTTCTGCTCTATGTAATTAATACCATGATGGATTCCCAGGGAACACAATGCCAGCATAGCAGGCATTTGCATTACCATTTCCACAATCTCAGTCACAAAGGTCACCACGAGGCAACAGTTCTGAGTGCCCTTCCCTGGCAGTCAGGTTTTTAGTAATGTTACTTGTTGAGATATCCTAAATGAGCTCCCCTGCAGCTGTAGACATTTCTTGAGCAAAGAGTACAGGACCTCTGACTACTTCCTTATGTTTACATCTTCTATCTTTTTTAAGGGAAATAACATGAAATATTTAGCTGAGGCAAAAGCTCTCATACAGTTCTTCTATTGCACTAGAAGAAAGAGTTTGAGTGGTTTTTTGGGGGGACCAGAATATTTCCCCCCTTTCCAAAACAATCTACCAGCTCTGCTCTTGCAAAGGACAAGGAACAGAACTATGTGTTAGCCTTCTCCTTTCCTTTTTGTCCTTTTAAGAGCAGAAATTCTGGGTTATTATACCTAAAATTCTGAGTCCTGCGCTGTTCCAAGAAGTCGTAAGTTCAAAGGTCCAGAGATATTTAATCTCCATGTTATGTTTTTGATCATTAATAAGATGACTTGCAATTTGATGACAATGCTTTTTCTCTTCAAAGGTGGCTTTGGGGATGTTAATGCTTGGAGTGGCAGAAAATGTAAAACATTGAAGTTAACTTGTGAATTTTGGAAAACAACATGGCTTATTTCCCAGCTGTTGTTTTTATTGCGGAGCTGCAGCACAGCAAAAAAATTGTGGGGGTCAACAGCTTGTGCTACTCTCTGTGCATTAAATCTTCTAGTTTTGAGAAGAAAATCAAATCTAGCTGTTCTCCAGACAAATAACCTTTCACAGTTTTTACTTTTATAATTGGCTGTTGTGTGTAGGGTAGAACATGAATAAAAATTAAGAATTAATTTAGTTACATGCTCGTATTTTATGCAAAGGCAGAAAGACATCCAAGCATTATAGATCTATTAAATATCCAAGGGAAGTTACATTGTGCCAGTTTTTGAGGCAAAGTTTAGATATTTAGTCTGTAAAATCCTCAAGAGAAGGGGTTTTCAAGATTTTCATTCAATTTTTGTTCAAGCAGTTTATTTCAAATTGTTCCCTCTAAGTATTTCCAACACAAGAACTGCAACATGGGTTTGCTGCCTGACAACAGAACTGATTGAACTGCAAATGGAGCTGTCACTATTAAAGTTGAGTGAAACATAAAAAGGAAACAAATTACATGAATGGTGAAATCTAGCTTAGCTTTTAAAGCGGTTCCACTGTTGTTTATGTAAGATGCTGTAAATGCAGGCAGTTTACAGAACCTTTACATATTTGTTTCTTTTCTTCAAAGACCTCAAATCTGCATTTATGTAGCTCCCTAAGCACAACTGCTCTTAAACTTACTTTGGGTTTCTGCTGTTGGGAGTAGTGATGGTGCAGCAACAGCTCCAATGTTTTCCTTTAGGATGTACCAGAGGAGGCATTCAGCTCTTCAGGCAGAGCTCGCAGCTTGATGTACTGTGGCAACCACCACACATACATGAACCACAATTTGATAAAGGTTGGCTCTTTAACCTCGGGAATACTGCACCAATCTAAATGACAGAAGGTGAAGGACTACAGAAGGGATGTGAGAAGTAGTTGTTATAGTCCTGGGAGCAGTTGAGGAGCACAGAAAAATCTGGGTAACTACAGAGCCGCAACTCTGACCTTAGCGTATATGAGGATCTGTCTAATATGAGAGCAGATAGAGATTTTTGGGAATTATGATTAAAAGCTTTAACTTCTGAGCTATGGACCAGAGTACACATTATTAGCAACGACAAGGTTTAGCTTTTATTGGAATGCCAGAGTTATTCACCAATATGACTTTGATGTAAAGAAAACTGATGTCATTTTTGTATTTGTTTTCAGTGAGTAATGAGGACATGACAGAGAAACATTTTTGCTGAACCAACAAGCCTTGATGTCAGCTGGGGAAAGGAACTCAGAGACTTCAGCATGGAGGAGACTTGGAATTTCATTACAGCAACCGTGGACTTGAGAAAAAGCTCTGGGAGGACCTGTGCCATGTTAGCCCCTCAGAAGGGTAGGGAGAAAGGGCACAAGGAGCCCCACTGAGCTCCCTGCCCCAGGGCAGGAAGAAAGAAGTGACTTTTCTAGTCACGAGGTGCTTGAGATGGTAGCTGCAGCCATGAGGCAGGTTTAATAAATCTGTCCAGGCAGTTTTTCCACCAATTCACTGGAAAACAGCTGAAGCCCTTACTCTTGGTGAAAGGCCTCTTTGAAATGGGGCTGCAAAGGGGCTGCAGCCCCAGCCCAGCAGAAACCCCACACTTATTCTTTCATAAATCTCTCCAGATTACTCTGGGTATGCTACTTTGACTTCAGCATATGCAAAGATTTAAAAGACATTTTGAAGGGACTCCTTAAATAAGGGGAGGAAAGCAAATTCTAAAGGTTTGAAATTCAGTATGAGAGACACGGAGAAATTTAGCCAGCTATTTACCTTTGATAACCGTGGCTAAATAGGGTTCTACCTAACCCCTCCTGCCTGCACTGATGCCTTTGGTACAGGACCACAGGAGAAGTTGTTTGAGCTGGAGAAAAGTACGGAAGGACCAGCTACAGGGAGACAACTGTGGATGGTACTGGAAGGGTCCCTGTCAGACTGGGAAGAGGTCATGATTGTAGCTCTGGCGCCGGTCCTGTTTTATGTGTTCGTTAATGACCTTGTCACAGAGAGTACTTGTTTGCTAATGGAACTTGCTGATGACATGGTTTTTAGGACAGAGAGGATTCCTATGAGAAGAAACAGGGATGACTGTGATAAATAAATAATAGAAATAGGATTAGATTTAACACTATGAAGTGCTAGCTCACGTGTTTAGGAAAGAATAACAGCACTTTCTTGCAATATGACAGGAGTTTATCTGTTGAAAATTATAGATTAAAGAAATAGTCAGAAGGATCTATTGTCATAATGGAGAAAAAAAGTCACTTAGGACACCAAAATACATCAAATATTTCACTTCCAGCAGAGATTTACATAGGGATTTACATAGGCTCCACAGGGGTACATTCCACTATATACACCCCTCTGCAAGGCACTGGTGAGACCTCTCCTGCAGATTCGTTGTTGTCATGGCCACACATAATCAAGTATTATGAACTCACATTATAATACATGCAGAAAACAGAATTGCCATGACATCAGTGATGTTTTAGAACATACTAAAAATAAGTTTCTTTGCCCAGCAAAATGAATTGCTTTCTAGTTATGTTGCGAGGGTACAAAGGCCAGGGAGGGAAGGAAATACTTAAACTAAAGAGCAGTGCCATCATTGCACTAAATGCATACGGAAAACAGAAAGAAGTTCCTAACAGAGAAATGAGGATTTAGATCTTCTAGTCAGAGTAGTAGGGCCTAAACTCCTACCCCTTCCTCTTCAATAACAGTGTTTGATAAAGATGGGCAGAGCAGCAATGGTTGAGAATCTGTCCAAGATGCACAGAATAAAGATTTAGTCATGAAATACCAAACATTATTTAATTACTTATTGCATATTGCATATTGCATTACGTTATTATTTCATTACATATTGCAACAGCTGCTCTGACAGTTCCTGACTGGTTTTGTCAGTGAAATACCACCCAGATGGGAAGTGTCCAAGAGGTCTAAGAAGGGTACGCTTCCCCATACTGCAACCTACAGGATTTTCATGGTGAGAATGGGGACAGGAGTAATATTAATATGCCAATAACTAGATTGCAGTGCCCAATTACATCCACAAATGAGGTAAATGGACACATTTCCAATGAGCTGATGAATCTACACTCACTCAAACGAGCTGGTAACCCCTGTTAGCGGCGTAATGCCCAGGACATGGAGCATAGTGGGTGTGATTCTGCCCAGCAAAGGGCCTTGGTGGAGATACACAGCACACCTTGCCCCACAGAAGTGTTATCAGTAGCACCTTGCTGGAAACTGGAAGCTGTGAGCCATTCTTCAAGTTTGCAACAGGACATAGTTCTTTTAATCTAGCCAACTTGTCTCCTCTTCACTAAGAAAAGAAGCAGAAAGGATCTCTTTGTCATGTCCAAGGCCTGACCCCTCAAAACATCCTGTCTTTCTTAAAATAACCCTTGTTGTACCCCGATTAAGGAAGTTTATCTTCTCCAGATCCTGTTACATGTGGTGCTGGTGTGACCCAAAGCACAAAAATGGATTATCCTTTATTTTTGTGTATGCACCTGAGTGTGAGACTGTGTGTGTGCACACTGGCCTTTTAAACAATTTTCTTGGATTTACAAAGTATTTACTGGTAGTTAGTTATATGAATATATACAAGTAGCTGAATTCAGCCAAATGAGCAGCCTTGTAAAAAACAATGGAAAAGTAAAAATGCCATACACTCAGATGTCTTTTGGCTCAATGGATTCACTGAACACCCCATTCCTGGCCAACAAACATATTAATCTACCTACTAAAGACAACTTCAATTCCAACCAGGAGCTATTAGGGAGCAGCAGAAACACATACCTGTTCCAATATTGCTCAGTTTTCCTGAGGTCAGATGAAGTGTTATCAGTGTGAGTGAAGGAGTACATACTTACTATGTGGGTGTGTGTTGGAAGGAACAGGGAAGTTATGATGTAGAAATTGCACCATTTTGGGTTGTTCTGAGGTTTGACTGGCATGACTTCAAGTGGTTCTTACAAGTACTCTCCTCAATATATTCTTTTTACCTTTTTATTTTGATAGAAAAAGTTCAAGCAACTTCACCTTCATTAAGAATGTCACCCGTAAGAAGTAATCAAAATACCTTTAATTTTGAATATTATAATAAGCTAACAGGCTAAAATAGCTGATTTGACATGTTAGGATGAATAATTATTATTCAGATTAATATAGATAACATGTACAAGATAAGGGTAGGTTGGAAGGGGCTCTGAACAACCTGGTCTTGTGGAAGATGTCCCTGCCCATGGCAGAGGGATTGGAACTACCTGACATTTAAGGTCCCTTCCAACCCAAACCATTCTAGGATTCTAAGATAGATGGCATCAAGATCAAGGACTTTCGGAAACATTAATTTATGTAGTCCATTGGCACAGATTTACTGGATGATTCTTGAAGTCTTAAAAACTCTGTGTTAGTGTTGCAGCTTATAAAACTTATATGTAGGGAGATGTCTTATGGAAATACTGCAAGACAGTTTACAAGATAACAGGTACTTGTTTTTTAGCAGAGAAGTTGTCTGTAAGTGGAAAAGAAAATACAGTTATAAGACTTTTGAAACTACAGGATTTCTTTTAAGCCCTTTTCACTGTTTTTGGTTTTCTCTTTCTCTTCTTTTATATTTTATAGTTGATAAAAAAGACGTTTAAAAACTTGAATAGAGTGAAAGAGAAGACATGAAGCAATTTCATTTCAAATATTATACTTTTTTACAGACCCAAAGGGTAAAATTTTATACTGGGAAATGTCATATTTACTAAAATTATTCACTCCAAAGTATTTATTTTCCTCAGTTGTTAACAGTGATTACTGTTGGGGTGACGGTGTAAATACAGTTTACTCCATCTACCACCGTGTAATAACACTGAATCTGTTTCACAGCTCCTGGCTAAGAAGTCAGTTAATAAAAACCTGCAGCTGCCTCAGATTTCACTATTTCCAAACAGCAAATTTAGCCCTCGGAGTTTTCGTAAGCAAACGGAAGGCATATCTATTCCAACAGAATCATCAGCTTAATTCTGATGGGTTTGAAAATGTTTTACGTGTGGATGGCTGTGCCTGCCACGTGCAGTGAGTCCAGGGGGATCAAAGCTCCCTCAGAGAGCGGCGATGCTGCTGCGTGCTGGTAACTCGCTCTCTGCTACCACTCGCGGCTGAGCTGCTGGAGAGCAGGAGAAGAATTCTCCTCGGTTTATACCCTATACATCACTTGCTTATTTAGCCTAAAGCACCCTTCCTTCCCATCTGTGAGGCTGCATATGTCTAAGGTCAGCTAAGGGAATCCTGTTCCTTATTAATGAAAGCTGTTTTAAAATAAACCCACCATGTGTAAAAAAAAAAAGAGAGTTAAGAAAGGCTATAAAATAGCAAAATGGATATTCATCCTATTTTTCACCCTAAATTAAAAAAAAACATTTTGTAAAGAGAGTATTTCCCTCCTGGGACTTTGTTGCTCCCATCATAAAGCCCAAATTAAGATTGCACTTTGCTGTATAGGTGAAAAGCTGTATGTTCAAATGACGCAGATTATGGAGCAACTCAGCACTCTCCAGATTTAATTCTGACAGGCAGGAGCAGGTGGATGCCATGCAGCGTAACCTTGGAAAGATGACCCCACATGACTATTAATTTACATTTGATAGTCATAAGATAAAGTAAGGGTTAATTAAGGAACTTTCAGAAGGGGCACAGGATGTTCAGGTAAAAGGTGGAGCGAGGAATATGTGCTGACCCAGAAATAGGCCAGCTGGTTTATGTTATTATTTTATTTTTTCCAAAGACCTTCGAGTGATTGTAAAGCTCTACAGGGAAATATGCTCTGTGATGACCTGAGTATTATTTCAAATGCCTGAGTGGCTGAGGCAGTGGTTTACCATATCCTGCTGTGACACCACTGCAGGCCAGGATGGTGCCTTGTAGACAGACTGCAAAGCAGGCACACTTTTCAGTATTGTGTTATGAAAATTTGAAAAATATGCTTTTCACCACAGGCAAGCTTGAAAAAATGAACAGGACCCAAAAAAGTCATTATTAAAACTTTTCTTCCATTCCTTTCCTACCATTTTTTTTTCTGCTAGGCATAATCTCACCCTACTTCTCAGTACCAGGGTAAAGTAAAATGAATGTTCCTGCTTTTTCTGGTTTAACTTGTCTCTCGTACATCATATCTGCTCACTAATTTTGCTGTTAGCAGTAATAACGTGCAGATGAGCTATTGCACCATCAGACAGAGTTCCTATTTTGGGAAAGGAAGAGTTTGCTTTGCTTTGCTTTGATTCCATCTTTTTTTTTTTTCCTTCAGGAATTATTATGTTAGTAGAAATGTAAAAAATCAGTAAACCCTGATGCAGAAAAGACATTTCTGTTTGCAATATTTTGTGGCTGTGTGGTTTTATTTTGATCTGTTAAGAGTCCAGAATAACTGCACCTTCCCAGGAAGTGGGAAAGACTGTTCTCATTAGCCAGGGAGTTGGATGGCTCTTTTACCAAGAACAAGCCTTGGATCTTCTAGTCTGTGGTTTCCTCCTTCCCGATAAATACCTCCTTCCCTTTCTCATTTGTTCTCAGGCGTTGCAGCCCTCCACATTGAGCCATCTGGGCTGCACATGCTGATTCATGTCATTGGAAGTAAGAAAGATTCTCGCTGTTATGGGGAGAACTATATTTTATAGCACTTTTGGTCATCTCTCAGGTGATGTCTCTGCTCCTCTGTTCCACCTCTGGAAGTTCATAATCTGTCCAGTAAGAGAGACTCACTGGTTGGTTCTGTAGTGATTTTCTAGCTGTGGTATTGAACAGGCACAATGCAGCTTCACACCTGGAGATTTTTGAAGGTGCTGGAAGCAGCTCAGACCCACCTGAGTCAGCATCAAAGGGAAGCTTATTATTACACTTCCTCTCATTTACATCTGCATTTTTTGACACAAGCTATATTAAGAAAGGCAGACCTCTTACCCCAGCCTCTGGGCCAGAAGGAACACTGTTCTGTTACTTTTCTTCCTTCCTTCCTTCCCCTTTCTCTTCCCATGGGATTACTGGTTGCCACTGTATTTATTCCCAGTCTGGCCACAGGTTCACCTGGCTTGGTCACTCAAATGTGCCTTTAAAGATATCAACAAAAGACAGTGATGCTTCTGAGGCTTTTTCTTTTCCTGTCCCCTCGCTCTCCCTTTGTCAGACTGTTGATTTCACATTGCCAAAGTTTTGTGCCAAAACTAAGTTCAAGCATTTATGTGGATGTTTTCTGTATCTCCGTGTTGCTCAGATTCAGCTGAGGTCAGTTGATGGGTACCCTGAGTATCCAGGCACTCAGATGAGACACTCCGAGGAATTTGGGGGACTTCAGCTAGAACTTCAGCACATCTTCAGTTACCATGTTATCTAGGGTTTTTTTCCTCTCTGGGACTCAGTGGGCAATAGCACACACCTCTCTTATGCTGAGGACTAAAGGAAAAACATTGCTTTGGCATTAGATGGACCAGCTTTTCCCTGTGTCAATGTCCTGCACAGGAAACAGTGCTTAGTACTGAAACACTGTGGATCTCCAGCAACTCATGTATGAAACATTTGATGTATATTGAACTTTTTCAGTCCTTTGGTACCTCCACATCTGCTGTTACAAAGGAACTAACCAGGAAACTTCACAGCCATGAAAATTTGTCATGTGACTGACTTCCCCATCAGCTTTATAGAGGACCAAAATTTTCTAGCATTCTTTTGTCATCCTTAACTCATGAATGAAAACCACCTTTGTTACAAAGTGACACAGTTCAGTAAAGTTCCTAAATGACAGGTCTTTCTTCCTATGTACAAGCAGTTTTCATAATACCAGACTTAAATATTCAGGCTTGTTTGTTAATTTAGGGCCTGGGCCTAGTGGATGCCTTTGCATCAGCTACTGGTGCAAGGGTTACACTCTTATGCTGCATTTGGTTGTTTTGGCATTATTCAAAGATTTAAAGATAGGTCCCTAATTTTTCTTTAAATAAATAATAAATTTTAAAAATCAGTGTGCTGAGACTAGGCTTGAAACTCTATGGCTACTTGTCATGTTAAGAGTAAGGCAAGTTTTTCTGTTGTATTAAGAGAAAGATTTGGCAGAAAATAAACCCCCTTGCATTCCAGCTGGTCCTCAGATACCAGAGGGGCTGGGGGTGGCTGGGCTTAGATTCTGAGCACTAAGCAACAGAAGTGCCAAGCCAACTGGGTGTATATGTCCAGTCACATGCTCTGAGAACTACCATGATTACAGATTCACAAAAAAGTGCCATACACCGTACTTCTGGCCATGCCAAATGAACTCTCCCAGCTGGATTAGAAGTCTGGTCGTGTTCAACACCTCTCATGGGCAGGTGTAAAATAACTTACTGAACAACAGAAATACAGGTTTTTATTGGATTGTCAGTGATAAAGACACTGTCTGCAGAAACGTATGAATATACAATATATGAATAATACAGCCAGCAAAAAATGCATTAAATTGAGAGATGATTCCATAGCCCTAAAAGCATGATCACAAGCTTGATTTCTGAATTTCCCAAGGAAGCAGTCAGTATAGGTGACTGCTTGAGTCTTACCCAGTGGGGGTCCTTATGAGGGAGGAGATGGGTGCAGCCATAGTTAACCATTCCAGGATACCAAGATGAAATTTCCAACCTCCCTTTCCACTAAAACTACATTTATATTGGATTTTTTTTTTAAGGGAGGGGAAAGTGTAAAATTACAGTTGATGTGAATTCATGTTTAGGTGGAGTTTGAATGACTTTAGTCATACATGTAAAGCATGTACAGGTTTTACTTAATTAGCATATGCCAGGATATGAAAAGTAATACGTGTTTTTTAGTCAGTGGAGCAAAGTTCAGCTTTCAGTCACCATTTGGGTTATTTCTTTGGCTCAGTTCCTGTTAGCTGCATTGTTTTAAACAGAGCATGACCACAACACCTCTGTGCCACTCCATCCTTTGTTCCATGTCTCTCTCAGGGCAGCACATCAAGTTCCCTCAGTGCTCCTGCTCCTAAGGTGTGCAGTTTATTTCTGGTGAACTATAGCCAGTGCTTGCACTCCTTCTTGATGAACTTTGTTTTTCAATATTTTCTCCACACTCCAGTATGTTAGAGAAATCAGGTTCTGTGATAGTCTTCCAAACAGTTTAGGAATTGAAATATGAATGCTAGTTCCCTCAGCTGATGGGGTCGTCTGTGATATCCTGGGACTGAACAGATCCCTTCTACTATTATGTTTAGTGAACAAGAAAAAGAACAATGGCTTTAGTTGTGATTAACTGTCACATATAGACACCTTCTACAGGAGTTTATTTTATGCAGGAATATGCATGATTGGTTTTGAAACATCAGTCCAAAAAAATCAAAGTTTCATATAACACAACCAAAGCCTGAGAGCTCAGTCAGGTCAGAAGGAATCACCCCTGGAGAAGTGAAGGAAATATGAGTGGCCTTGGTTGGCTTGAGGAACCTCTTGACATCAAGGTGTGCAAAGCTCAGAATGTGGCTGTGCCCAGGCTTAAAGGAAAAAATATGCAGTTCTGCAAACCCAGACCTTGCCCCTGTGGCCTAGCTGTGGACACTTCCTGGGGGCAGAAGGCGAGGTTCTGTGGGGGGGCAGTGAGTGCTGGGGTGTGCTGATGTCCAGTGCTCAGGTGTCAGCCCTCACCCTGCCTGGTGAGAGCCTCGAGAGGTCTCTGTGCCCTCTGCCAGGCTTGGGGGGGGATGTTCCTGACACGGGTGTTCTGGAACAGAGCTCTCTTCCTCATCCGCACACCATGCCTTACCCTTTGGCATGAAATCCAAGCAAGCCTCAGGAGTGAAATGTAAGCTTTTCCTAGACCCTGTGGAGGGAAGGGTAGCACTGGGATTGCAATTTCCATCTGTCCTTGCATCAGTGTTGTACAAATGAGCATTTGCATGGTGTATTTTTAGCCAGTATTGAAAATCTCAGAAATTTTGATACCATATGGAGTCAGTGATTGCCTTCAACTCTACAGAAATAAATTGGCTTTTCTGGTCTTTGAAATTATTTTATTTCTCTTATTTCTAAGGAATTATTTTGTTTGTTTTTTGAACACACCTAGTGTCTTTAATCCTTAGTTCCATAATCCTTTATTAGTAGGATTATTAAACCTGACAAACAGCTCAACCAGAGAAGTAAATCCAATGATAAAGCAGAATTTGACCTAAGTCTCTGAGAACGTAAGCCCACAGAGTAATTGGCCTGCAGATAATTCAAAATACAACTGTCTGGGTATATGTTCATCTTGCAGTGTATGAACTGCAATAAATCCCACAGAAAAGATGGGTGCAGTATTAAAATTCTTCCAGAAATATGTTTAGAGGTGAATTTTGCTGTATAAAGAATGCAATGTATTTGCAGATCAAGAAAATATTATACCGCCACATCTTTAATTTAGAAAGAGTTTTTTAATTTACAGGTGTTAGTTTTGATTCTGTTTAATGGAAGCAATTTAAAGTGGCAGATAAATTATCAATGCTCTTTACTATCTCAGTGTTGGTCTTATAAATCCTAAAATTCCAATAATAGTTAAGAATCTTTTAAAAAACACAAAAAAAATTATAATTGGGTAACAAAATCTTTGAAATATCTCAAAATTCCTGCAAAGATGTGGAAAAAAGGTAATAATTTAGGAAGAGGTTTTTCTCAATCTTCATAACCCAGACAAGGCATAGAAAGCTCCTCCTTTTTCATCTCAAGCTAACAAAGAATATAAGCATATATGGAAAGGATTAAACTGAGTATAAAATGAGCACATGAATAATAACATAAATGTATTTGTATAAATACAAATTTATAAATACATGAATAAAACTTTATGCACTGGAAAAAATCTAAAAGTAGAAATGTTACTTCAATAAGGATAAAAACCATAGTGATCTGAACATGCAGGGAAACATCCAAAATAAAAAAAAAAACAAACCAACTTAAAAAGTCTAAAAGTAGTCTCATAAATTGTTGTCTTGAGCCTGGGATAAAAAATAAGTATATTTAAGGTTTATATTTATCAAACTGTTGCATCATAGAATCAAGGTACTTAGTGCTAGATTCTTGCTTGAAAAATATCTCCAGTGTATAGAAGAATAAGAGCTTAAATTCAGTTCCAAGTGAATTAGGAAAGCCTTGGCATCCTATTTGTTTGAGGAATACCAGTAGTACAAGCTAGAAGTGGGCAATCAGTGCAATTGCAAAAGGTGACTCAAAGGAGATAGCATGTTTATCTCTAATGGGAAAAGAAAAAGGAAAAAGGGATTTTGATGCACAACAGAGGAAGGAGAGCTTTTAAAAGCCTTCCTGAAAAGCAAACTCACTCTTCCATTTTCTCTGTGCCTTCATCAGATACATGACAGCCTGATACCTTGGGGGTGGTGAATGTCCTGCTCCCTCTGCTGCTCCTGAGCCCAGGGAACTTGGTGGCCTCTTATGCATCTCTTAATATCAGGTCACAGGTGAAGGTAATTAAGGCAATGCAGATTTATGTGGTGGGAGAAAGTAATGAAGGCAGCAATTTGTGCTACTGCATCAGGGATGGATTCCTGCAAAGCAGCTTTGGAGAAGCCAGAGCAAGCTGGTGCCAGTGGTTATTGATTTGGGGATAGGATATCTCAAGGGCAGGGCTTGTTGTGTGGGAACTGCAATGGGATGGGAAGTGCACTGTCCAGCCCTGACAAAATGGGCTTAGCTAGAGAGGTCAGCATACTTTCACAAGTTTTTTGCTATTTGATATGACTCCCTGTGGTGCTACCTCCTGTAGTCCTTTAATTGTGTGTAATATTAATTTCCCTTTCTAAAGTAAATGATGGTCTTACCAAGATGCCCTCTCTAGCTGAGCAGGCCATCTGTTACCCCAGGACTGACACCTCAGCCTGTCCACACCTTCCACACTTACACATCCACAGGCTCACCCGGACCACAGGGAGTCACACAAGATTTATGTGAGAACTCACACATAAGTGGTCATTGCATAGGAGACCTTGATTACTTGAGTCTCCTTCTCCTTAAGGTTAAATTTAATCTGGCCAGTTGAAGACAGAATCAGTGGAAAACAACCTTCACAATCTCTCAGTATTTCGCATGTACATATTTTTCAAAGCCAGTTATTACCAATGACTAGGGGAAGCCACACTGCAGTGAGTGGTGCTTTGTGACTGAAAGAGAAGCAGTGAGGACTGACTGCTAGCAAGCTGCCAGAGCCCCTTTTCAAGGATCTGTGGAGAAGCTGGAATAGAGGAGCCCCTGTACCCCGGGTGTTCCATGGGCTCTGATGTGTCCTGAAGACTGGCTTTGCTGTGGGGAGATGGGTGCTGTGTGCATGGGCTCTGTCACAGAGGGGCTCAGAACCAGGAAGGAACTGCACTGAGGGGAAAGTTGATGACAGTGCTCAAGAGACTCAGACACCAAAGTCCTCTTTGTTGCAGCTTTTCCTGCTTAGCTGAGAGAAAACTTTCACTCTCAGAAAATAAACTGTTTATGTACCTGGTGTCTTAATGCAAAGCCATTTCTCTAAGGTCCAGGTGGATGACAGGAGTCAAAGATGGACCTGGTAAACACATGAAAGGCCTGGATCTTAGAGAAATGGCTTTGCAAGGAAGACAGGCCATTGATTTTATATTAACTTGTAAGACTGACAGCAGATCATTTCCAGCATTGCTACTGAGCTACAGGTAGAGAAAATTTCATACTGAAGAACTGAGCAATATTACTTAGTGAGGTCTTAGATTTCCACAATCACAGACTTGGGCAAGGCATGGAAAAAAACCCCAGTTTTGGCCAGCTTGTCCAGTTTTCTTGGAACAGAAAGAATGTAATGGTAATGGAACAGAAAAGAGTGGCTGGTAATAACTCTGCAGCTGGAGGAGATGGTGGAAGAGAGTGTTCATGAAGTGTGCAGCAAATTCATCCCCCTTGGCTTTACAGAAAGGATAAAGTGTCAGTAAGATGAGCTTCCAAACTGCAAGCTCACAGTTTTTCCCACTATCAGTATTATGATACCACAGCTCCCAGAGCATGGGGAGGTTCGGGTGAGGGATTTCAAAAGCAAGGCTGGATATTGCGGTGCCCCTGGAGCACAGGAGGCACAAAGCTCCTGCTGCAGGTGCTGGATGAGTGTGTCAAGGTCTTCTGGCTATCCCTCTGCAGGCAGCTGCTGTCTTTGCTTACAGATATTCAAAAGAAGGTATTTTTATACAAAGTAAACAGGACTGTGTTTCTTGATGGGCTGTGAAGGCAGGTGTATTGCTTTTGTTATTTACCAGGAGCTGCAGCTGTGTGGGAGAACTGGGCTGTGCTTGGCTCCACACCTGTTGGGAGGAGTTTCCACCCAGCCTGGACAATGGGAAAACGAGTGGCTTCAGGTGGAGGAGGACAATGAAGTGGTGGACAACTTCACATGCTGTGGTCTGACTGTATCAGTGATTTTCCTTACACCATATTCTTACACTGCCTATCCAGTGAATAAAAAATGGAGGACTTGGATGACATTTAAGCCAGCAGTTAAACCATCCAGTCACATAAAACCAGCCCATATTTCCTCGGGAGTTGTCACTGTAGTGCCTTGATTAATTTAATTTATCATCCTTAAAGTGTAAATAAAGGTAATACAGCAAGTATAACGTAACATGACAGAAGTAGGAAATAGGGCAAAATAGATCGTATTAATCCCAGCTCATGTAATCCTTCTGCGCCATGAGTCATATGGACAGTAATGGTTCATTATTGTGTGGAGAGAGATGGCCAACTGACACATTCTTGTCCTGGCAGTCCCTTTGTTTGGACAAGGAGTTTTGGGAATAGATATGATTACTGGGTAAAATCACAGTTAGCTAGAAATGTTAGTGCTATAGGAATTGAGGCCTTCTTCCACTAAAATCAATGCAGGGAATATGCCTATTTGCATGGTAGTGACGAGCAATTTAGTAACATTATGTGTGAATTAATGTGCTTTTGCTATTCCTTAACAGATGCCCATCCTACCCTTCTCTGTGTCTGGAGACTTACCCAGGCCTCAGCCTGTGGTCCACGGCTGGTCTCCCTCCAAAAGGTCAGCCAAAGGCAACTGTCAGAAGTGAGACTGGTGTGGGAAGATTAAGTCTGTGGGACTGGAAACCATAACCAAACCACTGGGCAAAGAGAAGCATCTTGCAAATCAAAACAGCTTGGTCACTGCTGCTGCAAATCGAAATAACTACTCAGGTAGGCACAGGAATGAGTGTTAACCACAGCTGTTGGTGGTGATTTGATGCTGCCAAGGCTCTGTCGCCCAGATTTTGTCCTCCTGTGCTATCTGTACATTGGCTTCACTTGCTTGAAGCTGCAAATATTGTGAAGTTGAGCTTAGACTGGTTTATAATGTGCTTCCTCCTCCTTTTTCTCTGCTTTTTCCTCTGTGCCTTTTCCTGACTTGGCTAGCTATGTGAAGGTAATTACTTTATAAAATAGTTATTTTTAAAGTATGTTGTAAAGTAAATAAATACTTCATAAATTATGTATATATAAAAATATGTACTTTATAAGTATATATTCCATGGCAGTCCTATGGCAGCCTTCCATTACTTACAGAGGATCTTCAGGAAATATGTGGAGGTACTTTTTATCAGGCAGTGCATGACAGGACAAAGGAGAATAGCATTAAACTGAGGGAGGGCAGGTTTGGCTTAAATAGTAGGAGGAAATTCTTTACTTGAGGGTGGTGAAGCACTGGAACAGGTTGCCCAGAGAAGCTGTGGATTCCTATCCCTGGGAACATTCAAGGGCACACTGGATGGGGCTCTGAGCAACCTGGTCTAGTGGAAGGTATCCCTGCCCATGGCAGGAGGGTTGGAACTGGATGAACTTCAAGGTCCATTCCAACCCAAACCATTCTGTGATTCTACCCAACAGAAATTACTATGAACTTGGCATGTTTAACCCCTTCTTCCCCACCCGCTCCCCCTCTTCATTGCCCAGTGCTGTTTGTGGGGTCTCTGTTGTGTTTTTTCCTGCTATTTGTATTTTCCTGGCTATCATTAACTTAGTTGTCCAGGCTTCTTCTCTCTATAGCAAGATGTAAACCTGTCAAAATGTGAGTGCTTTGAATTAATATGAGAATACAGTACGTATGGATTTTAAGGTATTTCCTTTGACACATATACACAAATACATACACTTCGGAGTTGATAAGGTGATCATCTCACAGAATAGACTGAAGCACTGCTACTGTCTTGGAGAAGGAGATATCATCTTCCTAGAGCTCATTTTTTGGTTAAAAACAACAAAAAAATCACACCTCAAACAGAACTCACATTTTGTCTTTCTTGTCACTCCGTACTTTTTCTGAAGCCACTGTTAGAAATACATTTTGGTTTTACTGGTAAGGCTAAGTGATATAATAAATCCTGATTTACAACATGGCACAGTTTTATTTGTCTTAAATTTAAATACAATTAATAACAAATGTTAGTATCTGGTCTAAGTTAGAATTAACAGGAATGGGTGTTAACTAACATGGACTGACATATGACCAGCCCTCTCAGTGTGACCGCATCCACCCCAGCAAAAAATTTTGCTCTTGGAAATAACTGAATAACTTGAAATAAACTAAACAGGAAGCACAGGCTTGAGAAGGTGGGCAGAGATGATGTGCTCAGGAACGAGCTCTAGAAGCTCTAGGAAGATATCAAAATGGCCCAAATGAATGCTTTCAAATATATGAGCAACAAAATTTACTTTTGGAAGAGGCACCTCTTAGAAAATATGTATGGATCTTTTCTTTACTACTCTTTCCCCTTCTCTTTTTTTATGCCAAAAAAAGCCCCAACAACCCAACACCCACAGTTTTTTAAAATGTCAGTTTTAAAGTACCAGACATGAAGTTTTAAGCTGTACTCTCTGCAGACTCTTAAGAAATAGCTTTCAAGGTCAGGAAATTAGAAAACAACTCCACTTCTCATAATGAAGCTTTTATGCCTGCCTTTCAGATTTAGAAATTGCCCTCCATGTGTCTGGGATTTGTGGACTAAAGCTTGATGGCTGCTGTTCCAGAGGATAAACAATGTCTTACAAAAAAACTCCAAACCCTACAGAGTGTGGTACTGCCCGTCAGTCACCTGTAATTTCTTTTGTTGGCAACCTAAAAAGATAAGAGCAGAGCAGCCTCAGCCCAGCAACTGTTCCCAAGCAAAGGACCCTGAGAAAGCTGGGTGATGGGAGGAGGTTTGTTGTGACTAATGCAAACTGATAGTCCTTGCAAGGGGATGGCAGCGCCCGGGGGCCCTTCGCCTCCTGTTGTTTCACGGGAGCCTGTGGAAAGCAGCCTGGGTCAGGAGGAGCTCTTAGTATTCCCTCTCTGGAAGAGCAAATGTGTGCTGGCATTAATGAGCGTGTAAAAATTCTGTGATAGAGTTCCTGAATATTTCAAAGGGATAAATCAGGGTTGAAAATAATGTTTTCTATTTTTTTCTATTTTCTTTTTGAATTTAAGGCAGTTAAATAACAAATATGCAGACAGAAGAGATTTGTATTAGGACATACAGGGAGTTTTAAGTGACAATGCTTGCTAGAAGGGGCTGAAATAGGGGAAACTTCCCTCTTGTTGCATGTGTTGTATTTTTTAAGGTGGTTATTTGTTTATCACCAGCTGTCGTATTTCCCTAGCTTTTCCTCTGACCGGCCCTTGATATCCCTTCTGACACATTTTTTCTTCTCTCTTTATACTGTTTCTCAAAAAGAACCTATAATGCCATAAACAGACCATTACCAATTGTATTACCTTCTTCTGAATTAACAACCTCTTCATCAGCTGCTGCCCACAGTTTTCAGGCTCTTTGTCCTGCTTTGTTTTGAATGCCTGAGATTGCCAGCTGGGAAGAGAAGACAGAGCTTTCCCTTTGCTTTCTCCCCTGCCCACTCCTTCTTCTCTGGCTATCAGATGTCAGATGTGATTATGCTGTCCCAAGGAGGGGGAACCTTGCTCTGGCACCATGAGAACCCCTATAACGGGTGATGGTGTGGAGGTGGTGGGAAGCAGGATCAGCCGGACTTGAGCACGAGCAGTAACGTAGCCAGGTTTTACACACCCAGAGCCCTGGCCAGGCTCACAGTTTACTCTGCAAATGATGGTGGTAAGAGGATGATAATAGCAATAATATGTCACTGTGGGTGATGCCATTCCTGCCGCGAGCGCTCAGGAAACTGGCGGCGCTTCTTGAAGGCGGGAGTGACCTCAGGTTCCCTTCTGCATCAGGATGCTTTGATGGCAGTGCAAAGCTGACCTTTCATCAGCCTGCCAGCACAACTTAGAGAAAAAAAAGGATGTGTGAGCTTAAGGAAGAAGAGGAGGAAGCGGCAGAGAATGTTTTATCCTCCTTTTAATGAAGCTTTGCAGGAATAATTATGAGTAAGAACAGTTAATAAAAACATAGTACACAGCCTGGGCTTTTTTTCATTGGAGTGGACAGCTATAGGGTACTGAAAGGTGTCTGTTGTGTGTCTGTAACAAATTGGTAATAAACATGCAGGTACCTAGAGAAAACTTTTATGAAGCCCTTACAGGAAACCCACCACCAATTAAAGTCCCAGCATGATGGACAACAAGTCCTGGTGCAAAAAGGGGAATTGTGGTTCAAACACTTTCCCACTGTGCAGAAAGCAGCTGGATCGGGAAAGGTAAGTGGGTACTGAAGATTATTGCCAGGTCAGATTTAGTGGCTAGATGGAAAATGTGATGTCCTGGCTGTAGCTGGGGTGTTTGACACTCCCTAGGGCTTGGCAGCAATTGGGAGCAGCCTGTGAGAAGGAACATTGGAGAAGAGAGAGATATGAAACCCCATGTCCTTGTGCCGCTGTTCTGCCAGGGAACTGGAGTTGCTGCTGCTTTTGCATTTGCCACTTCTTCTGCCCAAGAATATACCTATGAATGAAGGGATCTGAGAGTTCAGGCCATGCTGGAATGGCTGAAATAGCTCTTAAATAGAAGAGTTTGAATTTAGTCATCTAAATGCATTTATTTGAATGCAAATAAGAAGCCAATATAAATTAACTCTGCAGCCAAAATGGTGGCTGTTTGAAAAATGTTACAGAAAACCAACAACTCTCTAATAAATCAAACCAGCATCTCTTCATATCCACAATTCCTTCAAAAATATAGCCTAGTTTTAAAAAAAGTTTTTTTCACAAGTGTTGGTAAATTTGGTGAAAGAGGGAGGTACTCAGTGTTTTTGGAAACAGATCTGCATGGATATAGCAAAATGTAAGTTCAGTGCATAATGATGATTTACATCCTTTGTCACGTTCTGACTACCTTTGCTGTTCAGAAGTCTCTCTTGTTTTGCATGAAGTGAGCAACCCCAAACCCCACAGGCCTTCATCCCTGCAAGACAAGTTGAGTTGATGATCTGGAAAGCCTGAAGGGACAGAATAGTGGAATAATAATATGTGATTAGAGGATGGCTAGTCTAGGAGACAAATGTACAGATGGAATAGCCTTAGAATGATTTGTGTATATAAAAAGATGACTTCTTTAGACATCTTAGAAAAATCATTCATCAGTTATAATTACTGAACAGGTCTAGCTAATGCTTGGCTTTGTTTTAAAATAACCTACTATATTAGTGACCACATTGAAAGCAGGATGTTATAAATAATTGAAAAAAAAAAGATTGTAGATTAAAGGGTTTGGGCTAGAGAAAGGTATATAGCTGATTAGCTCAGTGTTTAAAACACAAGAATAGAAATACCTATTTTATATAAATGTTTTAAAAATCTTTCTTTGGTAAATGGCTGCAGACACAAGCAGTGCTATTCAGAAATGTGTACCTGAAATTGTCAGTGAAAAAGTTGGTGTCTTAGGAGAAAAAAAAGAGAGAGAGAGAGAGCCCAAAATTTAGAGCTTCAGATAAAGAGAAGATCTGGCAACACTGCCATGGTACTGCTGTTATGGCAGACTCATCATCTCTGTGATGAATCACTGGCTTCCTATATTTTCTTTCTAGAAAAGTTTCACAGTGTGTTTTTGAATCACATACACGAGTTTTTTTGGTGCTTTTTTTAAAGACATGTAATTTGGTACTTGTTAAAAAGTATTTAGCAGGTATGTATCAAAACTGTTTTGGTAAGACTGTATACATTACAAATGCTAAAAATAAAAGTAATTCCAGTTGATCAAATTATAGAACTATTGTTACCATACTGTAAATGTCACTGTGACGGAGCAACAAATTTCAAAATACTGAGCCATAGACATCTGTTAGTTTCTCAACTGCTACCATTATTTTGCTGCAGTGAATATGATTCTCATTTCTCTGTACCATTTTTAGGTGGTTTTTGTGCCATATGGGCATCTTTTGATATTTGGAAAGAACTTAAAATAGAGTTACTTTGATGCACAAAACTTGATATTGAATGTATTCTTTGTTCTCCCTTTATTTCTAATTTGCATGGAGTGTGATCCATGCATGCAGAAGGAGGACAGAAAACGGGCAGTGCTTTGTTTATTCTATATAAGGCACTGGCTTCTGTTGTACCTTGTACCCTTACGAAATTGTTTAGGCTCTCCCTCCAATTGTTTGCAAACAGCAATTCCAAAAAATAACTAAATATCTCTGCCACTCTGGCAGTAGGGTGAGCAGGACTTTATCCAAACTGTACTGCCCTGAGGAGTGTTCCTCCTTCTCTTGGCATCTCCAGTGCCCAGCAGCACACCAGCACTGGTTTAAATAATATTAATTCTCCTCATGCTGGGAAGTGATGAGTACAAAAAGCTCCTCTTCCCTGATGGATAGGAAACATCAGGATAAGATGCTCCAAGCCAGACCCTGGGCTGGTATTAGTGGGCACATTCACATCAGCTGAGCTCTTCCTTCTTGCCCTCATCAATCAGCTGTTGTGGAAATATCCTTCCACAGAGACAAATGGCTGGTTGATTCTCTGCTGAGAGAATGGGGTGAAGGAAAGGAGGGTCTTGACCCCCGAGGTGCTCTCTGTGCCCCTACTCAGTTTGGTGTCAGCCCATATGAACGAGGGGCATCAAATTTTGGGGACCCACTGGTCACCCAGCTCTTGTGAGGAGGTCAGACCAGCAGCGTGGCGGACACAGATGCCGGGCACTCGTCCTGCCAGGACCGGAGGGGAGGGGTGGGAACTTGTGCACTCAGCGGTGCCTGGAACCTGCTCTGGCCTCGCATGCCCTGGGCGCAGCTTTCCTGCCTGCTCTGTGCCTGGCCCATGTCTCACAGGTCAGGCTCATGGCTGGCTTCTTGTGATTAGTGGGCCGTGAGCCAAACCTTCTAATAATGGTTAAATTACAGTGTTTACTTTGTAAGATATTGGTAACATTCAGAAGTGACTGAAAGGTCAGTTTTTCTTCTCTTCTAAGAGTCTTTGTTTAAATCTAGGGTTTTTTCTCAAATCTATAATGTTAAATTCTCAGAAACACATTTTCTCCTATATTCTAAGCCTAACTAGAGAGCATTGGCTTATTTATTTCACATAAAAATGTGCTTATTAGAATGCTAATCTAATACACTCAGTTCATCAATGATTTCCAGTTGTCTGATTCATATGATGGAATCAGACTCCACTGGAGTAAGTGAACTGCAAAGCATAGCCTTCTTCCTACAACATGTATCTCCAGGCATTAGAAATGTCCAGATACTGAAACAAAAATATGTATAAGCCCCTGCTGTGAACAGGGGAGAAGCCAAGCATGTTTTTACTCAACTGACAAGCTTGGGAAGTCATGAGACAACTTAATTGAACAATTGATTCATCGACTGGATGAAGTCTTAACTTACATGAATGACAAAACTATCAATTATTTTTGTAAAATCACATGGTATTTCTTGTGGCAGAGGCAGCATGTAGTAATTATGGGTTGGGTTTTCTTGCTTTCACAGCTCAAGAGAAGGACTAGACTCCAATTCCAACTGACCCAGCATAAATGAAGTGTACTTTCCCATAATGTAACTTTAGAAATCCTTTGCATCTTACATGACACTTTATATTTTTCATGGGTTGTAAAGAGCAGCTGGCAAAGAATAGCTGTCTTACTCTAGACAAAAAAATAAAAAAATTCTTAGTCCTCCTCTCCATCTCCTCTTTCTTCCTTAGAGTTATTTTTCTTCTTTGCTCGGTTGTCTCTGTGGTTGACAGGCAGGACCCTGGTGAACAGACCAGGTAAGTTCCCAGCAGAGGTATCAGGCAGCAGCTGAAGCTCAGCAATGGGTTATTCCAAGAGTGCTGCCTCCTGGGTTCCTGTGGGCTGCCTTGAAAAACAAGACTCCCAGACTGCGGGAAAACCCAGGAAATGAAGGACTGGGAAAGTAGTGATAGGGAGATGGAAGAGTGATGTCTCCTTTCAGTTCTGCCACTGACCCTCTGAACTTCTGCCAGTTACTGCAGAGGTCTATCCCTCACGTGCGTTTACTTGTCTCTAGTGCTGCTTCTGACAGCTCAAGCAGTGCAACACCAGAGCTGAGTCTTCAGTCTTCCACAGGCTTCTCCTTATCTACATAAACTTATCTGCTCAGTGCTACCTCTAATTATTTCTAAGGGTGAATAGAAACCCTAGGCCTTTATTCTACCTGTCTTCTGATTTATTCTGTACAAGGGCCCACCCACATGTCTATAGTATTTAGGTTTATATCCCCTTGAAATTTCCTAGTGTTGACTTCAGGCTCCACAGAGTAAACACTCTGAAAATAAGCCTTTCAGACCCCTTGGCAACAGTCTTTGAGCTCTCTGTGGACAGCAAGTTAAAAAACCCACATATGCTCAGTGAGATCTTGGGCTTGTTAATGTTATAAGCTCTGTGGTAAAGGAAATTCCAGCATTTTTCTCTTTAAATCTTGCCATAAACACAGGGAGAGCTGTCTCACATCTCTCTGCGAACTCTGGATATTGATGATAATATCTAAACAGAAGCATTTGCTAGTTCACGCACATAAATGAGTGGACTGCTGTCTTCATGGGGCCACAGGTCCTGCCAGGAGCCTGCTCCAGAGTGGGCTTCCCACAGGTCACAGCCTCCTCTCAGGCATTACCCAGCTTCAGAGTGGGATCCTTCATGAGCTGCAGGAGGATCTCTGCTCCACTGTGGTATCCATGGGCTGCACCATGGGCTGCTCAGCCCTGGTGCCTGGAGCACCTCCTTCCCCTCCTTCTTCACTGACCTTGGTGTCTGCAGCGTTGCTGCTCCTCTCACATATTCTCACTCCTCTCTTTTGCTGCAACTGCCTCTGTGCAATAGCACTTCCTCACCTTCACTCTGCTCCCCAGTGGTGCTAACACAGCTGCTGGGGGGCTCAAGCTTAGCTGGCAGCAGATCTGTCCTGGAGCCAGCTGCTGTTGGCTCTGTTGGACATCAGGAGAGCTTCTGGCAGCTTTTCACAGAAGCCATCCCTGTGGCTCCCCCGCTACCAAAACCTTGCCATGGAAACCCAGTATAGCAGTTACCATGGATTTGGGAAATTGACAGGCAGACCAAAGAGAGCACCACAGTTTAGCAGTTTATTTTTAAGGAAGTGGTGAGAATTGGGATGCAGAGATTATGTACACAACCAGTTTAAACAGTGAAGGCTACTAACCGGTGGAACATCACTAGGATCTCAGTATACTCTCATATTTACAAGAAAATGGAGAGAATAACAGTGAAAGTGTTCACAAAAAATAGAAAACTATCCAGAATATTCTAAAAGAAATGATTCTGAAGAGCCACAGTGAGATCTTCAGACCTCACAGTAACATGTCAAGAAAGGCAGATGATATTCAGTGCTGACAAGGGCAAAACATGCACACGGGGAAAAGGAAGTTCAATTATATCCATGCATCAAACTTGCATACTACCAGAAAGAGATTTTTGGGAAGCTCCTGTGATTTTGCAGAGTGTCAGCTCAGGACTTAGTGGTGATGCAAAAGATATTTAGATTATCAAGGGTCTTGGAAACACTATTGAGAGACAGGCTTGTTTTCATTACTATTGTTGCTAAGCTGCAGAACTCTGTTTTATGGTGCTGGGGATGCAAATAAAGTGCAGGATAGTTGTGCATTCTGAAGCTCATGAGCTCTGAAGAGAGAGAACCAAAGTAAAGTCCTTTGAAATGCTTTAGAAATCTGATTTTGTAAGCATATTGACTCTGAAATCTCCAGATTAAATACCAGTTTATTTCAATTTTTGGGGAAATTTTATTAGAGAAAAAAATGTCTCTTTCGGGATAAAGAGGTAGGGGCTTTTAGTGTCTGAAGTGGATCACAATCTTTCTCAAGACAGACTGCAGCCCTCTTTAAAAGAAAAAAGAAAAGGAAAAGGGGGAATTTAAACACTTGAGCCCAGCTGCAAAACCATTTTGGTTTTTGCTTGTCTTACTGGCATCCGTGGGAGTTCTGGTTCAGCCTCAAAATCAATAAGCCAGTGGGATTAAGAAATAAATACAGTATTTGGCATTTTAATTATTGGTAAGAAGTTATGAGACATGAGCATAATGCACAAAGAAGTGAAAGCTGAATAAAGGGTATCCTCCTTGTTGTTTATATCAGAGTTGGTCTGACAGCAAAATATGAGCTGAGACACTGTTTCCACATTTTTTAAAGAACCATATTTAGTGTTCCTTGAGCTGATTAAACTGGTTTCCTTTTAGATGTACAGCTTGGGAGCTAAAAGTCTGTATTTACATTATAGAGTTGCCAGCCCTAGACATTCAAAATGCATGAATCTGCATGAATCAGAACATTTAAATGATGATTTTTGAAATAGACTGCAGTCTTGGATTTCTTTTTTCTTTCTGGATTTTGAGTTAGAAAATACCATGTTTTCCTTTTTTTTTTTTTAGAAAAAACCTATTTTTTTTTTTTTTTTTTTTTTTTTTTTTTTTTTTGTAATATAAAATGCAATTGAGAGTCTTCTGGAGTTAAGTCTCACTGTCTGGTCCTAGCATATAAGAATGAAATAGCTGTGAATATGAAATACCCCTAGACTTGCAATAGGAAAATGAGAGCTGACAGCTGGATGGTTGACATATAGGCAGTGTAAAAAGAAGGCAGGAGTCCAAAGCCTGAGAGGCTGATGCGGGGTTTGACAGCTGGACTCCCCCAGCCATCTCCAGACAAGGCTCAGGTAGCTCCCAGCGACAAGGTGCTGATCGCTCCATTAGTGGCCATGACCCCAACATGCTCCTTAGCCGTTCTCCTACAAACTTCTCCTAAAAGTTCATCTTTAACTCCAGAAAAAATGTGCCTACAATAGTAATTAAAGATGAGGATTTGTATCCTCAAGTATCAATCTCCACTCTCGTGACCAGTGACAGAGCTTGAGGAAAGGGCATGAAGGTGAGCTTGGGGAGGACTGGATTAGATATCAGGAAAGGTTCTTCACCAGAGGGTGGCTGGGCACTGGAACAGGCTCCCCAGGGAAGTGGTCACAGCACCAAGCCTGACAGAGTTCAAGAAATGTTTGGACAATGCTCTCAGGCACAAGGTATGACTCTTGAGGTTTCCTGTGTGGGGCCAGGAGTTGGACTCAATGATCCTGATGGGTCCCTTCCAACTCAGCATAGTTTGTGATTCTGTGATTCTATGATTCTAAATGCTGTGTTTTTTTCAACTTCTGCAGTCAAGAGAAAGCCATGGTTTATATTTCACTGTGGATGGACATTTTTAGAGAGATTAAGTGCATTTAAGTACAAACTAATGGTAGAAATGCATCCAGAGAATGTTTCACTTCATCCAAAAAAGGTGTTTTGAATTCTTAGAATGAGATGCCTGATGGAGAATCCTCTCTCTTCTCCTTTGTGTCTGTGGAAGGATGACTGACACCTCAATCAGCCTCAGCTGCTTGGGCTATGGTGTTGCAGGCAGCTGACCAGACCTGGAGAAGTTAGGTACTGCTTTTCTCCCTAATTCCTCATATTTTCCCTCAAGCCTAAAATAAAGCTGGTCCCACCCTTCTCTTGTTTCTGGGATTCAAAGATAAGCACATTGTGCCTTTTGGAATTCATTTGAGAAGGCGCTCCCACTCCTGTTGAATTGCTCCTGTCGGTTTCCAGAAAGCCAGTAACGTAGACTTCTGTAAGAAGCTGGCAGTGTGCACCAGGAAATCAATCTGACATTGATTTACTTTCCCAAACCACATTCATTCTCTATTCCTTTTTGTTTTGTGGGTATTACCTTTGGGTTATTTCAAGAGAGCTATGAAAATCCCATTATATGATCCTGCCAGCTCCCACACAACCCAACATCCCTGAGCACTGAAGTGACTTGCTGCTCTGATCCCAGCATTCTAAAGCAGGAGCATGTGTATCCGCTGCCCAATTCTGATTGATAAATTGGCTCAGCAACACAACTTTGAAAGCCTGGCAATGCCAGGATTTTGATTCCTTGTGGATGTTTGTTGATTAACTGCTTGTGTCCCCAAGTGTGTTGTTGAACAAGGACTGCACATTTTATTCCAGGAGATATAAAGAGTTATAAAGAGACTGAGCTGGGTTTGGCTGAGGTAGAGTTAACTTTCTTCCCAGTAGCTGTGATTGGGCTGTGTTTTAGATCTGTGCTGGAAACAGCGTTGATAACACAGGGATGTTTTTGTTATTGCTGAGCATGGCTTACACAGAGCCAAGGCCTTTTCTGCTCCTCAACCCATCCCACCAGCAAGGAGACTGGGGGTGCACAAGGAGCTGGGAGGGGGCACAGCCAGAAGAGTTGACCCCAAGTGACCAAAGGGATGTTCCACACCATATGGCATCATGCTCAGCATATAGACGTGGGGGAAGAAGGAAGGGAAGAGAGATATTGGGAGTGATGGTATTTGTCTTCCCAAGTCACCATAATGTGTGATGGAGGTCTACTTTCCTGGAGGTGGTTGAACACCTGCCTGCCTGTGGGAAGACGTAAATTAATTCCTTGTTTCGCTTTGCTTGCATGCGAGGCTTTTGCTTTACCTATTAAACTGTCTCTATCTCAGCCCACAAGATTTTTGCTACTTTTACTCTTCTGATCCTCTCCTTAATCCTGTTGGTGGGGGTGTGAACAAGTGGCAGTGTGAGGCTTAGCTGCTGGCTGGGGTTAAACAACGATCGTGGCAATGTGTCACATTTTGTGGGAAGAGGATACCTGTGATTCGGGGGTACAGAAAGTCTCCCCACTTGGCATGTAGCACTGCCCAATTATGAGATGGATTTATTCAGATTTCTGCCTGTGTTTGTCTATCCCTTACACTTACCACTTAAATACACCCACTTCCAGAAAGTAATGCATCAACAGATTGAAAGCTCACGGCATCCTACGTAACAATCCTTGTCAGAAAGTACCAAATATCACATTAAGTCAAAACTGCTGCAAGAATAACACTACTGTTTTACGTACAGAAAAATTTTGGCTAACATGTGTATTCTCCATTTTTGGGAGCAGCGTCATGAGATCTATATTGATGACAACGGCCAGACTTCAGCTTCGAGTGATTGAGATTTTTTATCTTCAGCATCTGTTCCCCTTTCTTCCTAAGCAGTACTTTCATTCAAAGTAAGACATGCGGATCGGAAATATTTTATTAAGTAGCTTGATTTTTGCATTGTATAGGAGGAATATAGAAAGAAAATGTTCAGAAGTTGAACACCTTAGAGGAAAGTAAAATTCTCAAATCACAAGCCCAGAATAAATCTTGATCAATGGTTTGCAAGATATCTTTATCAGACGCTCTATTACAAAGTACAGAAGAGATAGTACAAGCGACCTTTCAAGAAGAACCTCCTGCCTACTGGACCTGCTGAAAAGCATCATCATAAGACAGGGCTTTCTAATCCATCTTTAGCACAGGCCTGCTTATGAGGATGTATTTAAACCATCTTTCATCTTGGACTGGTCATGACTTTTTTTTCATGAAACTTACTCTGCTTGAGTGCTCATTCCCGGGAATTTAAAGCAATCTCATCTAAAATGTGTGAACATTAATGAGTTTAGACATTAAAAACATTTTTTTTCCATGTAGACTTTCTGCACAGCCCGCCAGCTGAAGTAGGGGAATTTGTGTCCCTGGGGAGGTTTGGGACCAGGCTGAGCAGACGCCCTGGAAGCAGCGTAGGTACTGCTGGTGTAGTGTGGTTGTATATGCGAGAAATGGGCATGAACCTCCTGAGCTTACCAGAGAGATCCTTTGCAAACTGGTTTTCTGTGAGGCACCCTGATGGCATCACTTTGATGATCTTAGAGATAGTAGCTTTCAGCGGAACCTGTCCTGCGCTGCCAGCACTAATCTCCGTGTTTGTAGGTGGGAGCTGAGGGCAAAGGCACCTGTGCTGGCTGGAAGTCTAATTATGTTCCATCCTAGAGTGATTTGCAGGAGAGTTCAAACAACAAAACTCATAATTCTTTGCGACAATACCATCTGCCACGGGTGAACCATATAATCAGGGAGAGTTCACTTAGGGCCCAGTCATTTCTACGGCTAGAATCAAAATTTTCTTTTTTATTCATATAGCGGTTCTTTTATTTACTTCACGCCAATACATACGGCTTCTAAAAAAATTAAATGTGTAGAGAGGTTGCATTTTTTGAGACGATACTGAATAACTTTCTAAATTATGTTCAGATTGATTAGCTGACACTCATTTAGGAGGAGATCAAATAGATGGTAACTTAAATGTAAATATATGCTTGATGAAATGGTCAAAATTATAAGGATTTTTAGATTCCTCTGGTCTTAGGATGCCAATTACTGTCCATACAATCAAGAGGAATGATTTTGTAAGTTGTGAAGGGACTGAAAATATATGTAGCTGCTGCAAAGTGGTTTTTTGCAATTTTTGTTTTCATGAGAAACAATTTGCTAAATATTATATTTAAAATAGGCTGATATCCTTTCTCACTTCTGCTAGCAGCATGAGCTATGTGCTTCCTTCCTGCTGAATACATATGTGACATGGTTTTTCCATATTTCATTTTAAATTGTGTCAGAACCACATAACTCAGAGACACCAGAAAAGAGCCTGTACTTTAACACTTGTGTCGTCATTGGCAGGACTACTCAAACCCATTCAGGTATATTTAAAAATCCAGAACGTAGAATATATAATTTGGTCTCAGTATGATAAACTTGGGCCTTTTTTTTTGCATGATAAACTTAGTCCAAGTACTTACAGTGTTGTTATAGACTCTAAAGCTTTTATTGTTAATTTGCAGATCTCTTAGGATTCGCTTTTCATAGCTAAACGCAGACTTGCTATGAGAAGAAGTGACCGTGTCCAATCACATCATCCAGATCAGCTGATGATCCAATTTCTCATCTCAGTAATGGGATGCCACTTCTCTGAAGTCCTTAATAGCCTTGAGATGAAAAATAGGCTTAACAGAGCTGCCTGTGGTTTGTTCATTTTCCTGAACAGTGCTGCACTGTGCCTGACCCTCAGGATGCCTTGAAGTTAACAAAGAGTATCAATGAAGTAATGATAATTGAAAGAGTGATTTAAATTCACTAATTATTCCCAGGACTAGATAGCTGTTTTGCTGAATATATGCAAACCAGAATGCAGCCAGACAGTGCCAATTATTTTTTTCCTTCCTACTATAGTTGTCTTGATGCAGATGTAACTCTGCACAATGATGACTCTGAATAAGGAGAACCAGAGTCAGAACTTACAAGCAGTGAACTTACAGCTCTGGTATGGATATTGTGTCATCCTCTAGGGCCTCAGCTGGAAGATATTCTTCATGTTCCTTCTATGCCTGCAGAAACTGAATTCAAATCAAACAAGTCCTCAAATGGGACCAGAGTCTGTTTCTGGACATTCACTGTACAGCACCCTCACGGGGAACTGGGGAGCTGCAGGCAGGGGATCCACCAGGGAGACATGTCTGGCCCCAGCTGGGAGCTCCTATAGGGTGTTTTGCATATGCTAAGTATATTTTTTCCAGGCAGATAAATCTAATGGCAAAAATACCCTCCTGACTCCATCATTTCTAAGAGGGGAAGCTGTGCTTCCAGATCCCTCAATGGGACCCCAGAGTGCAGTGATTTCAGGACACCAAAGAGCTTGGACGCTAGTTTCAATCTGTAATCTTTCCGGCAGAGGAACTCCTTGGGTTTGGGAACAATGGTGCCCGTGTGCTTAGCTCACCAGATTTACAGCCTCCCCTCTCCCTGTCTCAGGGCTCCATCTGTTTCCCTGATTTCCTGCTTGCCTGCTCTTCTGGGCAGGGCCTTAGGCCTGCCCCAGCCACCCCACTGGGGAGAGCTCCTTCGGATGTGTTTTCTCCAGCTCAGCCTCGCTTTGCAGTAGAAGAGGTTTTGGGCTGTTTCCTGACAGCTTCCCATCCTTCTGGATCTTGAGGCGTTTTTACAAGTAGGGTGGACTGGCAGCCTGGTAACAAAAACATGAATCCTTTGTTTCTCAGCTGGAAAGGGATGAAGTTAAATTACACTGGAAAGAAAAAGTCTGCATCTCCAAATAGATGCTAAGTGATGATAACAAAGAAACACACATTATTTACTTGTGGGCTCTACAAGTGAAGTATACGCTGCACAAAACAGAAGTATTGAGTCAGTCCCATCTTGTCCCATCCCAGAGAATTTGCCTCTGCTACTGCTCTGCACATATGGCTGCTTAGCAGGGCCTCCAATCACGACAAAATTGTCAGTGAGGTCTCCCCGTTGTCAAATATAAAACTCCAGCACTCTGTACCTGAAAATCCACTGTGTGTGTGCCAGCTTAGCAAGCACCCAGGTTTTTGTTGCTAGTTTTTAATACTTTTTTTTAATTGTGGTGCTGGCTGTGAGAATGTAGTCTGTCATATGTCAAGGGAACTGCACCCTTTTATAAGTTATGCATCTTCCAGCAATCATTAGTTTGCATATGCATTTGTCCTGTTCAAATAAATAAAAGTAACTACACTCCAAAAACATTAAAGGGAGTTAAAGTACAAACCAATGTGGATTTCTGTCTTTTAGTATTCATCCTTCTCTTTAAAAAATTTATTTTAGGGCACAAAGGGAAAAAATTACGTTTGTTTAGCTGGTTGGTAGCAGCTGGTGATACTTTATTTCAGTTGTCCTATCATTATTAACCCAGCAGATAGTCACCATAATAGCATTCATCAATAAATTCATTAAATGTTCTCATCTTATATGCTTCAACTGGAATTTCACTGTAATTTAGCACAAATGAAATGTTCATTTGAGACAAAGTACTGTTAATACCTGAGTTAAACAAAATAATTCTCTTTATGCCTGAGCTCTGGGATATTATTTGCACTGTTGCTCTAAAGTTGCATGTCCTGAACTAAATATTCCAAAATGCTGAAGAACTTCAAAGGGTTCATAATGCTCAAGTAATCCAACAAGTATTAACAGCCTCTCCTCCCTAAAAAGAGAATAATTACATAGCTAATTAATTTGCCATAGTAAGTAATCTGCTGACATTTACAGTAAGCACCCCTATTGGAGGTTGAAGTAAATATTAAGTTGCACGTAAAACTATAAATAGTATGAATTCTGATGCCAGGCAGTTTCAAAATACTATGGAAAATACATGAGCACCGGCTACATGAAATAAACTTGAAGGTCTCAGCAACATGGCCATGGAAGAGCACAGCTATCTGTAAATGTAACCACGGAGCAGACCTGCCCAGAGCCCTCTAGCCATGCTGGCAGGGAGCACTGGTCAGGATGTCCTATGAGTGGCTAAAGTGAAGGGTCTGGAGTTTGGTTTTGATAGCTTTAGCTTGTCTCAGCTGGAGGGAGTCTCAGCACGAAGTCTCCATTTAAAGGCTGAAGCACAGTTGTGTGTGTGATGGGGTCTCCCCCTCGACTGCCATGGATGGCATGGACAATCCCTTGCAGGATGGAGGCAGAGTAGTTGTGGTGTGAGACCTTCTGGGCAGGGGTTTCATGCAGTTTTGGTTGCTGTCACAGCTGCTGATCTTAGCTGGCCTGAGGCTGCTGGCCAAAGCTGCCCATTGTGCCCCCTTCCCTCCATGGAGTTTATGGAACCCTTTGGTTCCATTGCTTGGATGGGCTTGTTCTGTTAGTGTGCAGTGAGTGCTGGAAGCAGGAGGCTCTTGGCTCAGCTTCAGGGCAGGTGGCAGGGCTCACAAGGGGATTTAAAGTGCCAAGGATGGAAGCTGCAAGCAGAGAGTGCTCCTGAGCGTGGGAGATGCTGTGCAAACCCCAGTGCTTTGAGGTGCTGGAGCAGTATTGCACCTTGACTACCAATTACTGCAGGTCTGGCACATGTCACGCAACAGCTCACAGCTCTCTCCTTTCAGTGAAATGCAGGTCCCTTTGCAAATGCTGCCTCAGATTTGTCAGCAGAAAGGCTTCAGTTTCTATGTCAAGGATGAGCATCCCAAAGTTTACCATAGCCTATGGGCTCCTCAGTACAAGAAAGAAGAGAAGCAACTGGAGATGGTCCAGCAGAGGCCAAAGGGGGCTGGAGCATCTCTCTAATGAGGAGAGACTGCAGGAGCTGGGTCTGCTTAGTCTGCAGAAGAGAAGACTGAGAGGGGATCTCATCAATACATGTAAATACCTCAAGGCAGGTGCCAGCAGGATGGTGCCAGAGTGTTTTCAGTGGTGCATAGTGACAGGACGAGTTTAGTAAATTGAAACACAAGAAATTCCACCTCAGCATGAGGAAGAACTTTACATTGGGGATGGCAGAGCACTGGAACAGTCTGCCCAGGGAGATCGTGGAGTCTCCCTCTCTGGAGACATTCAAAACCCCCCTGGACGAGTTCCTGTGTCACCCGCTCCAGGTGACCCTGCCTTGGTAGGGGGCTTGGACTAAACGATCTCCAGAGGTCCCTTCCAACCCTAAAATTCTGTGATATGCCCAGAGTCTTGGATTCTGAGAAGCTTTACTTGAATTTAACTGAATGTTTAGAAGCAGATTTACTGAGGATTTATCTTACAAAGGTGCTAAAAAAATATTTAATAAAAGATATATTAATTTTGTTCCATTGTTTCACCTTGATTGAGAAGAAGCTGAAGATTGTCCTATATATGTCCCTTCCTCCTGAAAAGTGTTCCTGCATTTGGATGAATGTTTATTTACTCACTCATTGCAATAACTCTATAATTAAGCAGATGTTAATTACATCCTTAATGCAATTAAATTAATGTAATAAATGATCACCTATCTTTTTATTAGATTTCAAGTAAATATTTATGTGCTTGTGATATTCTGATTATGTTCACATGGTATAAAAGCTTAAATTTCCTATTCTTCCTGGTAAAAACAGTAAATTTGTCAGTGAGAGAAGGTAAATCACCTGACATGATGGTCTGCCCGAACTTTTCCAGTGAGTGGTACTCATTTTGAAGTCACACAATCCTGACAAGAATCATGTTTGTGGAGCCAAAGAGAAACAACATGCAGCATCTCTCTGTCCTTAAACAAACAGTACATTTCAGTAAATATCAGAGATTTACTGGTGAGCCAGAGGGAGAAGAGGGAAAGGCTAAGGTTAAGAATACCATCTGTAAATTTTAAATCACTAATTTGAAAGCAGGATGACAATTTAGACCTTTGAAGTCTCCTGGCCCGAATGGAGTGAATGTTCAACATCAGACCCTTCTGCTGCCTCTCTTTGGAGCTGTGACAGTGCAGCACATTTTGCACCCATTTCCTGACTGAAATTTGCTTATCAGTGTTAAAGAGGAAAATCAGTGTGGAGTGGAAACTATTACATATTCATTAATAAAATGTTACAATTTGGATTGCTGATTCACTTTTGTTTTAAAGACCAAAGGGCCAAATTGTGGGAATCTACGCGGAATATGGAAAAACTCAGGTTAGACAGGCAGACCTTAGCGTGTGAGGAGGAAATAGGTAGCTCACATTCCTGGCCTGGCTTTTCTACTTGCATCATTCATCCAAAGTTGCCAGTCAAGATTCTTTCAAGATCAAGTAATTTTTCTTGTTAGAAAGCAAATCAGCTTGTAAGAGCTTCTCTCCAGCTATACAGTAACATGGTTTATTGCCATTGAATTTTCTACAGTTTATAAAAGGTATGGGTTAATCACCATTACCACGGAATTAGTATATTAACTATCTTCCTTATGTGACTTGAGTAATGCAACAAAGATAGGTTAAAATGGTCTCTCTACTGTAGATGTGCCACGAGCAGCACCTGTGGCTTCCAGGAACAAAGTGTCTCCTCTAAGACACACAGATCAATCAGGATTTAAAGGTTGCTCTGGAGCAATGTGTGACAGGCTGATCTATCAGATCTGCTCCTATGCTTGACTTCAATTACTTCTGCTATGGTAAGTATTAAAGTTAGTTGAAATGGCATTTAAAAAGAAAAACAAAACACAAAAAGGAAAAATTAAGGGTGGCAGAGAGCAGGGCTTACCCTGTTCCTAGTTAAAGCAGGTCTATAAACAACAGTGGTCGCTCAGGTCTGCAAAATTTGTTCATCTTTTTCATAAATTCTGGAAATAACAGAGTCATTTCCACATTTTCTTACCTTGACTTTTCCCAGATTT
The DNA here is from genome assembly GCA_013397115.1 of Edolisoma coerulescens. Classification (NCBI taxonomy): domain Eukaryota; kingdom Metazoa; phylum Chordata; class Aves; order Passeriformes; family Campephagidae; genus Edolisoma; species Edolisoma coerulescens. The sequence goes on from VWZW01005609.1 coordinate 536,517, forward strand.
TCCCAGTGTTTCCACAGCATGCATTCCACATCCATTTCAGGTCTCCACTTCTGTTATTACTTGGGATAATATTCCATATGCATTCCTACTCTAGTTAAATATGTTAATAAAATTAATATACTGCAAATATATCTGTAACTAACCCCTTGGAATATTTGATGAGCTCTGAAATGGGCTCCTGTTTAGTGCCCTGATACAATGGGAAGGTCTAGAAGAACAGGAAATAAAACACTGCCTGCAAACTCATGTCATGCCAGCTATTTCATGCCAAATGTTGTTCTCAAGCACCTGGCAAGCACAATTCATTCATTTTCCAAATGTCAGTGGCCAGCCAGCTCCTCAGGACGTTCCCTCCCAACACAGGGACACTCGATAGGCACAATTGGGCAGTTTTGGCTGCCAGCCTTATTCCCGAGTCACGTGCACGAACTGTAAGGACGGAAGGGCCTCTTGTTTCTGTTTTTGTCTTGCAAGTGGCAACTTTTTCTGCTCTCCTTCCAATTTATTTTACTCTGCCATCAGTATTTTTGCAGTGTTTCAACTGGGCTTTGATAGAGGCATATCTGGAATACTGAAAATACCCCGTAGGTTCCTCGATGCAACAGCTGGTTCCTGCTGTGACATTCAAACCATTAATGGCACGCTGCAGGCACTCAGCTCAGGGGGGCTGTGGGAGCCAGGCATGTGTGCAGGTCTCCTGCAGGCACCATCATTCACCACTGCCCTCTCCAGGATACAGGGAGTGCTCCAGACCCAGTACTGGTGGGGCATGTGGAGGTGTCAGGAGGCCTCTGGCCGAGGCCAGGGCACTCCACCACCTCTGGCTTTCTAGCCGTAGGTCACATCGCCAGCCCTCTGCCCTAAAGCTTGCACCTACAGCTGGCTGCAGCTGGAATGCTCTCCGAAGAGTGAACTGAAAGAAGCCTTGTGCCCACACAGAGGGTGTCCTCAGTAGGGTGTTTGTGTGCAGCCAGTCTCGCCGGCCTTTGAGACACAGGCTTGGCCCCTGTGTACATAATACCACTGTACACAAATGGGCTTTGAGGTTCTCTGACTCATAAATATAACCAAAAAGCAGTTTTCATTTCCATCCAAAATAAATTCAAATTATGCTTCTTCCTGTGGCTGAAAATACATTTTCTTCAGTGTTTTCAATCTGTCTCATTTAGTGTGAAGAATGTGAGATGTGTGAACACAGGGCTTTGAAATGTCAGCCAATTAGCTACTAGTCATAAGGTGAATTGAAAATATTTTTGTTTCTGCTTTTTTTCTTCACAAGATGACATCTCACCTATCTGAACACTTAGCAGTCCCTATTTCTGGCAGCCAAAGCCAGTGATTGACATTTTTTATGCCAATCACTAAAGACCTGCAATTTATGCAACCAAAAAACCCACCCTAATGCTTAAAATAATTTAAAAAGAAGCTTGTAAAAGTGGACAGAAGCATTAATGATAGACTTTACAGCTGGCTATATGCTCTGTGCATCACGTATTTTTATCTATCTGGCAGCAATGGACTATAGAAGTGCTCAGTCTCCTGGGTAAAGGATGAAATTCACATGTCCACACTGAGTCTCTGAAATGTCTCTGCTACCTTCAGGCTGCTTGACTGGGAGAAATGACCAATTACGGGCAGAAAACAGTAAAACTGCCGTTTCTTGTTGCCTGAGAAGGATGGACACCAGACAAGTGCATGCACGTGTGTGCGTGCAAAAAATCCAACAAACTCCAACCCCCTGCCACCCAACCCCACCTTCCATGAAAGAAGTGGGGCTTGGATGAAGCCCTAAATCCTCAAAGGCATGCAGGTGTCCACACAGCCTTTTGAGGACGTGGCATAAACTAGCACTCAGGTACATCAGAGGAGATTGAGTGCAGTCTGGCTTACTGGAAAGGGTCTGTGGCTAAAAGTTGTCCTTGATCCTGCATTTTCTCACCATTGGGGAAAAGCCCATCTTTCCTCTCAGCGTGGCCAGGCAGGAGACAGGACAAAAGGTGTGTGGTCAGGAGGCAATGCTGATGCTTTGGAGAGCTGTTATTTGTTTGGAGGGAGGGCTGCGTTACTGATCATGCCTTTCACTGGTTATGTTCTCACCCTGCTCCTGGTGACATGTGCACTGGTATGAAGTATGGAATAGCACTCTGGATGCAATTAAACCCCAATGCAACAGATAGCTTTGTCCAGGAGGAGGGGATGGCAGCACCTGATTACCAGCACGTATGGCCATTGGTGTCAACGGAGCTTTATAGTCTACACGCTGGCTGAGTCATCTCCCCTTGAGGAAGTTGCATGAAATAAAATTTAACAAGGGTGATAAAGACTGTTGAGATAAAAGAGAGTGAAGAATCTGGTAGCAGTATTTCTGTAGCAAGCAGATGACTGAATGTATTTCCAACTGTTACGTAATTTCTTGCGTGACTCACAACACCACAGTCTACAGAGCATATGCAACATTTGGTACAGCAGCAAATCACTGTAAATACCAACAACATTTCTGTACTCTGAGGAGATGCTCAGAGACATAAACCTGCAAATCTGCTATAAGGTTCTTTACAAATGGGGAGCTAATACGACTGTGCAGTGGTTAAATTTTTCGTTTGGTTGGTTGATCACATCTTTATGAACAGCAGGAAACTCCCGTCGTATAAAGTATTTGTCTTGGAGAAATTTTACACAAGGAGTTAATAAAATGTACTGCTACCATGTCTGCATAACTGACTCTTTTCAGTGGAACTCAAGCCAGCCTGCTGTAACAGCAAGCTGCTGTTTTTTGCAGGTTTTGGACACAGATGTTTCCCTGAACCATTTAATTATTAAAAAACATTTAATTATTAAAATTAATTATCCCCACAATTTAAAAATTATATCAAAGTCCACAGAGTATCTTCAGCTGAGGAAATGATGGAGATGGACACCTGTGGTGTTGCTGAACACCTGGTGCTTCCTTGGTGTTGCTTTGTCTTTGTCTCCTAAGCCATCTTGCTGTGCTTCAGTGTGCTGTTCTTGCAGGACTGCCCAAGGCTTCTCAGCCCACTTCTTGCCTGCACTCCTTCCTGCATTGCAACCCTGCATTTGTGGGTTTTGCCCATTTATTCCCTTCGCTCTTGTGTGCCTTCTGCCAACCCCCTGACACTCTTCTTCACCCTCTATGGCTCACGTTTTCTTGTTCCTCTCATCTGCCTTGTCCAAACATCCTCCTACTTTATTCCTGCAGTACACTCTAATTTCTTTTATAAGTAAAGAACTCATTCTCTTGTCCCCCAGTTCCTGCCCATCACACCTCGGTCTAATTTTCACATTCCATAATAATTATCATAGAATCACAGAAAATAGGCCATTAAGGGACACCCAGCAACCTTGCAATCTGTAATCTTGTTCAGAGCAAACATATTAAATCCCCTCATTCCTGTGGTAATCTAATTCAAAGATATTATTCTTACAATTAGAGAATTTTTCTTTATGCCTAGCTTGGATCTCAATTTTCACGCAATTTAAGTCCATCTGTTTTTTTCTTAATCCCTGTGGGCTTGGAACGCAGCTTTCTAGAGCAGCTGTTTTGAGTACTGAGGATGGTTACTTCTCAGTCTTCTATCCCATTCATATTCCTATCTAACAAATGCCACTTTGTTCTGTCCAATATTGTCTATTTCCTTTATTCCCCATAAACAATCGCTCCCCCTCCCTTTTAACATGTCTAGGTTCCTCATGGCTTCTGCTTTCACCTTCCTTCCTTTTCCCCATGCTTTCCTCTTTCTTCTGCTTTAGATTTCAACACGTCTGTACCTCCTTGTTCCTAAAGATTCATTTCCAATCCTCCTGACAATGCCTGTTCTGCTGTGTATCACTGGTGCATGTGGAGGCTTGTTGCAGCCTATGCCAGGAATGTGTTGTCTTGGTATGGCAGGAATGCACGGAAGCCATTCACTGTGATGTAAATGTCTTTTAACTACCTTCTCTTCACAGAATGTCTTTTTTAGTCCTAGCCCCTGTGAAATGCTGCTGGTGCTCTTCTGTCTTCACTGTTTCCATGGCAGCCGATCCCATCCTTTAGTGTCTTTCTCATCAATGGCCTAAACAAAATCTAAAACTGAGCTGTCATAATGAAATGGAAGGCAGTTTACAATATTTTTGAAGACTTGGTGGTATTACATGATAGAAGTACTTTGCAGCTAAAAGTGGGTAAGTAATTAAGCACCATTACCTTAAATGCTGATACTTTCGGAGGTATTCTGTGGAACACGTCCTCAATACAGTAAAATTGCAATGTTAAATAAAGTTAATGACACTGTTCCAGAAGTACAGAATGTAACAGTTTAATTAACCCACAGTTACAGCAGCCTGGTTTTAAGTACTCCCTCTCCCCCCAGCCTTTTCCTTAACAGCACTCCTGGTTCAAGTATTTCACTTGTATGCCTTTGGAATCAGATCCAGATTTGGATTCTGACTGAAATCCCAAAATCGGAGCCTGTAGCTCCAACGACTGATTCAAAACCCATATCTAAATGCTTTCAACCTTTGGCATATTTGTAGGCCAGATTTAACATTTTCATAGACCACAGTTTCCAGTGTAATATCTGATCCCCCCCCCGCAAATGTCTCTGAATAACAACCATTGGGTGTTCAGAAGTTAGGAAATATTTAAATTCAGATCATTAAGTGTAGATGAAGAAATGTAAATATAGGCAGCTATTCTCAAAACTCTTGGTCAAGATCTGTCTTTTGTGGTCTAATACAGGGTCTCTGTCAAGCTGCTGTTCAGTGAACCAGTCTGTAAAATTGAGAAAGACATGGCTCTCTCTCAAGTTAATGTACTGATCTCAAAAGAATTCAGGTACTGTCGTGGATTAACATACCTATTACTGTGAAAGACAACACCTGAAATTCTACTCTTTGACTATATTCTGTATTTTCTTCCAGGTTGGAAAAGACAACATTAAAAAAGAGCAGAGTTCAAACCCCATGGCTTGAAGCCTATGATTCACCTCTCCATCATTTATTGCTCCTTACTTAATTAGTATCGAAGGCACTTATGAATGTAAAATCTAGTCCTTGTCTAAACGTATGTGCCCCAACTTCTACATGGAGGAAGACATGAAAGCTCAGGCAGGAGAGCAGCCCCAGATGTCCAACACAGGATGTATTTTATTCAGTCCAACAACCTGCATGTTTCTATGTCAGGTCCAGAAATCATCATGCTTCACTGTCCCAGTAAATCCCAACCCTCAACAAGACTCCTTGCTCTTCTGATTTGAGAATCAGCTTCAGCTGCATGGCCAATCTTTTTCACAATCTTAATGTGGGCATTTGTAGAGGAGTTCCTAACCCAGCTGATACCAGATTTTTTTCTCAATAATGTCACCACTACCTTGGTTTCTGCGAATCCCAAAGAGCCATCACAAATCTCTGTGTATGGCATCACTTTCAGTATTTTTCTTTTCGGTTCCCACACACTGCATTTAAATCACTGTCCTGACACTGGAGACAATGAGAGTAGATTTGAAATTACAATACAGTTGCATAAACCAGCATTGACAGCGTGCAGAGAATGGACCTGATGAAAACTGTGATACGACATGTGCAATTTGCTGTGGGGCAAACTGCAGGAGAGATGGGCTCTACAGCCACAGAGAGCTAAATACACTGAACAAGTGCCCTACAGAAAACACAGGGTCCTGGAGTGAGTGGCTGAAGTCTCGGGGCAATGTCCACATTCAGGGCAAAACTGATTAAGTTGAATTCGTCAAAACTGGGAGGTAGGTGGAAAGTGAAGGACAGAAAATAATTAGAAAAACAGTGATGGCACAGCAAAAATACCACCAAACCCATTTTCACTGGTGGTAAGGGAAATCCTGTTTTTTTTCATCACTGAGAAAAATTCAAAACCTTCTTGAAGAAATGCCATTCAATATACTGCCAGTTTGCACCTAAAATCTCCTAGATAACCAGTCCTAAAGGATGATGAAAAGCATTAGCTGAAGCAAGCACATACTGACATGATGAAATTTAGAATATTAGGTTAAAAAAAGCTGTCTGTTCCCTGTTCTCCCCCCCATCCCCTCTTTGTAGCAAATAAAAGGAAGAAACACGAGAGATTGGTATCAAATTCTGCTACCAGCCTTATTTTTCCTATTGGTTTTAGGGGGGTGAGGGATTTGTTCTGCTGTTACAGTCATGGTCACAACGTAAATTGTTCAGATAGATGAAGCGGCTTCTTACCTTCTAGTTTATAGCCATTCACATTATAGACTGTTTTTCTTAACAGCTGAGTATGGAAATTATATTTACCTCCTACAATGGTAGGAGGTGTAATGTCTGTTAGTTTGCAGTTTCTGTGTCCAGTAGAAAATAACCAGAGACATATACCATAGATGGCTCAGCTACAGCATGTTGGCATACACAGCTTCTTGCTCAGACTTAACATAATTTCTATTTTTTGCTGTTTCTGTGAATATTAAATGAGAGAATGAGAAGACTACTTCATTTGAAAGGCTTATTTAATCTCCCTTCTCTTAATTTGCATTGTTTACTGAATTACATTTCCATAGGAGAATGGCCTGTAGAACCGTCTCCCCTGACTAAATGGTTCAAATGAGCTATGAGTAAAACCATTTAGATACAATTCACAACCATGTTTTATTAATAACAACTAAGGATGTTAGTGAGGCTCAGTATGTGCTGAATTCTCCAGGCTTTTATCCTTGCATCTATGTTGTTAGAATCTTTTCATACTATGTATTTTGAGCACTTAATAAATACGTAATCACAGAACGTCATTAAAAGTTATGTAAATAACTATTGCAAGGTTTTTAATTTAACTCTCATAAAGAGGTGTTTACTTCTTTAAAGTCAGCACTGGGCTGTATTAATGATTTTTTTAACACGTCTGTATCTGAAGGGCAAGTTGTAGCCATATGTCACAAAATTCCTACTTTCAAAGTGAACCTCTCCTTTTGGAAAGCAAATGCCAACAATTCCTCACTCTTTACGTCCCTTATTGCTTTTCTCATGGAAAGGCAAACTAAGATATATACCTATATATATATATACTAAGTAAAGCAAGGCCTTAAAAGCTATGACAGATGATTCTTTTTTTTCTTCAGCCTATGGCACCTCACCCTTGTTCACTTGCTGTCTTTCTGTGTACACTGTACATATGGTTTAACCGGATAAATGGAGCTGTCCAAGAAACCAAGCCTCACATTCAAGGGTGAGAGAGCTCACAGTTTACCTGTGGGCAAACATACAACTGTACCAGGAGAAACTACTCTGCCTGAGAAAAGCTCTCCTTGCTGGAAGTGGAGTAAAAATGCTGGAGCAAATCTTGAAGCATTAAGTTGCACTTTGTGTCCATTGTTTTGTTTCTTTAGGCATAGCAGAGGCATGGCCACGTAACACCATTTGTAATATAAACCACTGGTAAAAACATCTCGGATGGGAAATGACTTGAAAATTACGGGAAATTTTTTCTTTAATTTCCGTGCAAATCTTCTGCTTGTCGCTGTTCAGATTTTTATATGCCTGAGTATATTATCACATTCATACACCTTAAGAAATATTTCATGGACACGTTACTCTCCTTACTGAACGAATAGGTTGTGGATCACAAATGTCAGAGAAGACCTATCTCACTGAAGTTGCCTTTTAAATTTTCTGGCATTAAGGTTATTTCTGTTTATTTTTCTTGAGAATGCATTTTTCTCTCCTTTTTAAAGAGCCAAAGATTTTCTTTAGGGAGCAGGTATTGTGCACAAAATAAAAATTCCGAAAGTTAAGCTTCATGCTGGTAGAATTATTTTAAAGAACAAGACAGTAATGACTACTTCCTAAAAATGTATTTACATTAAACAGGAACTACTAATAAAAATTGCTCTCCTCTTCAACTAAACATTAGGATTTCAGTACAGCTGGCTACAAGTATGAACTGGAGTAATGGAAAATAAAATTTTCAGCTGATTGAGTAGTTAAGCAAATGTGGTGGCTTTATGACAGTTGTAATGGCAAATTTTCTCTGTGTAAATACTGGCTTACAAACGTCATGTTCATTTTGAACCTATGAAGACCCTGAGGAGCAGTGAAGCCTAAAAAAATTAATTTCCTTACAAGAAGAGCTGTTAATTGTCCAGTCACTCAGCAACTAAAACAAAATTGATCAAACCATCTTGCAGCGGGAGTGCAATTTGAGATATTAAATTTATAAAGTTACAAAATCCTGTATTGGAAGATAAAAGAAGACACAAAAGGAAGCTTGAATTTTTTTTTTATTATTTATTTTTAATTGTTTCCCAGAATCACTTTTGTCAAAAACAGTAACTCACAATTATTTCAAAGGGACTAGAATTTCACCCATTTTCCTGCTTCACTCCTTTTTATTTCCTTAGTTAGAAAAGTTGTTTCCAGAGAGTGAACAAAGTAATTCATAAACAGGAAAAAGTAGTCTGAAACTCTATTAATAACCAACTTATTTTTATTAGAGCAAATACAGTTGTGAAAACTGTACATTGTACATTTTGGGTCAAGAATTATAAATAAAGAAACTCATAGATAAAGAGTTCATTCTTTGACAGCAAGAAACTTTAAATAGACAAAATGACATTTTTAAGTACATTGGCAGGCTTCATTGTGCTGTCCAAAATGTAGTGTACAATATAACAACCAATTATAAATAGCCTTTCATGTAAAATACAGCTGTGCACATTTTAGAAAAATACCAACAATTTGTTTGAGCTTTGTTTTAAAAAAGCTTATAAATCATACATATTTATAAATGGTACTAACATGCTTACTTAAATTTATAAACATTTTTCATAAGCTTTGTTACCCATTATTTCCAGAGCATAAAGTATTTTAAATAAACATTTAATAGGAATTAAATATGTCAGTTACAAAATTACCTCTCCATGTAAGGAGACAGGGGGTGATTTAATGGTGGGATGGAACATTTCATCCATTAATTCAAGGCTTACACAGTAACTTTTAAAATTTTGTTCTTATTTAAAAATTACTTTCCTAAATTTAAAACACGATTTAAACTTTGTTTTCTTTTTTTAAAAATAAATATACAAGTTTTATTTTCATTTGCTCTCTTTCTGCTTTCTTCTTTATCCACACTGGTCAAAACACAGGATTCTCAACATACTTCTGTAAAAAACACCATGGTGTTACTGCCCTGCTCGGAGCTGCTTCGCTGCACAATATTCAGTCCATACCTACGGTACTTTACTATGCTGCATCAAAAAATAGCTAATGTATTTTGTAAGAATGTTGCCCATTAAACCATGCAAAAACTTAGAAAGTTTACAAACGGGTTCAAAAACTATGCTGTATGAACGATCTTCTAACAGAGATAAAATAAACCGTAATACAAGCCCTTTGCTTTTTGCAGCTTTGAATTAAAATGTTTGCTTGCCAAATGATCACACCACATATCTTCAATAAATAAGCATGCATTTGATTAATATAGGGTACAATACTTACAGTATAATGGCACAAAAAAAGAAATGTGATCACATCGTTTGAACAAAGGGCTATGAAACTACTTAAGACAAACTTTCCAAATGAAAAATTTTGAGGTTTTCTTAATGCTGAGGTAAAATTATAAATGGACTTTTAAGACACTGAAGGCATCAAATCGATAAACAATTACTTAACATTTTTTAATGCTCTACCTGAATGTATTCAACACAAATCTAGCACTTTAAAATTATGATTTATTATGAGCATTAGCTAGCTTAACTCTCATTGGCATGAATGTGCACCCAGACGAGACTTTATTTTAACTGCTGTCAAAATACCTCAGTGTTGAAACATAATAATTCAAATCACCAATTACCACAGCACCAGAATTAAGAAAAAAAGAAAAAAAAAGTCAACATGCAAACCCTGTATCTCACCTTTCTTGGCTTATTTTGATATTCTACCTCCTGTTTAGAATGTGCTTATACCAATGTAGGATTCTTATCTTTTTATTATGAAAAATTTTGCTTGGTATTGGCATAAGTATTTGAGCATTTTAAGGAAGATATCAGTATCTTTAAGTTTTGCAGTAATGGTGTACTATTTACCGAACCTTAATGCAAAATAACTCTTTAAGTTTAAGAAAATGAATTTAAGAATTTTATCCTTGGACTAGGAAAATGAATTTGATTTTCTGCTTCTGCTGCTAGGCAGAACTGGTAGCTTTCTCCAGGCTGGACTAAACACTACTTATGGCTATACATCAAATTTCATAAACAACAAATGAACAGAATCATGCACAGGCAAATGAAATTCGATCTCCCAGAACACTGCAGGAGATGTTAAAAGCAGCAGGTAATGGAATAAGACTGGTGACTGATGTTGCTAACTATTTCTTCTAATGAGATAGGAGTGAACGCTGGAATCACTTCCACAGCAACAGAATCCTCTGACCACATTCCTCTGGCAGTCGTTTTCCCATCTCCCCACTAAAAACATCAGACGGTAAAATAGTAAGGCAGCTGTTAACTTCCATCAACAAAAAGTGCAGCTCCGTACATTTCCAGTTTAGTCACACTCTGCTGGAACAGATGGAGAAGCCAACGCACTTCACTGGCGGGGCTGCTTCAGCAGATTATTTTGTTTGTTTTCCAACATGGCTGCTTGCTTCAGCTTTCAGAGGACCCCAAAACCACGAGCCACCAGAAGAGAAAATGATCTGGGCCCCTGGCTGAATTTTCCAAGTTTCATCTCTCTTGCGTCCCATCCTAATTCCAAGCCTCCTTCCCTGTGTCTGAGTATGACAGGTGCCATTTAAAAGGCTGATGACACAACTGCAGAGAACTGTGGGCTAACACCACTAGTTGTCATGACTTCACTGAAGGGTCAAAACAGTTACAATATTAAATAACTATGTTGAATCACATTCAGGCATAGCTAAAATTAAAGTGGGGAACATTAAAATTATGTGAAGAAATTAAATCTTTATCATTTAAGGTGGGGTGGATATGGTGATTTTAGTATGAAAACAAGACCTTTCTTACCTTTCCTAATTCCAATCAAGTTAGAAAGTGGACAAAAAGAATGGCTAAACCAATATTCAACAGCATTACCAGGGCGATCATGACTGAGTTAGGACCCTGAAAATAAAATAAAGGTATCAGGATTAATGCAACCTCCCACACGTGCACAGCAATGAACAAGACCTGACTTCACAATTTCTACAGGTTTTGACCTTGCCCTGAAGGAAACAGACCCTACTGCTGAAACACAGCCACTATCCTTGATACTCAGGTGAGATAAATAACATCTGTGTGAAAATGAGCTGGATAAATACAGGTGAGAGTATATTATTCACTGCTCTGAATCACACTGAGATTAAGCCACCTGAGAAATACATCTGCATAAACAAATGAAAACAAACCAATCGACACAAAAACAATGTCAGCTTAAAATAAAGCAAAACAAAGAATGTCAACTACTTTAGGGAAGCCAGGGTGCTGCTCTTCATCCTTACAGTGGGTTCCTTCTCCAGTTCCAACCCATTTCAAAACAGACATAACAAAGATGCTTCACGAAAAGAATACACTTTTTTGATAACCCAAAGAAAATTTACTTACCATTGCACTAACAAACCTGTTTCCATTACAGATTAAAACCCATTTTACAGCCGCAAAGTTAAACTTGTTTTGATTTACTCGACACTTATCTTACAGACCTATGTACTGAAGAAATGAAAAGTCAAAAAACTCCTTCCATTTCTAGCTAGAGCTAAAATTGGTTAGAAAATTTGAATCATTACACAATTTTAGTCTTTCTGTAAAGCCAGAGAACAGTTTTTAATTATTTTTAGCAATTTTGGATTTTTTTAAAATGGATGCTTCTTAATGATCAACTTGAAAAAATGTCCCAAGAGATGAAAATTCTCAGTTCTGTTCCTCTCTTAACATATTTGGTTTATTACAACATAATTTCACAAAGATTTGTATACTCTTTTATTTTAGGGTTGCACTGTAAGCAGAAATAGAGAAACTTTTCATTCAGACAATGCTTTCCTAAATCACAAATCACGAAGCCCACCAGAAAATGTGTGCAGAAAACTATCTTCTGAGCTACACAAGAATGACCAGCTTGCATAAGAAGGGATATATTTAATCAGAAATGATACATTGTTTTCACTTTTCACATGAGGCATGCATTGCAGAAGTTCATGATGCTTCATGACAACATAATGCTAACATTAGCTTTAATTTCTGGAATGCTAAGGTGTAAGAACTGGCTATTAGTAATTGGCTGCAACAGTGTAATGGGGAAGCTATGGAATAGTACTTGTGTCATTATTATATCACATGCTCTCCGGAAACTGTCTTATTAAACACCTACCAGAACACACCTTTACACAGTAGTTGAGATGGCAAGCCAGATGTGGGCCGCTAAGTTTTTGAGTAAGTCACAAAATACGTTATGTCAGGTACTGCTTAAACCACTGGCGCCTCTAAACCCCACTGGCGCCTCGATCAGTAACAGCCACCAAGTTCCCTTTGCACCAACTCAGAGGTGCCTGTTCACGTGCTGAGAACTAGGGTGTTCAAGTTCAAACAATGACTGAGATTGTCAGAATGCCAATTAAATGCTGCCATAGGGGTAACGGTATTGGCAGTAGCACCCACATTTTGCTTAATGGCAGAATGTCTAAAATATTCACTAGGAAACTGAAGACCAGGTTTAATGTCACCTTAGTCAAAGTGATTTAGAATAACAAGCTCCCACTTACCAGTGGTATTTTTCAACCATCAGGTCACAGAACAGAAGTGGAACCATGTTGCTTCCTCCTTAGTGGAAGTGACTCACCATGTGCCAAAGCATACGAGACACTCGGGGGCAGAGAACAGGCAGAAAAGGAAAGCACAGCTCCAGATATGGTTACCACAGCACTGTGAGCAGCCTTGCTCTCTACAGGAAGTGCGATTTGATTACACTATTAATTTCCACTAAGACGTGAGTGCCACATCTTTGTTTCTGGTGTTAGGCACTGGAAAAGGTTGCCCAGAGAAGCTGTGGATGCCCCATCACTGTAAGTGTTGGATGGGGTTTTGAACAACCTGGTCTAGTGGAAGGTGTCTCTGCCCATGGCAGGGGGATTGGAACTAGATGGTCTTTAAATGTCCCTTCCAACCCCAAACATTCTATGGTTCCATAATCCTATGATTCTAATAGGGACTGCCCATGTGATTCAAATCAGGTCAATGGTTCCTTTATAGGCTGGAATCCCACCTGAAGATTTTACAGTTATACTGCACCAGGAATTGCAAGGAACTGTGAATATCATTGCCAAGTACCATTAAAATTCTTTGGGATTTGGCCATCTACTACTTTGCATATTTGAAAATAACACCTATGAAACTCATACTGATTTACTGCAACTGAAAAAAAATTGGAACCTATGGTGTCTTCACAGGCGCCAAGAACTTGTTCGTTACCTGAAACACATCATGGAACAGCATCCTGGTAGCTGCAAGATAGATTTTTGCTGATTGCCAAAGTGGGACTGCAGCTCTAATGGCAGCTTGGTATCATTAGTGCGCAGTCCCATGGAATTAAGCTTGCTGGAGGGGAAGGGGACTTCTCTTTTGATGCATCTGTCAGTCAGGTTACGTAAAACAATCTCACCACAGTAACATTAGATAAATTAGGCTAAAAACCCCAGGGGCTACACTCTGAATCAAGAAGTCTCATTTACAAAGACAGAAGCATGTGACACCTTAAGAACTGGGCTGTTGATTTTACACGAAGATCATGGAAAAATATGTTATCTCTTTATGATAATGAGTCTGTGCTTTATACAAAGAAGTAAAGCTCACATTCTTTGGCCTGCTATTTGCATTGTATTTTACCTTCTGACAACTACACCTTTCAGCCCAGAGCAGGATTTCCTGATACAATAAAAATGATCAAACAACAGCTATGGAGCACACAGTATTATGCAATGAACTACCACCTGTTTCGTAGACACCTATGAAATAAGCATTTAATGCTTTAAGGCAAATACTGCAAGTAAGACTTTAGTGTCCTGCAAGGGCTTAAAATAGCAAAAGCCAAAATTAGTTTGAACAGTCCAAGAGTGACTAGAACAGGTGCACTAAAGAAGCTGTAGCAGAAAACCTTCAGTCCTGCTTAAATTTACCCTTTCAGCTTCTCGTAAGTTAGACATTTATGTAGTTCAAAATACAACCATACGATTAGTTTCCATTTGGGGAAGAAAGAAAGTTCTTTTCCTAAAATGTAGTGCCAGGAAGTAAAAAGACTAGGCTTGTAATTCCATTGCATTAGGAATGTCCATTAAATTTAGCATAAAGTTCTTGCTCAGAGGTTTTATTTAGGATCAGGCAAATACTGTTCTATTTTTCTAACATCATGGTATTTACGGCCCTTACTAAATGGTGGTTAAGTGAACAAAGAGATGAGAATTGAACAAAAAGATGGGAGTGGAATCAGTGGGTAATATTCAGGTAAAAACCAGACTAAATACTGTGTGTTTAAAAATCTTTACCTGCCAAATGAAAAAAATTACGATTTAGTAAAACACTTGTACCTGGGCTTGTACTTGTCCTAAGGCAGCACATGGACACATATAAGGCAAAAAAAAAGTGCATTCATAAATGTACACTACAATAGTGATTTGTGAAATTCAATCCTATTTTTCACTCAAATCCAACAGAATCTCCAATCAGCTCATAATCAAGGTGGGACAGCAGCGTGCAAGCTGAAACTGGGGCTAGAGGCTGCCAATGACCAGTTAGAAACAACAGTACTGGTTTGTGGCCAAGTGTCTCTGTGAACACTTCTCACACTGTGGCAAATATAAGGTAACGTAAAGGAGCCTAGTTCTTGGTGAAAGAGGGATGATTTATCTCTCATAAATGACAGATAAGGCCTGCAAACAGCTATTTTTGAGCAGCTGATGAACTCACAACTTTGTCATTGTGCTCTATGCATGATTTTACCTTGATAAAAATTTGAGTCTTTCTTGTGAGTTCTGGAATGATTTCAAACTTTGATTTTTTGAACAACAGGGAGTAAGTACACAGAGAAACACACTTATATGTGTGGCTTAAGAAATATGTGCTGATATTTTGCAAGTATAATGCCAGAAATGGGGATAACTAGAAAATCAAGACTGCTCCTATAACTAACTTTTTGCACTCAAAAGACATTCTTAAGGATGTAACACATTCACAGAAAGTATGAAACATGAACTTGATTACTAAAACAGCTACTACAAGCTTTGCTGCAAATAAAGTAGTTTAAAGTTCTTAATCCAAATTAAAGTTGATGTTTCATTCAGGTATGAGAAATGGCTTTGATTTAGACACATGGAAGGAAGAACTGAAAATCTTTCCTTCCGTATCTGTATTCTTAATGCATTATCACTGGAAACCGGGAAAAAGCACAGCACAATTTCATACAGCACTTTCAGATCATCTAATGAGAAGTGCTCAATAAATGTTAATAGATACATTTTTTGCCTTCCAAAACCATGTTTTATCATTCTCTTTTCATGAGAGTGAGAGTTCTTTTCTCTTTATATTCCTTAACAAGTATATTTTAGAACTTTTATGGAGGATCTAAGGCAGACTTACTTTCAAAGCATAACAAAATCATTTGTCAGAATGACTAGAAAGCAATTGCAGTTTCTTACTAAAATAAAAAAATTCCCCAGTGCAACTCCAGAACTCTGAAGTCTCTCAACATTCAGAAGCATCTGGGATAAGTAGAAGTACATTAATTAGGAAAAGGGAGAATGGATTTAAATTAAAAGAGAGTAAGTTTAGATTAGATATTAGGAAGAAATTCTTTACTGTGATGGTGGTGAGGCACTGCCACAGGTTTCCCAGAGAAGCTGTGGATGCCTCATCCCTGAAAATGTTCAAGACCAGGCTGGACGGGGCTCTGAGCAACCTGGTCTAGTGGAAGGTGTCCCTGCCCATGGCAGGAGAGTTGAAACTAGATGGGTCCCTTCCAACCCAAACTATTCTATCATTCTACTAATCTGGCTGCTCCTCAGTAACTGCGCACTCTTAGCTTAGTCACTGCTTAATTCCAACACACTGTTCAGCTCAGTCCCAGAGCACTGCAGAACAGGCTACTGTTTTTCTGAAGCTGAAAGGTGATACTAAAAATTAAAAGTGTCCAGGCAAAGTTAATAGTCATTCTGTACTGTTTCTCCCTCAGACTGCTAGGCCAATAGGCTACTCTTTGATCCTTTAATTAGTTTAGCATTTTTACTCTCAGCATTTTGAAGAAATAAGCATGTAGGAAATCTACTCTATAAGGGCAAGTTTATGGACACATAGAAGATATCTTTGAAAAACACCCACATACATGTGCATACATCTTAAGGTATTGTTATAGTAAAAATGCATTCCTAAAAGCTACCTTCCTTCCATATTAGAATGCTGGTAATAAGAATAATGTAATTACGGTGCTCCAAAGGAAGTAAACGGACCTAGACTAGAGTTCCCAGATGACCTGCAATATCAGTCAACAAACAGTAGCTAATGCATAATATCTCATCACTTTTACACCTTTCGTGATAAGAGGTTGTAGGTTCATGGTCCTTAGCCTGATTATTCTAGAAGGTCAATAAACTGCAGTTCAGGTACCCTACTTATTAAGATTAAGCCTCCCTCAGCTCCAAAATATTGTTTGGAATGAAGGAAAAATAAGGACTATTTCTAGTCACTTATTTTCACCAGAGCTGAAAAACAATTCCAATTCAGCCTAAAACTTGTACATTCTCACTCAACATTTACAAGCCTGTCAGCTTTGTGTTACCCTACATAAGAGTCATATCTGTGAGATTTGAAAGGTTAAAGGGCTGATATCAGCTGTAATACAGATTTGCAGATTACAAAACCTCTGTGAACATCTACTCTGATCCGCACAAAAGAGAATAAAAGCTTCCTGCAGAACTAGAGAATATCATCTTGGCAAAATGTTCATTATCAAACTATTCAGTGATGGCTCCAAAACCCCAGCATCTGAAAATTTATGGTACATTTAATTAAGATCATTAAAATCAACTTCAAACAAGACTTTTATCTGAATCTTTCTAGCTGTTGGATCTTCTTACACATTGGCTTGTTAGCCTGGGAAACTGTTTCATAAACCACACTTTAAAGTGATTTATTATGTCAGGGTTTTTTTTTACCTTGAATCTTTCATTGTAAGATGTGTTTCAATGATTCTTGCAGCTCTTAGTGGGACTTCCCCTCAAGGTTTTTTTTCATTTTAAATCCCTGATTTACGGGCACTCTATTTTATCCCAGAAGTGGTTGCACCCGGGCCAAAAGCAGACAGAACAGACTCCCATGTACTCTTGCTTAATCTTTTCTGTTGATAAATCTAAGGATTATATTAACATCTCTGAACAACAACAGCAGACTGGGAGCTCACATTCGGTTGCCTCTCTTGCTCCTGATCCACCAACCTTTTCCAGTTCTGATCCTGTATGGCCAGGCTCTGTTAACTGTCTTTCATATACAATATTATATTTTGCTGTGCTGCCCATGGATAATTACACTTGCAGAATTCTTAGCAGTTGATTTGCATCAGCTTGTATTTGCCTTCATTATAGACCACTCTCCTGGTCTCTGTGTCTTCTATAAACTTCATGGGCAATGTCCTCTTGTATGTCATTAATAAGAATGTGAATAGAGTAACAGAATTAATGTAAGAGTGACCTCACCAGAATAATATCAAATAATTGATGGTTTTCCAATTACTTCTTGAGAACCATCAGTTAGTTTTAAAAAATTCTTTTAATGTGACATTTAACCTTTGCATTACTCTGGTTTCCTTGTCAGAATACAAGACCATGGAAAAGCAAATCAAGTGACCTTCTTGACTGAGGATATGATTCTTCTGTCACACCTGAAGATGTCAAACTTGTTTGACAAGACCATTTACAATTTATATCGGTTATCTTTATTTCTAAATTCTTTACTAATGAAGTCTGGTGTCAATTATTCAAGTGTTTTGCCTGCAATCAGTACTAGGCTATCTGGATCTCTTTAAATGGGTCATTCTGTTTATCCCATCAATAATAACACACTATTTGTTTTGTAGGGTACCACCAAAAATGACTCAAAGAAACAATGCTTGTAAAAGAGAAATATTACGGCAATTATCTAGACCTCTTCATTTGCTAAAGATTATTTTAGGATCTACAACTAATGCTTTCCTGAGTTTCTCTTGGCCCAAAAATCACAGAATCATCATCAGAGATTCTGAATTGCATACCTTGGCTTTTTCTTCTACCATGGAATAGACATGCTACTAGTCATCACTCCTTTTCTGCATAGCTATTGATAATTTTATTATTTTTAAGTAACAATGAAATTAAGATTCACACTGATCTGAAAGGGTAGTTTTAAAACTCCATTTCCTGACGAAAAGTAAAATTTTTCGCATCACTGTAAAACGTAGGCATAGTTAGATGTATGCATTTTAAAACAGTATGCATTTTGGTTCAAACTGCCTCTTTGCAGAGGCCACGATCAACACGGAGAAGATGAAATTGGGAAGTTGTCTGGAGTGGGTCAGACCACAGGCCAGCATCCTGTCTCCAACAGTAGTCAAAAGCAGACCTTTGGGGAAGAGTGTGTGTCTAACTTTCAGTACTGCCCAATTATCTACAGAAGTGCAACACTGTAGGACTTTTTTTTTTGAGGGTGGGAGTATATACATATATATGTACATGTGTAACTGCAGGTATGTGTGTACACACATGCAAACCACAGCTATTTGCATATACATACACACCCTAACACACACAGTAGCACACTTTTGTGTTTAGGGATGCAATAGGGTCTCATGGTTCAGAAGCCTGTCAGTATCAGGCTATCAGCTGTCCCCTCCCAGTTTACAGAACAGATAATTTAAAGGACTGGAATATTTTTTCCTAACTCCAGTCTGGTGTAGTGGGTTTTAGCTAGCAGACTATATCCAGATGAAGGTTTGAGAGAAGTGAACTTTGCCTGTGCTTAGGTTGCAAAGCTGAGTACTCAGAGGCAAAAGGGCAGTGAAAGTGAAAAGGTTTCTTGCAGTACTTACCGAGCTGTTTCCTACTTCTTTCTCCATTGCTGAATGTGACCCATTATTAGCTGGGTTCTTTGGTGCAGAAAATTCTGGTTTCTTAATTTTTATGTCAGGTTTGTTTTCTTTGGCATCTGGCTTACCCCCAGATCTAGCAGGACTTGGCTTCTGAGAGGGTGGTAACCGTGCAAGTGTTGATGGTGAAGGATTGGCATATTCATCTTCTTCCCTGAGCTCCTGTGGAAGCGCTGTTGGATTCATTTTTACATAATAGCCATGGTAGTGACCATGCAGCTCCCCATTCTCGGTGCTGCTGGGATTGTGCTGGGCTGAAAACTTTGGCTGGTGTTTCCCAGCTACTTCCTCCTTCACTGGTGCTTTTGAATATAAAGGCTTGTTAGTTGTAGGTGTTATATTCTCAGAAGCTAAAAGCTTTTTTTCTTGACTGAGTCTTGCCCCAGAAGTGGAGCTTTGCCTTTTTAGTTGTTTTGAAGGAGAAGTCTCAGAAGAAAGAGGAGGACTATTCCTTGGACTTGCTTCTGGGGTTTGAGGGGGTGTAGTACCTTTTCGATAAAAGTGAGGCGACTCTTTTGGGGTGGGTGGTTTCTCCTGACCTTTTTCTTCAGATTTTTCTTTTCCATCCATTCCTTCTTGAAATTTTTGTTTGATATAATCAGGGCCTGAAAAATAGTGTGATAGAAATATTAAGATCAAAACAAAATTCACACTAAAACTGCTGCATGGGGATGTCAGACTGCACTGCCTTGCTAAAATGCAGGCAGGGGTGTATGTCACCAACAATTCATTGACATCCATACCGATTTATTCCAAATTGCTCAGTCACTGGAGTTACTGTAGTTTTTTGATAATTTTTGGGACTACTTATTAACTTGGCTCAGTCACTCTACATCTTCAGCGTTTCAAAGGGCCACAGGATGTAAATTGCTCCTGAGTGAAGTCTGAGTGACTGAAGACTGACTAACCTTCCATCATCTATCATTCCTTTTCTGAGAGGAATATTTTGAGGTATGTTTTGCTTAATTACCCTAATCGACTTAACTTCTTATGATCAGAGTACCTGTTTGATATGTAGGTAATTAACCATCAGAATGAAATTTCTCTTCTGTTCTTATAAGCTACAGGAAAAAGCACTTGAAATGCTTTTTTTCCCCTTTGGGTGAATGTCAGCTTGTCTGATACACACACGTATGTGCCTTGAACTCTCACACGCTGGCTTTGTCTTCCAGATCCAATCATTTCCAAATGAAGACCCAGGTTAAGCACTCTAGTCAGTAATACAATTCCTACTTAGAAGGCAGGACTACAAATTCTCTTACATTCACCAGGAAAATACTCACAGAGCAGCAAGTGTGAAGAACATCCTCTCCCCAAATTGTAGCTAAACACCCACATGCACATTCACTACTAGGACTCACTTATCAGAGTGCATGTCTATACAGCTGTTAACATAAACACAAACTGGCTGACATGCTCTGCCCCAAGTTTTGGTTGTGAGATTTAATTGTTTAATGGTAAGACTTGAGCAAACACTGTTAAAGAAAAAAACTTGCTGTAAATCTGTATGTATTGCAGGCAGTGTTTTCTGTTTTACTTCCTAGAGGTCATATCTCAGATTCCAGGATCAGTTTCCCTAAGAAGTCAGAAGCTGGGGAGCTCTGTGAACAAAGAACTGGCAACAATCTTTCAGTATTTTCAAAAATGGCTTCTGAAAAATATATTACAACTGTTTCTCCACTTCTATACTTGCTAGCACCACAACTTTCCTTTGATTTTTTTCCTCTTCTCTAAGTGAGCCTTATCTGTGCTTTATGTCATAGAGGAATTCTGTGCCCAGAGAAGAATGTCTGCGCACATTTTTCTGCTTCTGAGTTTAAAGGAGGCTCTAACTGTGCTAGGCAGATACAGTGTTTTTACAGATGCCAGAAGCATATGCATCACTACGCAGTGTGAAGATGAGAGGAAGGAAGAGCAGCATGAAGCTTTTGGAAGTTACTGAGTCATCTGGTAAGTAAGCATTGCTAAGAAGAAGAATTCCTCGGCACGCAAGGTCTTTTGAGCAGGAAAATCACAACATTTTCGGCATCTCTGAAAACCAGGGGTGGAAACAGGGAGCTGTGAAGAAAGAAGGCTAGACACAGACAAGCTAGGATTTGTTCTCAAATGACATTTGAGGAGGAAGTTTTGAGGAGTTAAGCCTGCACAGAGGGAGAGAACTAGAGGCTTGATTCACAGCTTTTTATAATCTTCCTGGTAAAAGGGAAAGGCAGCACAACACAAATTAAGAGTTTCCCTATATAAAGTTACAGGTATGATCGCCATTCAAAAAATTCTCCATCTTGTCAGGGATTTCCTTCCATCTTTGCTGAGATACATAAGGTAATGCTGAAGGGTTTAACATGCATAAACTTTCTTTTTCATATCTTTTCACATTAGATATAATTAGGGGTGTAAAGAGAAAAGGATAGCTAAAAGAGCTCTGACTAATCTTTTAGCCCAAGCCACGGAGCTGTCAAACTGCAATGATTATTTATTATGGACAGATCCACATTCACATTAGCTTGCTCTTTACGACTGCTGGGGTTAAAGCATCCAAGTGGAATACTCTCTCTTCAGTCCTACAATGATGCTTAAATTCTGAAAATTCACATACTGTGACAGCTGTGCGCTGCCTCATATATGTAGAGATTTGACTTTTACTAGTATCTGACAGCACTTGACAAACTGAAGACACTTTCATAAGGAAAACATCAGAAAATTACATCAGAAATTACCTCAGCAATGTCATCCCTCTCCATCCTTTTCTACAATCAACTAAAAGCCTCCCAAAGTTGGCCAGAGAAAATCCCTCGTGTCAAGAGACCTCTAAACTCTGTTGAAATATCTGAAAAAAGAAGGGAGCCCATGGTCTCAGCTGCCCATGTCTCCTCCAAGAGATTGGTGGAGTGAAAAGTAAAAAACTTAAAGCAAAACAAAAATATAATATGGAGCTTCCCAAAGAAGATAAGTTTCAACAGGCTAAGAATGCCACATTTTTACTGGGTATTTGGCAATATTGGATGCTATGTGACACTGAGCTCCACCAGAGAATGCTGCATCCAAGTAACATCTGAGAGTGTCTGACCAGACATTCAGCCATTGGCTTAACACAGCACAGCAGCCCTCCCTCCCACCCCCAGTACATCACATATGGATATTAGAGATACATCCCTTGCCTCCAGTCTTGTCAGGCAAGTCTTTCCAACACTGAAATTCTTGGCTCTGTGCTCAAGTTAGCTTTGGAGATTGTCCAAATACTTTTAAAACGTCTGTTCACTGGATCCAATACAATCGGATTATGCACCTGTCCAACCCACTGACTCCAAGCAGCAAGAACTCAGCTCCCACTCCCTTCTGAGGACTAAGATCTGTCAGGATTTACCTTGTCCCCTTTGTTAAAGACATTATCTAACACTACAGACATGGGTAAGGGAGTCCTTCGTCATAGGAGCAATCTACAGCACAAGTTTAAATAAACAAGGGCCAAGTGAATTTGGAAAGAGTCACTAAAATCCTTTCCTGTAAGACTTCTTATCTGGCTGATCTTAATAAGGAAGAGAATAGAACTTGAGGGTGGGAAGAAGGTAAAGGGGGATTATCTGACCAGGAAATAAACACAGAGCTCAGGTTTGCTTCAGTTTGCAGTTCAATCAACCAGTGGATCTAGACATGATACATCTGAGTGCCTAAGGAGAACCTGGGAAGCA
Organism: Edolisoma coerulescens; assembly: GCA_013397115.1. Lineage (NCBI taxonomy): Eukaryota > Metazoa > Chordata > Aves > Passeriformes > Campephagidae > Edolisoma > Edolisoma coerulescens. The sequence continues at coordinate 559,334 of VWZW01005609.1, forward strand.
GAGCCAAGAAATGTTATCTAGCCAAGTAAAGGTAAGATGAACATACGTGTTTCTTATGGTGACATGCTGGCTGTGCTACCATTGGATCAAAATTGATGCACCTTTACTTGATAAAGGTCAGCCGTGGGGTGGTTTTGGCTCGCACGCCTGTTGTGATGCCAGCAACTGCACGGCACCATTAAAGTGTGAGTTAGGCAGTATTCAGAGGGAACAGCCTCTGAAAGCCAAAGGACTGTGTGGATGAGTGCAAGGTATGCACACAGAATCTTGTACAGTCTGATGGTCTGCTTGAACAGCATTTCACTGACGGCTGTGGGGTGAGGGAAGCTTTGATTTGGTTGAAGACACACAGTGATGGTTGTCCTAAACCTAGAATTTCTTGTGAAGTTCTCATGTAATATGTCCTTCCTCCTGGATGGGCTCCAGTCAGTGATGTGACAGCACGGCCAGCCCTGTAAATGAGAAGAGAAGGATGCCCTGGTTCTGCCACAGCATTTTTAAAGAGGTGACAGCCACATGCTTTTCCCCATGGCCTAGTGAGGCACACATATTGGCAGCACAGGGCTGTTGCAGGATTGTGGCTCAAGGAGCATCTGAAAATGTCATCTTGCAGGACACTGAAAATGCAGCCAGTTTCCCAAGAAAGCTAAGAAGAGACCTCGTGCCTCATCAGATTAGAATGAAATCTGAAGCTCGAGAGGGATGGCAGAATACATCTCGGATACTGAGGGAAAAGGCACACATGCAATTTCATCAGTGATTTTATAAATGTCTTACCATTCTTACAATTCAGGAAAAATAAGCATTTCATATAACAATTTTATTAGTCCATTGAAAGAAGAAAAAGATTGTAATGCCACTAATGCAGGCTCCAGAACATAATCTTTTAAGAATATAATATTTAAAGTACTGTTGATGCTGAGTGATGTGATTCAATTTCAAGGTATATTAGAAGTACTTATTAGATAAACATATGCTAATTTCTGCTTTTTAAACTAAAGTACACGTTATGTGACGTAACCTATCTTTAGTACTACAGAGAGACTTAACAAATAGACAGGGCTATAAAGAGTAACTCAAATAAGAAACAACATTATGATTTTGTCATTATGAGAAAATTTATGTTGTGCTTATAGATAAATTCAAAATGTGAAGCACATACTTCACTTCCTAATTTTGTTTACACGTATGAACTATTAGCGGAAGGATGCTTCACTTTCACTGTAATGTTTAACAACTCTCTGTGGGGTAATGGTGACACATTCAAAGTTACTTGCTCAACCAGAACACTGCAGCCTATATGCAAACCTTCCAAGATTAGAGGCCCCTTTTTACTAAACCACTGAACACTTCTACAAAAACAGGAGAGAATTTCTGATCTGAAAAGTTCACAATCTGTAAGGTCATACCAATATGGTCATACCAAATACTAAAGGTCATACCAATAGCCCATTTCAGTGATGGGGAAGCTAACCCAAAAGGAAATCATGACCCAAAGCACATGTTTCATCCCAATAACCTTTCTGAATTTAGTGCTCAGCTGTCAATAAAGTACCAACATGCTCAAAGCTTTAGTAAATCTCTGGCAAAGCTAAACATGCAAAGAAAGCCTTTGTCAAAACTAGGAATGGAGTGTAAGTCTCTGGAGTAATCAAAACCCCGCACAGCACTTTGGCCATTAAGTTTGTTGCCTACCATAAATGCCATCTTGCTGAAAAAGCCGAGAGCTGATCTACCGAGTCAAAATTCAAAGAAAGAAGGAAATAGTAAATGATGAGTAAATTTCTTACTGCAGATTATACCCTAACACAAATCCAGAGCATGATACTGTTGAAGCAAAAGCTTTAAGATTTTTGTATTTAAATGAACTGTACTAAGAAAGGAAAATGTATAGTGTTGGTAGTGCAGGTTGATATATACTGTTCATGAAATAAGCCAGTGAAAACAATTTAGTTTATCTTCTGATGTTTTTGATGGTTTTCTAATGTGTCACTGATGGCAACAATATGTATGCTCTCACAGTAAGATTTCTTTGCTATTCTGATGAACTCAATAAAACTTTGAAAAGCCAAGTGATCAATCAGAGGATAAATTAATACAGGATCTTTCTTCCTTATGTTAGGATTTTTCAGGATAGGACATCCAGTTTAGAAGAATTCCTCAGGATGGTAACTGTAGGTGAAGGAAATATAAATAATCAATTATCAATCTCTTAAAAGAAGTGATTCAGTGAGTCATTATGGAAGTGCAAATAACTATATTCAGTAAATTTTAGAAAGATTTGGTTTATTATTATTTCTTCATTGTGGAGATATGAAGGGAGGGGGAAGAACTATAATTAATATCATTAGTGCTTCCTCTGTTTTGTTCTTAATTTTCTGACGGTTCTACTGGTAACAGGGAACAAAAAAACCCTCAAGTGCTAGGCTGCTAGCTTGAATTCAGCCCAACTGAATGGAGGGCTGTGCAATGCCACATGCAAAATGTGCTGATGAACTCACTGGAGCAGAGGAATGGTTACAGTTTTAGTAATGTTTGGCAGACTGAACTGGGACTGAATAGGGCTGGAAATTAAGGGCTAAGGATTATTTCCACAGAGAAATTAAAGGATATAAGGCAAGGTGCTTAAAGAGCCATAGGGCTCTGAGAGAACACTTCTGCCTGATTTAGGTGTGAGTAGAGTAAAACAGAACAGGACATTTCAGTCGAAAGGGACTAAGAACAATCATCTTGTCCAAGTCACTGGCTAATTCAGATCTGAGCAAAAGTTAAAGCCTGTTGTTAAGGGCATTGTCCAAATGCCTCTGGAACACTGACAGGTCTGGGGCATTGACCACCTCCCTAGAAAAGCCTGTTCCAGGGTTTGACCACCCTCCTGGTACAGAAAGACTTCCTACTGGTATTTTAAGAGGTTATCAGCCCAGGTGTCTGCAGTACCCTTCTGACGGATGCAGTGACCAGGCAATAGGGCATGGAATAGTGCAGCTCCTTCATGGTTGGGTCAATGTGCAGCAAGGTAAGAAATGTCTTACTCCTAGTGATGCATCTGTAAGTTTTAAATAATTCCTTAATTCAGAAGCACATACGTAGGCCCGTCTGCCCTGTTTCGGCTGCATCTGAAGTTGGTTACGCCCGCTGCAGTAATGGCTTTCTTTAACTATACTTGAGAATGCTTTACAGAATAAAAAAAACACATTAGCTAAGGCTTAAAAATAAAGCATGTCACAAAAGAGAAAAAAGAATTGAAATGGAAGGGATTGTTGACACTACCTTGTGAGATGTAGAAGAAACTCAGGTCTGGATGGCTGATTTAACTTTTAGCCTCTGATGGCAACTGCATTTTGGTGAGGTATGATCAGCATTTTAAATGCTATTAAGCAGCTTCCCTAGCTAGGAACAAATAAAAATATTTCCTGGATCAATTTTAAAATTCCATTTGGTTGTCTTAAAATCCTTTATTTTTTTTCCTGGACTTAATACCACCAGCACAGAAATACCACCTAGGAAAGCAAACTACAATGTAAACAAGAGGAAGAGGAGTGCATTTTTTTGCATAACTCAAAAAACACTGCAAAATATAATGCTTATTATTTAGAATCTTTAATTCACTTTTAACTGCAAATCCTCATTTCCTACATTCCTTCCTTGAAAATACCTTCCCTTTGCTGAAGTCTTCTCCAGCTTGCACTTTCAGGGTTTCTCCATCTGTTGTTAGCATTGCTGCTTCCTTAAGCAGTATTCCTGGTAGTCTTCCTTCTCTCACTGGCCTGGAGGAAAGACTGAAGCCAGCATGTGCCAACAGCTACTCACTAAATCCACAAACATCATGGAGATTGATGCCTGCATGTGTGTATTTTATGGAACTTTTCCATTTTGATCTGGCAGCCCACTGTCTTTGAAACCATGTATTACCAAGATGACTGAAAAATATGACAGAGGTAGAATATAACGTGGTATTTTACTATTGTCACAACCTGACAAAGCCACATCATCATCCAGCGATGTAGAAGTTAGAATACACATATCTCCCCAATGACTCCTAGTCCACCTAGGACTAACTTTAAAAGGTAGCATCACTGAATACAAGCAGGTTTCAAAGCAGCTTTAAATGCAACCTTCCCTTCTTGCTCAGTAAAGATAAGGACCTACAGAAAGTATTCACTGGTAGAAATTGCTTATTAAGTGTCTTGATCAGAAAAACCCTAAACACATAAATTTTTGCATATCAAGGTTGCTACTGTCTTTATACCTGCTCAGGAAACAGTTTTGTGCAGTATCCTAAACAACTTCTGCAAAGTTTTGCTAGAATACGTATCTACCATCTTTAAAATATCTGCCAATGCTTTATTTTCCTGACTTTTAACTCAATGAAAGTGACGCAGCCTTCTCAAAACCCCCATCAAATGCTTCCTGACATGGACTAGACTGAGATCAAAAGCCCTGAGTTACTTATTTACTAGCCCCCCATGCAGAGACACACTTTGGCCAAATCCAAGGCTAGTTTTTATGCCTCAGTGTTTACTCTGCTGTGATATTTACACAGCACAATACAGTTCTTGGCGTGACCTGTGTGACTACTTTAGTGCCAGTGTCTCTGCATTTCGCACAGGTACGTGCTGAAAAGCATATGACACCATGTTATCTCACAATGCTTTTTGAAAATATCAAAACGTCTACTCAAGCACACCCGAGTTGCCAGCAACAGCAATGACAGCAGAAAAGGAAATGGACTTCAGCCAAACAATTCACATCATAGGCAATGTCACAAACTTGTGAGTCTAGCAGTAGGATGATGAAACAGATATTAATGAAATTTCTACTGGTACGAAAGCCAGACTGCCTCTTCTCTCCCTGTCAGTTCCTCCAAATCTGGAATTCATTTGAGTTACCCTACCATTAACACACCTGCATGCAGAACCTAAATAGTATTTCTGTAATTTGCATTTTTGTATTATCCAATAACTAAAGAATCATTAAGGATAAAAGAATCCCTAAAAATAAGATTTTCTTGGTCTAAAGGTTTATAAATGCATCATTATAGAGCAGACATATACACACTGAAAGATCTGAATTCAGGAAATACAATACTAATGAACCTCAAAAACTGCCTGGAGTCAGCACCAAGAACAATGAATTTATTCTGACTATATATCCAACCTCTGCTCCATTTCTGTTACTGCTTTAGCAGGTGACTGAAGTAGCTGTGCTATTTCCAAAACAGGGCAACATTTCCTAACTGTATCTGTATAGCAGTATGTAAGCCTTTATACTTCTGGATTCAATACCATCATAAAAATCAAACAAATTTATCCTACATGGTAGAGGGCACTATGAGTGCTGCACAACTATCTCTAACACCTCACGGGGACATCAGCTTATGGACACAGAAATTGCTCATGACCAGCAATCTTCATGATGGCTTGCTTTACTTACCCTACCTTTCTGTTGATGAATACTGACAGAACTTCAAAAAAATATCTGTCAAGATTACATGGTGATGCATATGACTCCTATATCTAGGACAGGCTTCATTTTTCCAGGGTAGACAATATACACACATTGTATTTAATGTGAATGATCCCAGCGAAATAAACATCCATTATAATCTACTTGAATGCTTCTAAGCCTTCAGGCTGCTTAACAGGCGATAACTGAGAAGGTAAACTTTTAGCTTTTTCACAGAAAACCTAGACTGCTTTACTTCATCCAAACTGCACTGGAGCAGCTGTTAACTGCCAAAGTAGTGTTCTTTAAGCTCCTACAGGATGGGCAGAAGTGAAAATCTGTAATCCTATTCTCATTGCAACTGCATATTCTCTGAGAAGATGAATTTCAAATATACAGAGAGACTGTTAATGTGGCATAATAGCTGCCTTTACTCAGTAGAATTCACACTTCTTTACGTTTCTCCCAGCGTGTCCACATCTTTCTGACATGATGATCCCCAAAGTTCTACACAGTATTTCAGGCTTGGTGTCACTGGGATCATGCAGAGAAGGGACTGTTCTCCATGACGTGCTTCTGTATATACAGCCTGGAAGGGTATGAGCTGCTTCTCCTACTTCTCTTATCACATTTCAAGTGCATGGCTATCATCCTGCTCCATGGGAGTCTGGCACCTGACCTCAACAGGAGCAGGTTCATGTCTGCTCTCCAATTGGCCAAGTCTGTCAGCCTGTCTTAAGAACTGTTTTTTAGTAAATTCAATAACCAAGTGAAATTTTTCTCAAAGCCCTTCTAACTTTTGCCTCTTTTAAAATCCTTCTTTCAGAAAGAGACAGTGCCTGTTTTTCTCAGAACACCCTTCTGTTCTTCCACTACAGAAAGAAGAGCCTAGGATATGCACTCAGGGCTTGGGCTGCAGATGTCAGCACTTCTTACACCTATGGAATACGTTCCAATAAGGCTCAATACTGGGAAGACAGAAAATACACGTATGTCACCAAACAACCAACATTACTTTTCAATATTTTGGCACAGATATAGATAGGCAAAATAACATGGAAATAACTAGACAGTTTCAGACTCCACTGATTCTACAGATCTAGAGATGTATTACTGCCTTTATTTAAAACTCCAGATATTTCTAAGGGATTAATGATGATATGACAATGTCAGAATTAATTTTTTTAGAAGTCTCCTTTATCCCCTTGTGTTTATAGAAAAAACACTTGAAATTAGGAACTTGAAAGATGCAAAATCAGGAGTAAAATAAAGAGACTTGAAATTTACTGTTTTTGAAATACATGGCTTAATGAATTTTCTTGGAGGGTTGAGGGTTAATCCAGTACTTTTCAACAACAGTACTTATTAAGGTGCACCACACTTCCAGCAAAATTAATTTCTTGTATCTAGCATTGAAATTAAATACAAAGCGTATGAGCCTGAAGTGACTGCTGCACTGCAAATGCCGGAACTGGAGAAATACAATAATCAATTTAATTCTGGTAAAACTAGGGGATGTGAGCAGCTTGGTCTTTCATCCAAATTTGGCTTCTTTCTAATATGTTCTTAATCTTTTGCATTTTAAGAGAAACCCCACTCATCATGCCACTTACCATTCTGACCTCCCACAGTGTAATTTCTTCCCTTTCACATCAGAGCTCTAAGTTTTCATTTCTAAAGTCTAAGTTTGCAATATCCATTTACTGCTCCTCCAAATCGATCCCATACTCTTCAGTTTGGCAACTGCATCTGACAAAATACTTTCTGCTCTTCATCTGATACTTTTTGAGGAGCCTCTGCGATTTTCTTACTCACATTTCAGTATCAGTACTCCACTCTCACCCTCCTTTGACACAGATGACCATTCTCCTCTTCTGGAACAATTCTCTGTTAATATCTATGATTTATCCCTTTAATTCACCCGTATTTTTCTTCCATTTTTAAACTATACTTTCAAGGAAAAAAACCTCCGATTATTCTATTCTCAGTCTCTCTACCTTTCTTTTACAATCTTCGTCCTGTTTAATTTCACCATACAAAAACTATCAATTCCACGCTGGCTGTGTTTCAGTTCCAGGTTTTACTCCTGTTCAGATGATGATCTGAATAACTATTACTAAACTAATAGGCAGAAATCTTCATCTTCTCCAAATTCTCAGTATGGTCTTCTACGTCATATTGAACATTAACTACATTAGTCAGGTCTGTAATACGAATTAGATTTTTCTTTTTTGGATATCTCCCTAGAGTCTCTCTACTTTTAAGTAAGTCTTAAATTTTGCATATTTTTTTGGAATAAAAGGCCATGTATATTAGCCATCTATTTCTGTGGCCTTGACAAACACAGAATGCAGCTGCAAAGATTATTTTTCTCTAATGGTCCACATCACATGTTAAAAGTGTAACAGGAGAAACCTAACCTTTTAAACATGATTTAAACCTTCACTAGTATAATAAAATCCTTTCAAAATAGATCACCATACTCCACTGAAAATTAGCACTGTAAGGCAAGTTCTCAGTTCTTTGTTAGCCGAATTTCAACATGGAACAAATATTTATGATGCGGTTATAAATAGGATTTATAATGGAAATTTTGACACTGTGATAATACTCCCATGTGATAGACCCTACTTCATCTTGTCCTTGGCTGGACACCATGACAGACCAATACAGAAATTCACTGGAGCAGGCTAACAGTGTCCTGGAAGGAATGGTTCTTTTTTGGAGCAAATGAATGATTTTTAACAGGAGAAAGGAAGCACTGGCCTCCTTCTCTCAGACGATACCTGTAATTAACACTCCCATTGTGCCAAATTAGATACGTACACCTAGGCTAGAATTTGATAAGTTACTTCAAGATACCAACACAGCTGAGACAGCACTGACGTTAGTCCAGTCTTCTAACTAGTTTCATAGTCAGATCCTGCAGCTTTTACTCAGCAACCAAGAATTTCATCTGGATGCAAATTAACTAGCTCACTACTTAATGCAAGTCTGTGAAAATTACAGTGATTGTAACAGCTTTACCTCTCCACAGGAAACTGGTTCTCTGTTATTAGTTTTAAAAGTTAATTTGCTCAAAACAAATTAGGCATATTTTTTCCTAAGCATATCATTTGATTATGTGACTCAAAAGTATCTTGGAGAGATTGAGAAAGCACCCTGAAGAATCAAGGCTATGCCTTTGCAAACTCTGCTTTGCCTTCTCCCAAGCATGCTCTCCTGTCCCAGATGCGTTACAGGAACACTGTGGAGTGGGTTAAGCCAGCAGGTGTGTTGGGCAGTGTGGCAGGATGGATGCAGACTCCCAGCAAGCTGGCCCTCACACTGGGCAAGAGAAAAGATGTGGAAGGGTGAGGGCATCTGCACCTAGGGCTTGGTGAGACAGGTGATAAATCTGGAAGTGAAGTTGTGAAGCCTGGTGTAACAAAAGTTATAAAAAGAAAGGGGAGAACAAGAATAAAGCTTGAAGCTGACACCTTTTCTTCTAATGTACCTTATTTCTTTGATTATTGGATACAACAAAAGTGCATTAGGATATGTCTATAGGCTCTTCCTTCTCCAGAGTTCTGTTAGAAAGAGGACAGAAGCAATAAATTGTGGAGAAAAAATGGCATAGCAAGAAACCCAATAACAGATCTGTGAGGCTCATGAAATCTTATGCAGAATAAATTCAGAAAATGAACAGGCTCTTGTATGACTAAGAACAACGAGCGAGCTTCCGTATGCTTTAAGGCACAAACTGATGGCATGGCTGGTAATCAGGCAAAATGCTCATTGTAATTGGCTTTTTAAATAAAAATATCTGGTCTGGCCCACATGCATTTAGCCAGGACATTCCAGTTAATTAGCATCAGCCAGAAATCTCTTTTTCCTGTCCATATGGAGTTTGCATTTTGAGAACTTGAGGAGGTGGCGATGGCAGAGAGGAGGAAGATGGGAAGGATGTTTTTTTTCTTAAGATACAGACATCTATCACTGGTCAAAAGAGAATGTAAACCACAGTTGCTCTTTAAGGCATTAGGGGACATTACAAATTGCCTTGTAATAAACTTAAAATGCTTATTTCTGAAATTAGTAATGTTCATCATGTTAATACTGATACTTTAACAGTAACCAAATGCTACAGTAAAAAATACTAGTAAAACCTGCCAAATTCTTATTCTTATCATTAGAAAGTCTTTGCTCATATATTTCACCTAAAAAATTCTGTCCATCTCTAAATTTAGACAGCTTTAATTTATAAACTGCTCCTTGATTTCTCTGATGCCTTGTTTAGGAGGTCAAAGGCTGGATGAATTGTTTTGGTGACCCATGTATGTTCATCTGGCAGCTGGCTGGCCTGACAAATAATCTGCCAGAAAACAAATCAGATCTGAATTTCCAGACCTTAACTGCTCTGTGGTAAAGTGCCCAGACTGCTCTTACCCTGCAGCAAAGTAGTTTTACCCTTCTTTCATTTAATCAAATGTTATTCATTCAAACTGAATGAAAGCAGTATCCATTTGCTGCAGGATATATATCCACGCAGACAATTATGGCTTAGCTGTCCAGTCTGTGCAAGTCCCTACTTCAGTTTACCTCCTGATAGTGTGTTTACAAGACCACATCCTAAAGACGGTCTGTGGAATTTAGAATGAATGTTTCAGTCAAAGCATCCACTAAACTTGTGCAAGACTAGAACAACATTCCCCCTTTTTATTGTCAAAATCCTTTCTTTTCTGTTACACCTTCGATACAGTATTCCCATCAGTGATTTGTTCTTCTCTAGGTTCTAACAAGAGACACCCAACAGCACTTATTTTTCTCTCTAAGCAAAGACGAATCTCAAACTGTCCCTGGATGACTCCCCTGAATGAGGCTATGACTCAGGTTTCATTTGTTTTCTGTCCTGGTATGCTCTCTTTTGACACATCCACAAGTTTAGTGATGCCTGGAGGAAACAAACAGGTCAGAGCTGGGATTTCTCAAAATTTGTTTTATTTGCTGATAAAAAGGCCTGTAAAGTATGGCCTCTATAAAGAGTACAACATTTGTTAAATCTACAGAATGTAGAGCCTTGTGGGTAGGACTCTGCAAAGATACAAATCCTCATAATAATCATTAGCCAAGTATCTGCTACAGCAAAAGTGGAAGCTGGGTCTTGCCTGGGAACAGCATGAACAAACTCAGGGAAAACAGCTCCCTGCAACCTTTTAAGTCCTTACACCATGGCTCTGACCTTTTCAATCATACTTGGCTTTCTTTATATGCAAATACTAAGGCAATCAATCACTGGGAGACCCGAATTTCAAGATTCCTACGGTACCTCATTATTATTCTTACCTGCTGGATGCTACTTTGCTTCCTACTGCTTTGTTCTCCTTTTAGTCTCCTTTAAAACTACATTACAAAGGTAGAACCTCCTGGCAGTTTCTGATGATTGCCTTAATGAACATAAAAGTGAAACATGAGAGAAAGTATTTGGGAAGTATGAACTGCTATGGTACAATGAATGATGAATATTCACTGTAATTAAAATTTGTGTGTAATACTAGGGTATATGGCCCAGAAAGTTGCTTTTTAAAAATCTGAAATTTAAGAGCTTTATCAAAAGGTTTTCAAATATTGAAATGGTTTTAGGCTACGAGTAATTCAGAGAACACTCCTTAAGACAGAAAAGAATGCTTCTGTTATTTAGAGAGGTATTTGTATTTCACTTCTTTTTGTCTCTGTTTCAAGAGGCTTGTTGATATGTACATACATTTACTGCTGACAGCATGCTTGCCTACCATACTAAGCAGTTAAAGAAATAAAAGAAAAATTACACTTTCTCATCATAACCTGTTTTCAAGACAATTTAGTACAATGGAAAGCTTTCCCCTAACTATAGTTTCAGAGAATGAGACAACACTTATCAATACCTTTTAGCAGCACTTACAGATACTGTAAAAATAAGAAGCTCAAACAGAAGAAAAAACCAGAAGTTGCCATTAGGAAGCAATAACAGTTACCTTGTTTTCATTCTAATACATGAAAAATGTTATTTGAAAAGCAGATATTTACTGCTGTTTGTGTGAATGAATGTAAATACTTAGAAATATTTATTTTTTTATTATCATAAATGACAAAAGCTAACAGTAACACAGTCCACTTACTTTTGGCATGGCTCTTGGGAAATGCTTAAACAAACAAGTATGTGTACAAGTGAGTGGGTTAACTGGTACCACAGAGGAAAAGCGTATCTGAAAAAGGCATCATGTACACTGAGCCTGGAAAACATCTCAGACATGACAGTACTTGAAATCATCACAATGATGTGTGAACCTGGGAGTTTGCAGGAGTTTATTTGGGAAAACTGAAATTTAATTAACATCTTGGGATTTAAAAGTTGTATACGCAATGGGAATAGACCTTTTTTTTTCCAATTGTGTACAAATATGCTGTATTTGGCTATCTCAGGAACAATTAGAGAATTCAAAATTTAGACTCCAGAAAATGTATTTATCTTTTGCTAGCAGCTAGCTAACTTAGAGACATTTCCACACAGAGAACAAAGTAAACTTTGAGAAATGCTTTGCTATGTCATTCCACACATATCCAGCTACACTTGGGAAAGGGATACAAACTCTTGTTTTCTGTAAATGGAATAAAAGTTTCAAACGAGAGGAAAGTAAGTTCCCACACCTTCTCTCCCATATCTCAGCTGATTTGTCAGCAATGCTACTTCAATTCCTGTGGCAGGGAGTAAAAAGACATCAGAGGAATTATTGATCTGGGTGATATCTTGGTGTCAACTTTCACACTGTCAGATGTTGGCATTTTCACTTGAGTACTCTAGTAATTTCTTTATTTGAAGGGTTTGGCAGCTTTAAAATACTTTCTTTCCAAATGCTTGAATTCTTTGCATGGCTAAGGTTATGACTTCTTAACTTATGAGTGGCAAGATGACCTGCTGCTGTAAATTGGGATTTGTTCAGCTGGTGGAGGATGGAATAATGAAAAGAGAAAAAGAACTTGAGTACGACAGCAGTAAGTATGGGCCAATAATATAAATCCACAGGAGAGGTAGTACTGAGGTAATTCCCAACAGTGAAAAGTACATTTATGCTGTTTTAAAGCTAGTAAAGCCTTACTACCGGAAATAGTTCTGTCGAGTTTTGCCTACAGTTCTGGACTGCCATGTTCAAGAAAGATGAATTTATATCAGGATGCGTAAAGAAAGTCTGCAAGACTGATAAACAGAATGAAAATTCCAATCAGACGAACAACCCTTGACTTAGGCACTAAATGAATATGAAAAGAGTGCCCCAATCCCCGCAATCCCAAAACACATTCTCTACAACCAAATACTTAGGAATAAAGAAAAAAACAAGTATCCTATAAAGTAATTGACAGTAAAGATTTACAAACAAGTTATATATAGTGGCCACTTGAACTAAAAATTGAAGTAAATAGGTGCGATTTCAGAAAATATAGCAGAATGTTGTTGTTCTTTGTTTTTGTGGGTCATGATAGCCTGCATTCACAATATGGGTACATTTAAGAATAAATAAGTTTGTGTCTGAAACAAGGATAAGCAGAAAACGACAGTAAGTGAAAATGAATCTCAGAGCTATAATCTGTATTAGCATACGAGTACAGGCAGATCCTTGAAAAGTAATAACAAGATATGACTCAACTCAATTTGACAGGTGAAAGAAAGGGCAGGCATGAAAAGACATTAAATTGGCAAATGGAGTTCCATTTTATCAATCCAATTTTAAGCTAAAGAGCAGTACACAGAAATATTAGCCTCATGGAAAGATAGCAGAAAAACAAAGCAAAACCAGCTTTGCTTCTTCCTATAGCAACTTACTAAACCCTGTGACAGACGAAAATGGGCTGCAATGCTGACATAAGTGAGACAGACTTAATTCTATGCTATCGTGAATATGGGACTAACGTTCTGCAGAGCAGCCCAAGCATAATAGAGGAAGATTCCCTTATAGGTTATGTATGTCTAATGGTAAAGCATTCTCCAAAATTCAGACCTTAGCTAACCAAGACTGTCAGGAATTTTACTGGACAGTAAAAAAGCTACAGATCTTCCCACCAATAAACACATTATAGAATTAATCCAAATTTCTGCTGATTTATGATTGCCGAAGTCTGTATTTGACACTCTCCTGAATAAACTACTAATCTGAGGCAAAGTTAGTTATATGCTTTTCAACACTCAACTGTTTTCATACAAAGAAATAGTCACCAAATTCTTAAAAACTGAAAATAAAATCTTGAGCAATGTACACTCTTCATGACATACACGACTTATTTCTGTATAAATGACAACATTCAAGATGGAATCAACACTTTAACTTAATGCAGTCTTTTCACTGCAATAAAACAACTATCCACACAAAACCCCAATCTACAATTACCTGGTTGGTAGAAATTTGGTGAAAGTTCTCTGGCAACTGCTCTTGCAATATCACATTCCTGGCGAGCAGCCTGAGCAGCCTGATCCGCAGCATCAGCTTTAGCTCTTGCATGTGCGGTTCTGTAGAAAGCAGAAAACAGTTTATATGCAGAGGAGTCTTTTATCAGTTGCATCAAGCATGTGAGAACAAAGGACCTCAGCTATCATACACTATCCTGGATAGTGCACTCTTAGGACAACCTGTGATGAGTAACTGCAAATCAGCAAAGTATTTCAGGATCAAATCACTGTTCCTCTCAGCTCTTTGGTCCTGTTCATCCTTGGATCACATTTACTTGCAGGAATACAATTTACAGCCCGAGCTTATAATTAACATTTCTAAATAGAAGGAAAGAATAGTATCTGACAGAAGCATGGGATTTAGGATTTATTTACATGTTACCAGAATGTGTACAGAAGGTCAGACTGGGCCACCACACCAACCCCTAAACAGGGTTCTGGGATTTCAGGACACATGGTGTTCAAAGGGACTGAGGAATCCTACTGCCTTTACCAAACTTCAAAGTTAATGCTGGGTCAATGCTGGGTGCCATGTTAAAATTTCTGAAGGCCAAAATTCAAGCATATTGGCCCAAAAAATAGGAAAGGTCTTCCACAATCAGATCACATTGGTAAGTAATAGCCGGGAAAACGTGTTTAACACTTCAACAGGCATTTGTAAAAATGGGAACTTAACTGTACTAAATTCTTGTAACTCACTGAATTTCAAATCCAAAAACAATCTGAAAAGGCAACTTTTCTGAAGTCAAGGCAACAGTATGGTATACTTTGGTAAAGTAATCTGCACTCTGCTCCCACTTTTTTCCTCCTTCTATTTCTCAAAAAGCCTCAAGAACAGCTTGTGCAAAGGCCTCTGATTCCAGACTGCAAACTGATAGCTGTGTTACTACAGGTTTGCATCACTGTTTGTCCCATCTTCGCTCACCACTTCATTTTCCAAACAGTCATCTGTTTAAAAATTCCTGATGGCTGTGATCTCTCTGTGCCTCTACAGCATCAGCACATAGCCTAGAGCTATGAAATGGCTCGTTAGAACAGAGGGGAAGCTAAACATGGCAAACCAGCAGAATATTTTGAGACTCTAAAGATATTAGTAACATTTCTAAACCAAATACAATAAATTTCCATCATCTCATCACTTTTCTCATAACATTCTAGTAGAAAACTGACACAGAAGTAAGAAAAGAATTAGTTAACAGGACAACAATGCACCAAACTTTATCCCATGTGCCTGGTAATGGTAATGAACAGCAATTAAATAAATGAAAACGTCTAACAACTTCACAGTAAAAATTCAGTTTCATTTTCAAGAAATAAAGAAGGGTTCTATGTGTTTTTGACAAAGGAAGAATTAAATGCTAGCATTAACCAGAATGAGCATCAAGAGATTAACAGTATGGCAGACTTTGCATTTCTAAAAGGATGTTTAATCCCGTAGGGTACTAGTATAAACACAGACATAAAAAAACCACATAGACAGTTTCATCTGTGGTGCCTGGAGAAGATTTATTTAAGTTACATCCTCCCTAAAATGTGTGTGGGGATAAATGTTGAATGTTCTTTCAAAGCTTAGCTTGTCATAATTTACTGGATAAATATTAGCTTATGCTGCCTTCTTGCAGGTCCCCCTAGGTCTGTGAGAAAAAAGATAATGAGCAAATGAATCGTAACACCTTTGATTTGTACTCAGGATGGGGGAAAGAAACTGCTAATAAAAACAAATACACAGTATAAGCCCATATGTGTTCTGTGCAGTTCATGAATGGGTGCGCTTGCTTAGTAACAGTAATCAAACCCGTTCTTTCTCTATAATCATTATTTTCAATTAGATGAGCTATTCTTAGCTCCTGCATAATTATGTCTATGTAGCATAAACTTAATGAAGCAATCCCAGCACTGGGACATTGTTTTGTGAGACAATAATGTAGTCTGCTCATAGATAAACTAGACACTGGTCATCTTTTTGTGATGAAAGAACAACCAGACTACTCCCATATAAAAATAGTCTAATACTATTGCTATGGCTACGACAGACATTTTAAAAGCTAATATACTAAACGACCAGCACCAGGAAAACAAACTACCAGGATAATGCATTTATTTATTGATGCCTATGAATTTTCTATATTATTATATCCAAGAAGCAAAATAGACATTCTGTTGAAATGTACAGTACCAATTAGTTAAGGAATTAAATGGTGACATGAGTAAGAAGCTAGTGTAACTCTGTCACATGAAGCCGGGCAGAGCAGGTCGCAGCAGGAAGAAGCCAAAGGAACAGAAGGTAAATGAGCACAGCTTTCCTTGGCTGCCTTATCTCACACCTCTTTTTTCAGCTCACACTTCCTGCTATTCTGCCTCTTTTGTACTCTCAGTGAGGAGTTCCAGCAGACCAGAACAGGAGGGAACACTGCCAAGGCATGTCCTAGCAGTGACACACAGGAGCAGAGCCTCGGTGCTGAGAGACAAACCAGCACAGGAGGGCAAGGCACAAGGACATGTTTATGGCTCCTGAGCAGGCCTTCGACAGCCAGACAGAAGTGTGTGCACATGCCTGTGCTGAGACACTTTCCTGACAGCCTCTTCAGCATTAGCAGTGACAAAAGTGACAAGAACGGAAGAAAGTGGCAGAGCTGATCCTTCTGCACAGAACAGCAGCTCTGTGCCCTGCCTGGGAACGCAGGCTCTTCGCTATGTGCAATTGTTTGCTATTTATCACCTTGGCATTGAGGATGTTTTACTGGCTAACTTCAGCAATGTGTACTTTATCACCTCCATTTGCAACTGCATAACTTAGATAATTTTTTAACTTCTTGCACACTTACTTCTAAGTGTCAGACTCAAATAATTTTTCTGTTGCTATGTATTTTCCTGGTTTTTTTTTATTCTGACTTACACATTTGATCTGCCTGTATGTTTTCCAAATGACTTGCTTACAATTACTGCTGCTTGATACTACATTTTGTCTGTACTTGTTTTATTCTGCCTTGAACTGACCCCCACATATCAGACTATTAGTATCAGAAACAACGGAGAAATATGTTACTTTTAAATGATAATGTTTGTAAAAGAGAACTTTCAAAGCAGAAACAGAATCCATTTGCTCCATTTATGCTTCACACAGTTTTGGAAAGCTTTCTTTACCTTTCATTTCATGGGTAAATTTTTCACTGCAAGGTCTCCAAGTTTTGTTTGCTATCAGCAGTTATTCATAGAAATTTAAGTCTATGATACATCATGTCAAAATGACCCATCTACTTGAGAGCTGTTTTTTTCTCCAGGGAACTCTATGTCCTTTGCTATGACAAGAGACCTTTATGAAAACTCTTGAAAGCAAAACTTGAAAAAAAAGTCTCCTTTCCTCTCCTCAGCCAAGAAAAAGACTGCGGTAGGTTTTTTCCAGGAAGGACTGATCTCAAGTTTCAGCAGCAAGACAGAAATTATGCAGGAAAGAAGGCAGCAATCCACAGATTGCAAAACAGTACAGAAAGATAATTAACCTGCTTTGCAATGCTGCATTCAGGTTCTAATCAATAGCAAAGAACCTTTAATGATTTTTTTATTTTAGGTGAATAGGTGGTTCTTTGTAGAAATTAATTCTCAGCAACTGTAATACCGAATACACGCCAGTAACTTATGAATTTCTGGGTGGTTTTATGTGTATTTCTCCTCGAAAGTATCAAGACTACCATTAATACTCCACATGATGTCTCAAACGCATGCTTGAAAGCTTTCAAATGAATGGAAAAATTAAAGTATTTACCAAAATCAATTCATATTTAGAGGGACAATCTACCCCTTTGCTAATGAATGCACAGAGGTGGTAAATTCAATGAAGACAGAGGCTTCAGATTAAGTTGTGTCTGTGGCAGGAATCAAACTGTACTTACATTAGAAAGGAATCTGTAGCTATAGCTCATGGAGAGTCTTGGTACCACACAGCAGCATGTGGAGTGCCTACAGATACCTCACAGGTACCAGTCCTGCCGTCAGTGAGTGAGGGCTGGGGGACCAGTGCCTGACTGAAAACCTGGTACTGTGACAAACTGCATACCAGGGTCTGATTTTTAAAGCAGCCTAAGCTTTCTAGACTGTGGGACAGCTGGTATCACTACCGATAGCTTTCTTTTCTGTGTTTCACAGGTAAACAGGAACACATCATAATAACTACACTCAAAAATTATAAACACAGAGCCAGAGGCTTCTTACAAACAGCTCCCCTTTCAGCAATACTACGGTCAGATTTCTATCTATTTATGTATGAAAAATAACTTGAAGGAGGAGTGCTTAGGCTTGAAGAGCTTAAACAATATTATCTCTCTGTCTGCAGCAACAATGCTTATATATAATGCCATGTGCCTGGAATGCATTATGTAACGTTTATCTAAATTTAAAACCCATTTAGAACTGTCCATTACCCTCCAGATTATTTTGTATTTCCATGGTATCCTTCAACGCACTTGTAATGCTGCCTCATTCAGAGTCAACTAAAAATGTAAGCAGCATATGTTTACTTTGTTTCATTTTCCAGATTTTACTAGACACAGTGAATCCAGCATAAAGCTTTCCAGGAGCTTGTTTTCTATTTCTTAAAATTATGAATATAATTTTGCTTTCCATTTGCCAAATATATGACACAGAATTATGCTCCTATCCCATTATCCTAAACTAATAATATTTACAATGTTAAATTAACAGATTTCTAAATTGTAAGAACAAAAATATCAGTAGTGGCCAAACCTACATGAAGTTCTCAAGAGATATTTTTTATTAATGACAGCTATCAGGTTTATTGTGTAACATTACATATTGTGGGTTACTACCCATTACCATCCTTCTTGAAACTGGAATTCTCTAAAAACAATCCTACCTTCCTAAATTCTAAAATGCAGTGATTGTTCTAGAAAGCAGAGAGTATTATGCTGAGGTTTTTTTCCAGGTATAAAACTTTCCAACATTTTCGCATTTGTTTCTTTCTGTCAGAGAGAAGCTTTGCAATCTGCAAAACCAAGTTCTGGTAAAATTAGTACAGAGATCCATAGCATTTCCAGGTAAAAGGAGCTGGAGAGAAAAACTTTAAGCAAACTTCTTTGGTAGACAAATTTTTTCCTTGCCCCCATTTTATTTCCATATTCTTCTGGTATTATATATCAGTAATGAAGGCTCAATATATATAGAACATCTACGCATTTTTTAACACTGCAAGTGAGAGACTGGTATTTATCAAGTGTGCTAGTCATCCTTCTCAGCTTCTTTCAGTGATAATATTGGGTGAAAACCAATATTCTGCTATGGCAGAATTAAAAGTACATACATGCATGACTGTGTAGAGCTACCTAAGAACTCTTGGCTTCATAATTCTCAGCAACTCATTGCTGTAATAGCTTAGAAGTGAAGGTAGGTCATTGAATACCAGCAAGCAATGGGAGTCTCTGAGAGGAATGGAAAGGGGAAAAAGACTGACATACAAATAATATTACATTACAAACAAGAGCTTCATGTCAGTAAGAAACTTAAACTACAGACTGAATTAACAAAATGAGACATATGCCCTCAACTAAGCTTTACTTTATCAATCTCCTTTGTGCTTTACTAAATTTTAATCTCAACCGGCCACTCCTTCTTTATGAACTGACTTCACTCAGCAACTGGACTAGCTTGGTACTACCAGTGAGGGCTGAAGTAGTAAAGCATGAGCAGGTCTATTATACAATCGATTAGCACATCGATCTGTATCATCTTGCCTAATGGATTTTGCTTCTGAAAACTCCTCCTTCCCAGCCTAAATTAATTTCTCATATTTTTCAGTCCTTACTCATATCAGAAGAACTTAAAAAATTAACCTTTAGTTAATGACTCCTGAAAAACTGAGGAAATTCCTTACACTTGGCAAACAGCCAACCTGATTTCAGTACTCGACAAAATAACCTGGGGCTAATAACAGATACGCCAGATGTCATCTTTAGGCATAAATAATAGCATAAATAAATTTGGTCTACTTCCACAGAGATTTATAGGCTAACAGTGTATTGTGCCAGACATCATACTTTAACGAAGTATTTTGCCAAACACTTCATACACATGTAAAGATTATGGGTCCTGTACCTTATCTTGTTTGCCTTGATTTAACATACTTGGACTATTTTTTTAAGGTTTCTGATTTCGTACCCTATGGCAACGTATTTAAACAACAGCATAAATTACATGGAATTAATAAAGTACATCAAAATGGATTAAAAGCTAACTCTGACACATTTCAAAGCTTAATGCAGAAGACATCAAAGGAAACGGCTGACATGTGCATTTTACCTTAAGAGTTAGTTTTTTGTTCCAGAGTTGTTTAATATTTCACTTTCAGAATGTCTCAATATAAGCTAAGACATACTGTGGTAGAGCTGGCAAGTTACACAACTTCTGAATTCTGAAAAAACCCAAGGACAATTTACTGTAACCTAAAGTTACTGTAATCTACAGTTTACGGCAACATGAAGTTCAATCATAACAACTCCAAATCCCACAGTGTTTAAGTGTACCAAAACAAAACACTGGGATACAAAAATCTAGCTGGTATTGGAGATGGTCATGGGAAGCAGCACAAAGGCAGATGACACCCTGCTGGCTAGTCCCACACACTGCCACAGAAGGAAGGGTTAATGTGCGATTAATACATGTAGAGACAGAAATCAAGTATGAACTAAGGAATTTGTTTTCGCTGTACTACATAATCCAGCATCCATAAAACCACTAAGGGAACAATGCCCAGCTCATCCATGTCCCAAGAAGGAAAAAGAAATATCAGGACCACAGAATAACTGAGGATCTAAAAAGACAAGCTTTTTGACTTACACTTGTTGAGCCTTCTGTCTACTCATTATTGAAAAAAAACACTGAGAAGCCACTCATCAAGGTGTACACACAAGCATCTGTCAGAGAGCTATGGGGAAGGCATAATGGGGAAGAGTGTTTCAGATAAAGACATAACTGGTCTAACGATTAGAAGCTGAACTTGGGCCCAGTCAACCTTGAAATGTTATGGGTGTATTTTACAGAGAAAAAGATGGACATTTCTAAGCCTTTGCAATGGTATTAGGCACTGTAACAAAAGTGTTCTTTAATCCATTTTCTGAGAAAAGAATTACATAGTCTTTTGTTTACAGGAAGTGAGATTAGTTGATTTTGGGACTGTTTACATTGGGTATTTTAGACAGCTGACACAAGGGCTCTGATCATCTCATTGGAGACACCCATCTTACTCCATTAAAATAAGAAACTTTTTTTCAGTTTGGAACTCTGAACTGTACAAATGTCAGACTCTTGCAGTGGTCAGCATGAACATGCTTTATTTTATTTTTCAGAATATAAATCAGCAATTTATATCAGAATTAAAATCAGCAGCCTTCTCATGCCAAGATTTAGAACCTGCTTGCAGGTTCTCCTTTAGACCTCTAGGGTCCATGTCAATAAACCCAGAAAAGCTCAGAAACTCAGGAGTGTCAAGGTACTCATTTCTGTAATACCAGTCCCACACACACAGCAGTTCAGAAAGATTTTAGGTGAATGAAGGGCATCATCCTCAAAAGAATATATTTCTGAAAATCCACTTTAAACAATTGACATAAATTATTTCTGTCTCCCTAGTCTTTCAGGCCCTCACTCTTGCGTACCTATCTGAAAAAAGACTCCCATTCAGATGTCTGAATTTACAAACTTGTTTTGAATTGCTGTTAGCATCACTAGAGAGGCTGCTTTACGTGGTACTCTGCTTAACTTTAGGTGTCTCACTAGCATAGCATTATTTATATGCACGCCAGATACTCTGCCCCTGTATAAAGGAGCTGGCTCTTCATGTGATGGTACTCAATTTTAACTACCACTCTGTCAGTAGTTTGAATCGAATGAGTTTTGCTTTCATATTGATTTACTTGACTATAGCACTGGCACAGAAATCATTGAATCATTTAGGCTGGAAAAGACATTAAAGATCAACTCCAACCATTAACCAGGTACTTCGAAGTCTGCCACTAAACCACATCCCCTAGTGCCACATCTACAAGTCTTTTAAATACCACCAGGGATGGTGACCCAACCACTTCCCTGAGCAGCCTGTTCCAATGGTTGGCAACCTTAAGGTGAAGGATTTTTTCTTAATTTCCAATCTAAACCTCCCCTATCACAGCCTGAGGTCGTTTCCTCTTGTCCTACTGCTAGTTACCTTGTGAGAAAGGATCGACACCCACCTCACTATGCATTAAAGATGGCAGAGTCTTCAATTTCTGCAAGATCAGCACCATCACTTCAAGCAGAATGCAAGTTTTCCTGTGGGAAAATTTACACTTTGCACAAAATACACTTTTGTATACTATGCTCATAGGGGGTTTTGCCCCACTCTTGCCGATGGTGGTTCACTGACAGTATTTTTCTGTCACATAAACCTTGACGTGTATTTATCTATCCTACTTTACGGGACATATTGTATTCTATCCTATTTTATTACCAAGCCTCCTTAGTGAGCAATATTTTCTTACAGTTCCCTGACCTGATAATATTAATTCCTGCAGACAGGAAGGGGCTTTTTTTTGAAAGGTATAAGGGAATAGCTGAAAAAATTTGTTGTTTCCAATCACTAAAGCCAATTATATTGTTTGGCTGAAGAGAGCTTCTGAATCTAGCTGAAAGCATGAAAGAAGATACACACTTGAGCTTCAGCTGCTCCTGATGACATAGTTAAGTGAAGAAAAACAAAAAGGAGATAAATACGTTTCTCTTCCCCTCATCATATCATACAAGATTCATAAAAAGAAGAACTTAAAAGTAATAATGATTCTGCACAGCAAAGGCAATCCTACTCAAGGAAATGGGAATATACAGACCACTGTGATCATTTGCTTAGATAATTTGTAAGTTATGTTTAGTGCATTGGACTTCCACCCATCGCAGATTTTAAAAAAAAAACTGCTCTCCATCTGGGACAAATGAAATAAAATGGTGGGTATGACGACTGTTATCATCAACACCGATATTTGGAAGCTATTCTACACTCTTAAGTATAAGAAAGCAGTGACATCATCCCAGGGATACAGCAAGATGAAAAATAAGAAAAGCTTACAAGAAGAGATTAGAATTTTTTTTTTTGTATTTGAATGGACTGGTTTTTTCATTCAAAACATTATCTTTTTCAGTGTTCTACTGATTTTTACCACTTTAAATTACTTTGAAAAATAAAATAAACCAGAAAATATGATCTCAAATGTCATCATTAAAAAAAAAATTGTTAGAATAGTTCTAGGTAGAAAACTTTTGGAAGCTCTATTAATCACTAAACTTATTCAGAAAAATGATGTCAAATGTCATCCATGACAATGTCTGTATTTCTTAATCTCTCCCTTATACAGAGTTGATGTGGTTTTTTAAAACATTTTTTAAAAATTTCAAGTAAAAAGAAGTCCACAGTGTTAGGAGATATTTTAACAAAGAATACCAAAGCTTTTGGAGAGTAACATGTGTAATATAAGACCAGCATCTGATCTCAACATCAAAATATATGTAACTCGCAACATATTCGTTGCATGAAAATTACATTCCTGGAAACCAGAGGGAAAACGTGAAAAATTAGTTAAAATTCTGTGGGTTTTACTGGCTTCAAGAAGTGCAAGATAAACTCCCCAATCATTCAGTACTTCTAGGAGCATGCTTCATGCTTTTTCTAAGTGACTTTGGCAGTCTGTAACTCAGTATACTGTAGTTTTAGTACCTGAATCCAAAGACTTTATGACTGTGCTTGATGGAGGAAAACATACTAAGAAAAAAGGCCCTACTACACACTTAGTGTCTTGGTGCTTATTTGGCTTTCTCTATTACAAAAGCTGTAGCACACACATTGATTGCTTACATTTTCTCAAAATAAAGTAATATTATGAAATTAAAATCTTCATAATAAATGAGAACAGAAAGGACACACTGACCACAGAATAAAGCTTAAACATAGCAGAGCTTTGTGCATTGCACAAAATTGTCTAGAAAATAATACAAAATGAAAATATTGTCTAGAACATAATGCCAAACAAAATAATTTTTTATGAGATATAATAATGGCATTTACACACTTATTGCTAAAAAAAAAAAAAAAAGTGGTGTAATTAAACTATTTAAATGACAAACATATTGCCATGAATTCAAATACTTTGTGGCAATATTATGGGGTTTTTTTAACAGTCCTTTTAAAATCTTTGGGCATTAAAATCTAGTTCAATACTTTCAGCATTTTAAAGGCATTAACTGTGTGTGTTTAAATTTACTCTTTTTGTCTTTAGCAATCTTAGAGCCAAACCTAAATTGGGCTTATCTTTCTTTGCATGGTTCATTTCTGTTCCCTGATTAGGTGCCAGATGTCTAGAAAAAAAGTATTGATAGAAAAATGTCTAGCAAAGCACGCTGGAATAAGTTCTTCCTTTTTTGGTTGTTTAAAGGTAACTGTTACAAAATTCACAGAAATACATGAATAACAGAAAACATTGATATATTACAATTGAGCAGCTTAATTAAAAAGGGCCTAAGCTCTCCGTGAAAGACAAGTACTCAAGTGTAGGGATGGTTGTAAGTAATTTGCCTTTTCTCCACGCTTACAGATATGAATCAGGCTGCTCACATTATATATTAAAAATCAAGAAACCAAACAGGTTAAACAAGCAGAGGAAAGACTTTGATGATCCTTCCATCTGTAATTCCTCTCAACTAAAGAGCACTGCAGATTGAAAATAACACCAGATCATTTCAGACATAGGGCAGCTGACAGCTATTTCACAGGTTTTGCTATCTCCAGCATGAAGGAAATGCAAAACCTGAGTGTATGACAAACGCAGTTAACAGCTTTAAAATAATCTTCTCTCATATACATACCCCCCTCCAATGAACATCTATGCATATGTTTACCCTCTGTAGCTATCTATAATGCTGCCAATAACGCACACTTTGAATAAACAACCACCATGTCCTATCAGCTACCAGAAAAACCGAAAACCCAGGAATGTTGCTCTGTTCTGATTCACACAGGGCTGATAACCTTGCCTAGATGCCCAGAAGGCTTTTGTGGCATCCAGAGACTGCTGAGAGCACAGCAGCTTATTTGCTCCTGCTTAGAGCGGTCCTTGACTGCTTTGTTCAGCTGAAGTCATGCAGATCTGCACAGTAAAGTTGAGGATTCAGTGTTGTATTACATATTTAGCAGTAACCATTCATGAGAGCAACAACTTACTGCAGACTCATGAAAGTCTACTGTTCTAGACCCTCTAAACAGAGCTGGTCATGGTCTATTTGCTCCTTTTTTTTTTCTTCTTACCACAGGCCTTGTCTGAAGCCCTGACATTCTCTCCCAGTCTCCTCTAAAAAGCAAGCACTTTCTTTTCTGAGTCACTAATAGCAGCATTTTAGCGTAAACACTACTGCCTGCCATGAAAAAGAAAGCAAATCCCAAAATAATCCGTCCTAATGTCTCCTTGCCCTCTCTTCACACAAACACAGATTTATCAGACTTTCCAAGACTATCTAAAGGTTGATAGGTTTTAGTGACACTCACGACTGTGATACTGCAACAGCTGGTAAGACAAGAATCTTCTATTAGGCAATACAATGTGCTCCCTCTCCCACCAAAAAGCTGTTCCTACTGAGGCCCAATCTTGAGATCTGGTGCTTGAGATCAGGATTGGCAAGCAATTCCTGAGCCTAAAAAATGAGTCTCCTAGTAAAGTTACCTCTCTAAACTGCAGGTATTTGAGCTTTTAAGTGTATCAGAGAAGGGCCACGTCGCTCCCTTTTGCATAGCAGGGCTACCACAGCTTGCCAGAAGCACCGGATCTGCTCTGTCTGCCCTGAATAATGGTGCTGCGTGCACATGGCAGCGTTTTCCAGAAGTGCTGGGCATGACTAAATACACACCCATCTAAGTCCTGCACTCGTCATGTCTTCAATAAATAACACTACAGGAGTAAGTGCTGCTACCACAGCAATTCATGTTGCTGACAGCCAGTGCTAACTGCAAGGGTCTGAACACCAGGGAGTGACAGGAAAATATTTGCACCTGCTATTTTTCTTGAGGACATTAAAGGAGCCTCACCATGTCAAAGGGCATGCTTCTTGGCAGGGAAAGGGCTGATAAATCCTGGGAAACAAGTGTCCTGGAATAACCCTGTGGGCTGGATGAATTATCCTAGGATCACAGAATCGTAGAGTGGTTTGTGTTGGAAGGGACCTTAAAAATCATCCAGCTTCAAACCCCCTGCCATGGCCAGTGGCACCTTCCACCAGACCAGGTTGCTCAAAGCCCCATCCAGCCTGGCCTTGGACACTTCCAGGGATGGGGTATCCATAATTTCTATGAGCCACCTGTTCCATCATCTGACCACCCTCACAGTAAAGAATTTCTTTCTAATACCTAATCTAAATCTACCCTAAAAATATCCTACATAAATCTCCAGTTTTAAACCCTCTGCCTTATCACTATACTCACTGATAAAACAGCTCCTTCCCATATTTCCTGTAGGCCCCTTTTGGGTACTGGAAAGCCGCTTCAAGATTTTCCTGGAGCCTTTTTTTCCCTGGGCTAAACCACCCAAACAACAACTTATTTTGTCAGGCTGTATACCAAGATGGTCCTTCCTAGAGTCTGTACTGATCCACCTTCACCTGAACATGTGTCTTATTTTATGAATCCCATGGGGAAATATGAAGGTCATCAACTGGGAAGGCTTCAGTCATGCCTCAGTTCTCCTGCTGAAGCATGCATTGCTGGGGGCTTAAGGGAGGAATGCAGGACATACTTGAAGAGCCACTGGAAGGGCAGGGAAAATGAACACATGCTTTCTTGGAGAATTTGATAATTCAAGATGATCAGTGCAAGGCAATTCAAAGATTAACCCGTTTTATGTTATTAGCAAAATAATAACAATAATAAAAACCTCTCCCTCAACAAATGACAGAATTCCAGCTAGATCTATTGATGCAGTGCACGTCTACTGAACACGGAATATGACTTCATATTATGCTTAGCTGACACTATTTAACAAAATGCAAGGCTCTGTTCCATACAGCAGTCTTGCTGCTCTGGCATGAGTTGCTCCAGCAGGAAGTGGATGCACATGGAATATGATTTCTCACTGGAAAGGCAAAGTCATTTGGTAACAAGAAAAGACTTACTCTGCAATCCTATTAAATAAATAAAATTTTCACTCTCCCTGAGACAGATGTGCAGTGAAAGTCCTACTGAAATGAACCAAACTTTTGCTACAATCTCCAGTGCCTAGAAGACTTGCTGAAGTACTGCAATTGATTAGTTTGCAAGAAATTATGTGGAGATCCTTCAGCAGAGGTTGAAATTTGCTTTTGACAGTTTCTTTTTCTACCTCTTAGGCAAGTGAGTCTACCTACCAAATCTTGCAAACTACTTTTGCTTGAATGGTTGACCTGTCTAGTAGCAAAGCCCTGTTTTGAGTATTCTAATACTGAGAAAATAAGATACAAAATGACCTCTTTTTGAATGGTCAGTATGGGAGCTAGATTTCTACCTGACAATCAAGCTTGGCATTCCACAGAATGGGCAGACATAGAAAGAAAGCTTTTACGAGTTCTCAGGTCTAGGATCTTCACATACTTTGACTGGAGTTTATACGTGCAGAAACTCAGCCTCTCTGTAAGTTTGTTAGAAAAGCCCTCACTGCAGAGAAAAATGACATCCTTTACTCGTGTTTAACAGGTCTGAATAACAATTGAAATGGCAGCGCTGTTCAATTCCATAATATCTGGACAGAAACATATAGGTCACACCATGTATCACTGCACCATATTTCTCTCCTATCACCTAGCTGACTGGGCAAAACCAGAAGTGACTTCCTTATTTTAAACACATCATATGTTTTATAGAGAGTAAGAGCATCATGGAAAAGTTCCAGATGCAGCATCCTTTATTGATCATTGTAGGTGTATCATACACTATCTCTGTAAAAATGCCAGAAACAATGCATGAGTCTTACACTTTAAACATGGTATGATAAAATCAAGTATTACCAGCCTACAAGTGAGATAGTATAGGGAGAACTTCAGATTTTTTTGGAGAAGAAAGAAATCACTTTTCTTATATACCTTGAAAAAACACAGTTTCCAGTGCCAAGAAAGCAGGACCCTCATCTATAGATCTTACGTGAAACAAGGTCAATTTTGTTTGAAAAGGACTTCACAGAGAAAAAAAGGTCTTTGGAGAAGGAAACGAAATAAAACTGTCTCTGGCATGGAAAATTGAAACTGAATGGACTAGTCAAGAAAAACAGCATTTAAAGACCCAGCCACCTGAGATCCCAACAATTAGTCTTGAGTGAACAGGGTAAGATAGAGTCTGAGAGATTGTATTTTCCAGTGTTGGTTAAAAAGAATTACCTGCTTCCTTGTTAAATCTATCAGGTTGCCCCAGAAACAAGAATAGTGCCAAAGAAAAAGAAGGCTGACTCCCACAGCAGCTACCCAGAAACATTTGTCATAAGACTCTGTCTGCAACTCTGGGACAATTGTTTTGGCAATTATACAGTCTATGTTAGGGACCCTGTGTGTTGGTTCCCCCACTGCCCAGGGTAAGAGATCCCAGTCCTTTTACTGAGTCTACACTACCAAATCTCCATGCTGAAGAACTGTGAACTCTAAAAAGGTCCCACTTCCTCCAGAGCACCTGAAGCTACACAGTTATATGATAAATGGTCAGGATATCCAATGTGTCCATTTCTTCCTGCAAAGCTACTTGGCTAATGCTGGACCCTTTTGTTTCACCGAAACTGAGCTCTTTGCTGTCATGTGAACAAGGTGTCATCCCACTCTACACGAAATGATGATTTCTTGCCTGCAAGACTTAGTCAGCCAAAGACCTGTAGCAAAGCTGAAGTACAGTTTCCACACAGAAAGGTCAAGTTATCTGGGGTCCTCGTCCTTAGATGGGTTTCTGCTTGTCAGAATGCCTCTAAAACTGCTTAGGAGGCTCAACTGGAGTCACTATAAAAATATTCAAGCTCTTTTTTATTGCCTTGCTCTACAAATCTCATCTCTTTGGCTGGTGCCCACTACACTGTTTTCACTGAATCTAGCAGTCACCCATTAATGTGGAAGATGACCCTGCATGAATAAGAAGTTGACATGACTTCCCTGATGTCACCCATCCATGTATGCCTCAGTCTTCTGAATCTCGGCACTCGTTAATGATGTGCCATGAGACCCAATTCTTACACACACACATTCCTCAGTGGTAAAGCCTCAGGGGATGACAGGGTAAGACTATTGTCTCTCTTTGGTGCAGACCAATTCTTAAAAGACAGCGCCTGAAAAAAGTGAGCCAGCAGTTGACAGCTGAATTGCCCACTTTCAGTCAATCCTGAGAACACTCACAAGACATTCTCATAAGATGCCAAATAAGCTGGGGTTGGGTAGAAAACTTAGCACAAGGGAACACCTTCCTGTTCAGTGGGGAGGGCAGAGACCAGAGAACCAAACCTCGTCCAGCAATATTGTACAGATATAGAGTGCGCTTGGTACTACAATTTTTATTTGGGCTAGCTGCTATCTAGGATTCAGTGTTGCACCAGATTAAGTGGATCTATCTCCCTGTAACTGGGATCAATAATGAGACCCATGCTGCAGTAACTATGGCTACTGATGTCCACGTTGGGGGAGCATCAGTGGTGCTGTCATTCTGAAATTTTTATACCTCAGCAGGGTGTAAGAGCATCAGTATGTTGCTAACTCTTCATTATTCTGTGACATTTTGCCCTGGCAGTCGGGTATTAGCCCTCTCAGTGGTGTACTTAATGGACAGTAATTGCTTGCAATAGAAATACTGGAGCTTGCTTAAGGTTTGATGAGGCCATGAGCTGCTGCAGAAGACAGAGTTTCAGTCATCAACCTCACATACTGTGAATTACAGCCAATAAGGGCAGATGTATGAAACATGCAATTTCCCTAGCAGAAGAACTGACAACTTTTTTACCCTGTGGAGGAAGTATATGTTAGTTGAAAGGTGGACTAAATTTAAAGTTTAGGATTATCTAGCTGGGGGCATCTGAATCAGGGAATACTAGATCAGGGCAGAGTCAGAATTCTGTATATTCTGGAAGGTTTTGGGAATGTTTGAGTTGATAACAAGTATTTTCAATATTCACCACATCCTCTCACTTACAGTGAGAGGGAAATAAGGACACTTCTATGCTATCCTTCTACTTGGAAGCTTTATACATCTTGTACTTTGCTATCCTACATGGAAGTGTAAAAGGGCTAAGCTGGGTGTAAGCCCAGAAAACATGCTGCTATTAAAAACAAACTAAACAGCTCCCATTGTCTAACCCATCTGAGGTGCATACGTGCCTACAGTGACATACACCTGAAGAAGAAATGCCATCTGGTGAGACTGGAGCATGATGTACTGCAGTGCTGCTGCTGTGTGAATGAGATTTTTGCCAGTGTATGTCAGAGCTGAATTTAGCCCTCTTGGAGATGGGATAATTAAGCAAAGAAGAGTCCACCTCCAGCTAATTACTTTTCCTCCTACAATATATCTGAATTGAAGAGTATGAATTACATCTAACACAAGCTTTAAAAGCTTTGACAAGGTGAACTTTGGGATCCAGAAACTTAAATACCCTTACTTATTTAATTTTTTTTAAAGAGAGATTTGGTATCCATCTGTCCTTGAATTAAACTAAAGAAAAAAGGTATGTTATTTGGATCAATTAACACGGCATAATGCCTAATAATCAGTACTAATGCTATCCTTCTGTTCTCTTCAGTGGTCTTTTTTCCTACACCTGAAAATTATTTCAGAATAAGGTTTGTTTCCATTGTATAATGTAACAGTTAGTTTGAGTAAATCCATGAAGCCAACTGCCTTCTCTGCATCAAGCACTTTGGAAACACTCTAGGAAAAGGCACTGTTATTCTGAAAGTACATGAGGGAACTGTACATAGTTAATTCAGAATATTTTATATATAGGAAATTTTACACAAAAAATAATTTAACTAAGGAAAACAATCTCTGCACTGGTGTTGTCTGTTGATTTACTTACTCCAGATTTTTTTTTTAGATTAAAACACATTTTCTTTCCCTTATTATAATACTTTTTGTATGAAGCCAAGTCATATTTCTCTCTCATAATTTGCTGTGATGAAAGGCTGTGGAACACAGAAGCAGTACCACTCATCTCAGATAAAAAATATTTATGAAGATCTGACAATTTTTCTCTATGTTATCCTTCAGATGACATTTTTTCAGAGCGCTTAGAAGGAACAAAGCATATGGTGTTTAAGCAAGTTCCCTGAACAATGGTATTGCCTCTTAACAGTGTCAGGCTTGTGTCAGAGATCAGAAATGTTAAAAGGCAAGAAGACAAACAGGTTAGTAAGGAAATAAAACATGCTCAGCAACAACTAAACTGTGAAAGCAGCTAACTGCTACACATGGGGGCAAACAGCAGAAATGAAAGAGAGAGAGAGAGAAACTGAGTCAAGGTGAAGAATATAAAAACTGCAAATCAGAAGAATGTAGCCTCAGATAAATTTTACCAATAAATCTAAAAAATAAATGATAGAGCTCAGAAAATTCCTTGGTACCCATATGATCTTTGATATGGGCCATTTTTGTCTTTATCCTTGTGAATTATGGAGGCAAGAAAAACATTAAGGAGAGTCTCTGAGTTCTGGAGTTGAACTACATTCACTCAGAACACTGCATCCTTGACATGTACGGTAGAAGACAAAATTCAATTCTTGACAAGGGTCCAGAGGGAAAGAAGTTTCTGTATGTGTTTGGGGTTTTTTTGGGTGGTGGTTGTTTTTTATTCCGGGTTGGTGTTTTCCTTTTTTTTTTTCTTTTTTTGAACACCAAAATTTCTAGCTTAAACTGTTTTTGAAGCTATACATTTCAACCTATAGAAACAGACTTCTCTGTCAAGCATCAAGAGCTTCTTTGTCTATCTTTCCTTATATGAGTGGCAGTGAGAGAACACTGTCTCCTTCCCAGCACATTCATCCTTAAGATGATCAAAATGGTAATTTTTAAAAATTTTTACTTTTTAAAAGCAGATATTAAATTAATATATGGAACTTGTTTACTATTGTAACTGTATTTTCTAATCTATTTCAATACCACCAAGAAATGGATTAGAAATAATATTCTTTATGTATCATAGCCACAAAGTCTATTTACCACTATATCCATGAGAATCTGAATTTGAATTTATGAATGGCAAAATAAACAGAATACTTGCTACAGAAAAAAAATAGAATTTACCAAGATTAAACAGGGCAACCTGTGCACACTTTCACAATTTGAGCAGAATGAAGAACAGTTGTCTTACGGCATTTAATGTGGCGAGTGTGAGTTTGCTTTGATTTTAAATTATGTTTGTCTTTTATTGAACTAATCTTATACTATAAAAATGTGTACATGGTTTCAGAAGCAGTAGCAACTGAAGCATTAAAACACCCCCTGCTACTGCTATAAAGGGAAATAATATAGAAAGAAATACTAGATCCCATGTGCACAGCCCTACTGTTCAGAGGATTCTCTTCTCTGGCTGGCATTTTGCCTGAATACATTTTTTCCAGGTCATCAAATTCCAGATTACACTCATACAACAAAGGAACACACTAGATCCCTTTAAGGGACCGTGTAGGAAAAAAAATCAGGTAAAACAAGGCTATAGTTGCTTGTATGCCTAAATCTAAGGAAAAGCACAGCTGAAAGGAACCATCTTCTCTTCCCCCAGTCTCAGACAGTCACTGCTGCACTCGGATCAGTCCATGTCTCATGTGTGCAGCTGATTCCTGGTACCGGTTCCTGGTACTGCAGGCAAAAACATACTTGAAACCACAGGCTTCAAGAAAGAAATAAGGAAGTGAGACGCTTAAGCAAATAGAAGGGCTCGGTATAAAGAATACTCAGCTATTTCTTTGCCTCTGGGGGCTACTGAGTCTTGGGTCATACAGTTCCTGTTCAGAGAAGAATTACTTCTGTATGTAGGAAACATTACCCAGGAAAATGCAACAACAAAACATGGAGCAGCTGCTTCTCTTTCACCAGTTTTTGCTCCAAATGCTGGATTTGTTTGTATGTCTCTGCCAACAACAAAAAAAAAAGGATAAGTACATGACAACAAAGTCTTTCTGTGGTCTATCTGTGCCATTGGGAGGTATGTGCAAGGACTTTGTACCTCATAGGGTACATTCTTTTGCAAGTGCTCAGCTTGTACTATTATACAGATTTGGTGAGGGGAAGTTAAGGAATGAGGTAGCCCATGAAACGAAGATGAGCAGATTCACAAACTGAAATACCATACTACTTTATTAAGTCAGGCAAACCAAAACAATTACTGCAAAAACCCCATAATGGCTGTTTTGGCTCAGGCAACTGTAAAATATGCTTTCTCAGTAACTTACTTCTCATCCTCTGCAGCTGGAAGGAAATAAGGCACTCCTCACTTCCATGGCATACTTTCTCTCGCGCTACTTAGTGAACTGTGTTTTGGCCAAAAGGAGTCTTACTTTGTGATGAGTAATACTTTGGGAGTCATGCAGTAAATACTTCCAAAAGATCTAAGCAATTCAGTAATTCAAGATACCATCCTCTAGACTTACAGTGTGCACAGACAACCTTCTTGAAATATCAGCGCAGTTCCTAGTTTGCCTCCACAGGTAGTGCCTTTATGTTTATACTAAAACTCTCACCATATCCTTTAAAAGACTGATCTACTGAGAGATGATCTTTGACATTATTTAGCAAAATATCCCCCACTGCAAATATAGGTCAGGAACATCTAATAGAAGTTTGCCTATGGCAGCACAATATTTTGAGAGATGAAAAACACTCTTTCCTATAAAGAACCCAAAAAGACCACTAACAGAGAAACCAAGATACTACCTGCATTTTCATATAAGATAATTAAGAATCCTTTTACATGAAACTAAATACTCAAATACTTCTCTGTTGTTCAGGTCCTCTTGTGGACCTTAAACCCTGTAATAAACATAAAATTTAATTTTAGACAAGATATGATCTTGCTCCTTTATTGATCATAACACACAACTTAAAACAGGCACGAGCGATGCAGATGAAAAGTAAAGGGAAAACTTTGCATAAAAAAACCCCAAAAACCCCAAACATAAAAAAACCCCCAAAAAACTGGAAGGTGAGTAAAATCAGAAACACAAGAGTTCTTCATGTGCTGTCCAGCAATGCAAGACACAGTATGTTTACATTTTTAAAGACTTGACATCTTAGAAGAAAAGACTGACTGTAATGAACAATACATAAGTAAGTGTAGACAAACAGTCTTTTAGAAGCATTAACTTAAGTTCAAATAGGTTATTTTAAAATCCATGTTTATCATTCTATACACCAGTGACCTACTTATGGCTCCAACGCTTGCCATCACTCCTGGCCCATTTCCTGAAAAACCTGCTGGTGGTGGTAAGAGAAGGCACATGTGACTACAAGGCAGTATTGCGATGGCCCACATGCTCGTTCTGCCCTTTCTCTTGACACAAATCTGTTGTATATATGCACAGGACCCCCTGCAGACCGTATTCATCTGTTTTTTACCTTTGGCGACTCCGCAACAGGTCACCTGGCTTACTCTCACCACAGTGCAGGCATCTCTCTGCATTTAACCCATATGTACCAATTCTCACTGCAAGAAAATACAACTGCTCTGTGAAAATTTACAACTACCCTGTTTCCATCACCTTAGATAACAAACAACATACTGCTTAACTGAGACATTATTCAGAGATTTACCAAGTTGTCCACATATTTACTACAAAAGCTTATAGAGTTTGAAAGAATGAAAGGAAAATATTCAACTGCACACACAAAAAATAAGCTTGCTTTAATAATTCTACTTAAAAGTTCTTGGCAGCTACATGAGTATTTGTTTTAATGAGTGCACAGATTTATATACAACAAAATTAGAACTATCTTGCTTACATCCACTATATATTGATGCTGGCATTAAGTCCCAAGACAATAACTATGTAGCAAAACAATATTAACTGATAAAAAAAAAAATAAAGATCATGGATTGCTTGAAGCTATTCAGTTGATGTGGAAAACCAGGTTATAGCTGATGAGATGGAAAGAATGATCACCATAGCAACAATTTACCACTTAACAATGAAGGGGGAAGGGTGCATCATTTCTTCCTACTTGCACATGTAAACAGGATTGGTTCAACATTCTCAAGTTCAGTGACTTATTCCATTCTTTCAGTAAAGAATGCAGTGAAAAATTGTATTATACAGTACTACGGCATTACATTCAGCATCTTATGTCAGTCCTATTGGCAAAGACAAGAAATTCAGTACCAGTAAAAAAGATAATGATGTTTTAATTAAAAATTTTCCTTAATAGCATAAGCTGTCATGGAAAAGCTTGTCTCGCTGAGGAATAAAACATCCCAGGGAAGTAATGAATCAAAAATATAAATTGCTTGGTTTTAGTGATGTAATTTATGTATGAAAAGAAAACCTGAATTATACTACCAACTTATTTCAAAATAAATCTTTTGGTTAAAAGAAATACAGACTACGTATGTACCAACATAACATTATCTATTACTCCTCTGGATAATTTAAAAAATATGATTTAAATGTGCTGTCCTGCCATTGTTTGGAGTTATTTCATGTGATATAGAAAGAATGTGTAAAAATGAAATACACTTTAACTGTTTTTCCTGTGCCTGCTCCACCACTCCTCTTCATGCACACAAGAATACCTCAACACCTGTAACTTGCATCACCTTGACGTGACCTCAGTTATCTTCTGCATTGCCTATCCTGTTCTTTTAAGATGAAAAGAGCACAGCAAGCAATGAACTGTTCAGCAGCCACTGAAGCAAACTGAATGACACAGGAGTCTTCATTAGCTGTGTTGGGTACTCAGCCTTTGAGGCAGGCACTAAGCTCATTCACCCACTCATTATTTTAACTGGGTACTTTTACCCCATCTCTGCAGCATGCACACTTTATCCTCAAAGAGCCTTGGTAAAACAGGGATATTTAAACTGCTCACATTTTACACTGCACAGGGATCAGGAGCACAGCATTATGAAGCTCAACAATGCTGTGTTTAGATATGAGGAGTAAATATCCTAATGCTTAGAAATAATACTTATATCCTCTCACAGTGAGTGGAGGAGAATCCAATGTACAGATTAGGTACTGGGCAGCACTTTAAACACTACGAAGCTCAACTTGCCTAAAGGAAATTCTCAGAGACATTTCCAAAATACATTCTCTCATCTTTACTTATGCAGTTCTGTGATAATGAGTTTCAGGCCATAAAAATTTTCAAGAATTTAAGCTCTAAATTCATGCATTTAAATACAGATGAGTGGCTTATGGTCAGTATTCAGAGAACATTGCCAAAGGCAGTTTGTAGTCCCGCATATCCTTTGTGTCTCTGCTGGTAATTAGGACACTAACTCAGGAAGTGTGAAATATGAATTGTGGGTGCCTGCTTTCAGTTTGAATCTGTACTACCTACATACCAGAGGGTGTGTGCAGAACAGTAAAGCTTTTGAAAGAAAAAGCTTTACCTAGAAATGATCCAACAGTGGAAAAACAAGTCTTAAAACTTTACCTATGATACACAGGATGTAAAAGTCTAAATTCAAGTTACAAGAGAATGCAAATCTGTGCAGAATTGGTTAATTACTCTGAAGACAGCTCAGAGGAGTCAGGAATGATGCGGCCAAGAACAGCAAAAATGGTAAAGGATTTCTTAAAGCAATCTCCCAACAAGAAGGAGGTGCCAGACTAGTCCTGATGATCAAAGCGCCTTAAGAAAAAGCAGAAAAAAAGCGCTAGCTAGCAGTACTATGTCAGAAACATAAAGGACATATTAACGCACAAAGGGTTTAATCACTTTCAAAAGCTAAAGAAAACACTACAAAAAACACTACATAAAAGAACCAACATAAAGCACTCGTGAGCGTCAGTAGCATGGCTGCATAAAAGCACCCCCGGGAAAAAGGGATCAACGGTGCTCATGCTGTCACACAAAAACTGCATGCAAATAAGTCATTATCTGCCACAGCACTCAAATATCCAGAACCATAGCTATAGATATGGCTATAGCATACCAGCTGAGATCTTCCAGAATAAACACAGCCACACTACCTATGCCTGAAGCCCATTCTTAGTTTTGGGCAGATCGGCACAGGTGCAGTTGAGGCATGGCATGGCACTTGGCCAAAGGACACGGCAGGGCCTCCACTATGTGTGCAGATGCAAGCTCCTTCCTGCTTGGCAACAACCTGCTGCCCACCACTTGATACTCAGGAAATCAGAGAATGGAAAAGCAGAGAAAAACACTTTTCCTGCTGTCCTATTGCTGCTAAGTAACTGTGTCTGCCATGGAGTAATGGTGTCTAAATGCCCCACCGTGGCAGGGCAGGGACCACGTCATCAAGGCACCTGGCAGTAGTGGTTCTTCACTCCACTACTCTGCTGGACAGACAGAGATAGTCACTGCAAAACATATATATCATCCAGTCTGATGTTTCCCATCCGCATTATTTCCACCCAGTAAATCCCTACCCACTCTCAGCTGTGTTTGAGAACCCTTGGAAGTCAGGAGTGGGCTGCTGTCTGCAAGACAATCCATCCAGCCTACTCCTAAGCCCTCTTGTTCAAGGACACTGAGGAGGCAGCTGCAGACAAGCTGAATGGTCACCCCCACTCCCAAGTATATTCTTAACAACTCTGAGCTTTTGCATCGCCAAGACTTCGGCACATGATCTTACAGTGACAAAGGTAAAAACTTGTAAGTGAAATACAACACTGAAAGAGAAATTCCTTTAGCAGATCTTCTTTCCCTCACCCCTTCTCACCCTGCATTTTCAAGAAAGGACAAGATGCAAAAGAGGAGAAAGATTTAGAGGAACAGGTGCACACTTCAGTACCCATCTTACCAGGGTCTACAAATAAGCTAACAGAAATAGTGACAGAAACATAGAATGACAATGCAATGAATCCCTAAAAATTAAAAAATTCAGGAAAACAGAAGCAAGCATCTCCCCAGTTACCCTGGTTATTAAAAACCTCTACAATTGAGACAGATTG
Organism: Edolisoma coerulescens; assembly: GCA_013397115.1. Taxonomy (NCBI): domain Eukaryota; kingdom Metazoa; phylum Chordata; class Aves; order Passeriformes; family Campephagidae; genus Edolisoma; species Edolisoma coerulescens. The sequence goes on from VWZW01005609.1 coordinate 597,375, forward strand.
CAAAATAGCCAGCCACCACACACCAGGACTGGAAGGGACTACAAAAGAAAGGTAAGGAAGTAAGGCTCCATAAAGGAAAGGTCATTCTCAAACATGTTATATTACAGAAAATGCACTGGATTAAAACATGCTAAAGAAATAATTACAAATAAACTGTTGCATTTGTGTGAAATGCCAGAGCAGAGAAGCAAAAACCCCTACAATAATTTGTTATATGATTAGCCAAAACCCAGCAGCAACTAACACAGCCACAAGTCACTTGGTCTGTTCAGCCTGGAGAAGAGGAGACTGAGGGGAGACCGTATCTCAGTCTACAGCTTCCTTGTGAGGGGAAGAGGAGGGGCAGACACTGATCTTTCCTCTCTGGTGACCAGTAACAGGACCCAAGGGAATGGCCTGCAGTTGTCTGAGGGGAGGTTTAGGTTGGATGTTAGAAAAAGGTTCTTCCTCTAGAGAGTGGCTGGGCACTGTAACAGGCTCCCCAGGGAAGTGGTCACAGCACTAAGCCTGACAAGAGTTCAAGAAGTGTTTGGACAATGCTGTCAGGTACATCGTGTGACTCTTGGCGCTGCCCTGTGCAGGGCCAGGAGTTGGACTCGATGATCTTTGTGGGTCCCTTCCAACCTGTGCTTCTGTGAAGCCTAACTATGAGATGGTGCTGCGGCTGTTTAAGTGCTAAAAAAAATTCCCAGAGACACAGGGAAAGAATTAGAGACAAGGAGCAGATTATGAATATCAGTATCTATAATAATGGTATATTTGTTGGGAGCGGAGGCAAAGAGCAAATGTATGATGTTAGGATACAACGAAGCAACTAAGGTGGTACTTGTGAGAGAGGCAGGAAGCAACTAAGCTTCCTAGTTACCCAGGATGTGTCAAGTGCAGTTGCTGACATTGCACAGCCTCTGAAAGGTCTGTTAATAAATATTTGCTTAGCATATTGTAACTTGAGCATTGGAGAGAAAAAGTACCCCTCCATATTAGCACACTACAGACAACCCTTACAAACCTCACATGCTTTTCATAGCAAAGAAGGTTGCTCTTTCTCTTAGGAGGAAGAGGTTCTTCACAGAAATTACCTCTCCCACATACGTTTCAAAGAACGACTCAAGTTTCTTAATAATCCTCCTTTAAAGTCCTTACAGATAATACTGGAATGTTCACCCCTCAGTATAAACTACACCAAGGAAGACAAATAATTATAGAAGTTTAATGTTTTTATCACAAAAGCAATGGGATTTCTTCTGGTAATTTCAGCTTTAGCAGAAACAGACGAAGTATTTCAAATGAAGCCGGTTTGTAGGAGAAAATAGTAACAAGTCACCATACATTTGGAGTAATTTCATCTTTAGAAAAGTACACATTTACACAGAGGAAACAGACCTCAGCCTCTTTATTATGCAGACTCTACACTCAGGACCTGTCCCTCTCCTTTACTATAATTTGCAATATATGCAGCAGGGCACGCCAGGTCCTGGGTCTAGTTAGACAAAATAGCACTTGGGCACCTGTGAGAAATCCTGTGGTGCCCCTAACCAGAACTTTTCCTTACAACCTGAAAACTGCATCTATCAAAAGCTTAGAAGTTTCATTAGAGACAATAATGGTCCACGAAGACCATCAGAGGGGCTGGAGCATGGCTCCTACAAAGACAGGCTGAGACACCTGTGGCTGTTCAACCTGAAGAAGAGAAGGCTTTGAGGAGACCTAATTGTGGCCTTCCAGTACCTTTAAGGAGGCTTATAAAAAGGAGGAAGGGGGATTTATATACTGGCAGATAGTGATAGCACAAGGGGGAATGGCTTTAAACTGAAAGAGGGCAGGTTTAGATTAGATATAGAGAAGAAATTCTTTACTCAGAGAATGGTGAAGCACTGGAACAGGTTGCCCAGAGAAGTTGTGGATGCCCCATCCCTGAAAAAGTTCAAGGCCGGGTTGAAGGGAGCTCTGATCAATCTGGTCTAGCAGAAGGTCTCCCTGCCCATGGCAGGTGGGTTGGAACTACATGATCTTTAAGGTCCACTCCAACCTAAACCATTCTATGATTCTAATATTTTGCATTGAGCAGCTGGTAAAATGTGTTGAAAGAAATTTATTTCCCATCAAACTCTATTTGTTCTATCCAAAACCACAAAGGAATGTGAACTAATATTTCAAAAGTATAAATCAAATTTTTAAAACAGATTTCAGAATGAGAGCCTTAAAACACTCATTTTAAGAAGATGAAGTCACATCCGTATATCACAGACTCTCTGCTTCCGGAGTTGCAGAATGAGCAGTAAACACTGCAACGTAATGATGGAAATTCTGAATGGATTATCTATCACACATGTGGGACTTCACTTCGTTAACGTATAACGTGATCCAAAAGACAAATCATAGTTAATCAACAGTAAAGTTAGAATCTGCTAAGAAAAGCTGAAATTTATAACTAACTGGAAGCTACAAAGTTACACAGTAACTGTATAAAAGTACAGAATAAACTGTAATGAGATGTTGAAAATATTGTCGCAGCATAGCAACGTTAAGTGTTTCATCTCAGCATAAAAATGTTTTTCCACAGTTAAAAACTGTAATTTTATGGACATCATTCTCTGCCACTAACTTTCAAATTCTAGTCTTCCCAGCAGAAGGCCTGAGAGTTGGGTTGCCTTTTTTTTTTTAAGATTAAATAATTAATGGATATTTCCCATTATATGCATTTGGTATTTCAGTCAAAATATTTAAATTTAATCTTGAAGTAATTATTATAAAGAAAACATGATACTGTGGATGGGGTCTGGTTGACCATCTCTGATGACTAAACTCCCTTCTCAGGGCAAATTATATTTTGAGTTACTGTTCAGCATAAAACTAGAGTGAATACATCTCTAAAATACACTAAATTTAAGCTCTTTATGAGTTCTTGATGCATGTAAAACCCACCTACCATGAAACGCACTGGAAGTTGGCACAAGCTAAGAATTTGTAACCAGCCCAGAGCCCAAGCTGATGCATTTCTTAACTTCAGTGTAGACATTAACTAAATTTCTACAAAGGCTGATCATTTGTCTTCTTTAGCAATTAAAAAGACGGCTATTGAATGAGTTATTCCTTAAAGTTGAAGTATTATTTATCAACATTTCATTTCCATGATAATGTGTAATTAATAATGCATAATATAGTAATACAGCTTGCCAAACACTTGCTATTATATAGAAGCCTATTCAGGTGCTACAAGGCCAGTTTTGCAGACCACAAAGCTTCGAGCTTTTTTTAACTGATACACACTTCATTAAATTTGTGTGCTATGAAAACAGGATAAAATACTATAAAGAGTAGAGTATGTTTAAAAGAACCAGAAAACCTGAAATTTTAAGTCTGCATAATTAGTATGATTACAACAATTAAAGTATTTTCAAAATGCATTTTCAGGAATTAAAAATATAGAAGTAATTAATAAAATTTCTCAAAATAAAGCAGCCCTGAATGACTAAAGAATTTTAATAGCTTTATTATGCTTTTCTGTGTACTCATGGAACTTAAATTCAGGGCTACACAGCTTCTCTATTTCTCTGGACACATCCTATTGCTTTCCATGCAGATCACACAGGCGTATGATAGATACATTCCAGAAAACTAATGGAGTATTTTGGGCACAGCAGGAAAGTGTCAAAAAGGCAGCCTGAAAATGTCCTTACTTGCACTGTAGAAGTGCTCTTATTTTGGAGGGGAGCTATTACACACATGGCAAACAGTCCATTACACTGCACATCTCCTGTGAACCCTCCCAACGAGCTCTAATGGCAAACATCCCAATGAACTGCTTATTCTCTCAGGACCATTATCAGAGATGGACTCAGAGCACAGAATGACATCTCTGTTACATATATTGCGTACAACAACGCTACTGATGTGTGAATTCACATTAGGACATTTAAGCCAGCTTATTGAACTGAAGAAGATGGATCTCAACTAAAATTGCAGGGTTTGGTTTTTGAAAACATTGCGTTGGGTAAGAAGAAAAGGCACTTTGAAAACAACCAGCTTTGGAAAAAGCAGAGTGCTTGCTGTACCAATAGGATTCACATGCATGACTCCCGATTAGGAAATGGTGTACTGTATTTTTGTGACACTAAGTGGTGTGCAAGAAACTAACACTTTGAGCACATACCCTGCTAGAGAGTACAAGAGGTAAACATTCTCCCCATGACAGAGTTGCAAGTCCCTTCTTTGTCCGGACAGGAAAGTAAATTTCGAAGGAAAGAAACCTGATTCCTCATTCCAAGCTTAGGGAAGAGATAACAGGAAGAACAAAACAAAACAAAAAGCCTCACTGTCCTTCTTTTCAGATTTATCTGTTCCGCTTTCCCAGGACTGTTACCAGAAAATTCTTCCCTAAACTGATATGGGAATTTTAGTCTTTCTCTTATCATTCTGCATACAGTATGTTGAACACTTAAGCAAAATGTGAGGTTCCCACAAAACCAACCTGGAACCTTCTGAATGCTCTCAGAACGATGCCAAGCATTCTCCACTCCTCAGCAAGCTTCCTGTACAGAGGAGGACAAGTGTGGGGTGAATACTGACGATGCTGTTGTGAAAACAGGAGAACAGTAATGGAGGAATATGGAAGAAGAAATAAGCAAGATACTGAGTTGCCAAAGTAGAGTACTTCGTGGCAGAAAGTACATACAAATACATGGTAAAAACGTAGAAGTACACTGGATCTGATTTTATATGGATAAGTTTATAAAGCCTGTCTTGCATTTACAGTAAAATCAGAATAACTGTAATTTATCAAGACTACTTTTAGCTGAATGTGCAAAAACCAATTTGGGGTACACATCTGATAGGCAGGTGTGAAAGGATTAATGTGAAGAGACTCAAGTCAGTACCACAAATAAAGATGATAGTACATCATCCATCCAGCTATCCATCCCTTTTTGCCTCTTTGCTTGACTTGGGGAGACAGCACAGAACGACAGGCAGTAGGAACAAGAAATTAAAAGTGTGTTATAGAGAAATTAAGAGGATTTTTCATTATTGTCTTAAATTCCCGCTTGATCATCTTTTTAACAGAAACTTCTGCCAGAAATTCAACAGCCTTGGCCCTGCAGTTTAATGACTTGAATTTGCAAGAAAAGGAGGAATTCTCAAATCACTGACCTGTCTTCATAGTACGGAACAAGAATTTAATGTCTGATATTTTTCAGAAATCCCTTAGAAAAAGGCCACACATGCACACACATTTACATATACTCCCAGTATCAAAACACATGTTCAGGTCACCAGTTTGACTGTTTTGGGACATTCTGTAGCAGGCCAGGTGCCAACAAATCTTAGAATGTATTTACTGGCCTAGTAGCTTTATGGATAAAATTGTCAGATCCCAAACTCTTGCATAACACAGGGAAAAAGTCTGACAAACAAACTCAGCATAACAGGAAAAATGATACTGAAACAGTGTTAAGGGTATTTTACTCTGGATTTTTTTAAAAGCACCTACAAACGTTCAAGGAATAATACTATTCCCAGAAAGATCACTGGGAGCTTAGACACTCATTTGACCACTATCAGACCCTCAGAGTGAGGAAGGCACCAACAGTCAGGACTTGCTTTCATGAAGTTATGGATACTTTATACAAGCATTGCTTAGCACACAGTAGTACCATAATGGCACAAAAATGCATAAAGTTTCCTATTTTTTATTTATATTATCAAACAATATTCACAATACTCTACACTATCTGGTGGGAGAAGAAGCAAAAGGCACAGTGTACTTCTCTAAGGTTTGAAAGCTGACAACTCCACATATGTTTTTATATAAATAAAAAAATATTTAGCTTTCTAAGGGTTTCAGCTCACTTGTATTACTTCCAGCATACACTAACTGAAAAGAAAAGGTGGAGGGCTAAGTTTTGAGTGCTATCAGCAACCGAGCAGATGATAAATGTACATCTGTGTGCCATGTAGAGAGACGATGATAGCACAGAAAAGATGGGCTACTGTATCAGCTGTTAGTGGACTATATTCCTGTCAAACCCTGATAAGCTCTACTCATGCATTGCCTTATTTAGTCAGGCTTCTCTGCTGACACACCAATGCACAGTAACAAGTGCATATGATGATTCCAGTACAGACTTTGGCTCCTTCTTTTACTCAGAGCATAACAAATATTAAATGGCTTAGTGTCATTTTCTAAGGCACACTGGAAAAGTCTTATTTTCTCATTTAAGAATACACTGCCAGTAATAAAACTGTGTTCTTAGTAGTACTTAATGCAGAACACAACGTAGACTGAAATAGAATGGTCAGAAAAAATTGCAAACTTTTTCATGATTCAGACACTTACTCTGTTTTTTGAAGACTAAGGAATTTACTGGAACATAGGTGATGTTCCATGAGCCTGTTGTTTGGGAATTACTATTTTAAGAATGAGCACAGACTAGCAGTTTAGGCCTCCAAAAGTAATTCAACCTGAAGATAAAAATTTTTATGAACTTTTTATTTACATATATACCTGTAGACTGTTACTGTGATACTCAGGATAACTCTTCTCCCAAGTAACTCTAGCTACATTTATTCTAAATGACATGACACATATGAGGAGAGAACATTTTTATTAATATTAAAAGCTAACATCTGTTACTTTCAGAACTGTTTCAGTGGCCTCACACTCACGGAACTAGTAGATCAGTCCTGTTTCACTGAAACTATTTAATAATAGGCTGCTGTACTACAGTGTCACTTCAGGAAATCATCGTTGCTTTAATTAATAGTACTACTGTCCATTAACTCATCTATTACAAATATATTTACAGCATAATTGCTACTACAGAGGTAAAGTAGCAGAGCACATACTGTTAAAGTGTGCATCCCTGAAGTTTTGTCATCATGTTTCACTTACTTGCTAAGTTGTAAAATCAAGTAATCTGTGATGGGTCTTTTAAGTCATTAGCATGAATTAACAAGATTCTGCTGTATATTATTTCACTGCTACTGCCAAAAGGTCAGGTCTTGAATATAGGAGATCCATTTAATGTCACATATTTAACTTTGGAACAATGACAATATATTCTATTAAAACTCACTCTTTATTGTACAAGGCCATTAATTGTGTTAGCTAAAGCACTCAGTTAATATCCTACTTTTTTTAGTGGAGGCAATATGGCTTTCAATGCTGCAGATGAACACCAGTCTTCATCAGCTTTTATCCTTAGAGCAGGTCATCTAGACTAGGCCGTACTTTTCTTGGTACACACGGAGAGTTGGTGCATAGGCAACATACATCGAAAACCTGTGCTTATACACTTACCACATCTTTCATACAAACCCAAAGCAGTACTTGTTCCCAGGTCAGGTATTTCTAACCTGGTACCCCACTGTAACTCATTTGCTGAACGGTCACACTGAAGTTTAATGTCATGGTTGGAAAGCAAACCCACATAACCAAGTTCTGGTGTGCACCAGATCCATTGGATTAACACCCTGCCTGTGGTCTGGGTGCATATGCAGCTCACTAGGCCAATTCACCAAACCCAGGGCTGGCTTTTGACTGGACAAATACCTGAGGAGGAGCAGCACAGGTGGATTGCCAACTAAACTACTCTGGAAGTAATAGCAGCCCACTCCTGATCATTATCTGTCCCAGAGCTGCTGCCTCTACCACAAGGCTGTCTGGTCGCATCTACCAGAATTTCACAGCACATTCCACACCCGCTTCTAAAGATCCTTTGGGAAAAAGCACAGCCAGGAGCCAGCTGTCAGAACGGCTCCAGCACCCTCTTCTCCTTGGAAGCCTCTGATGTACTGCACATGCAATAAGCCACCTACCTTTCCCTGCCACTAGGTAAACGATACACATATCTAGCCAGGGAAGTTTGGCCCCACTATCTAGACGACCTTCCAGAAATGGGGCTGAACAAAGTTGAGGAAAACAAATCATGATTAAAACTCTATTAAAACTCACTCACATAAGATGCTTTTACCTGGTTAGCTAGTACACTGAGCATCTTTTCAACACAGAAGAAGCAGTACTGCAAAAAGAAGCAGCAGTAACCGCTATAATCAGCTATTTCCACTGCAAACCATGTAGTCCGTTAGCAGTATTTCTTACTTGTATGTAAATACAGAAACCAGATTCACTAGTAGAGCAATAAAGCACAAAACTGTATTCCCAGTTACTTCTCAGAGCAAACCCTCACTCTGATTTCCAGAAATACGGATTTCCTCAGCAAGTGAGCTGACATGTCTTTCTAGAATAAATTCTATCACCCCCATTCATACTGAGCAGTACCATACTCAGATTTCAGGTTTTCAGGACAGTATGCAGAGCAGCACAGCATTTAGCATGAGTAACGGCAGACAGAATGTGTGTGACATACGGATTCATTACAGAAGCTTCATTGTTTGCAAAGGGAAAAGGCTACATCTCAGAAAGTACTATTAGTTCCTTTGGAATTCATATGGACAGCATACTGAGAACTGAAAAGTTTCCTTCAGTGGTAACTGAACTGTCTCTGTATTTGATTATCGCTTCTTGGTCCAGCTGGGAACTTCTAGTATCTTGACTTTGGCCTTTCAGCTGCCTGTGACTCTCACAAAACATGCAGCTCACAAAGAGCACTGTTCCATCAGTGATATCCTGCTATCACTGGAACCAGCTGGAGTTCTGCTGATGTCAGCATGGCCAACATTTCATATTTCACCAGCGGACTATGTAAAGGATAAATTAAAAGCCATGATTAGTTCACACTTTTATCCTCCAAAGCAACAGGAGTAAGTAAAGTCCAGAGCAAATAAGCCATTTGTCTGTTCTTTGATTAGAAAGGGATGTTTTCTCTGCTCCTAAAGAAAGTAACATCACAGGAAGTATTTTAATAGTAAGGTGCATGTTTTCAAAAGTCTTGGGCAATTTTCTCCCTCTATATACTGAGCAGCAAGCACATGCTCTCTTCATTTCAGAACTTGCCAAGTAACAGCAATGAAGAATTGCTGATCAGAACATGAAACGTCAGCTCATTCCTTCAGAATAACAGGCGCAATAAAAAACAGCAAAACAAACACCTTACATTACTACTATAGTCTCACTGGAATTTTATTTCATAACTACCCTCTAGGTTAATAAAGTACACTTTAAAGTAGCCTTCAGGGTCATGAAAGGGTAGGCGATTTCAAATTATAATATGAAAGTATTTGCATATTTTCATATTAAAATCCCACAACATTATCGCTCTTCTGGTTGTCTATTTCAGATCAATTTAATAAGGAAATAATTTTCTCATATTAATGTTACTAATACACTCCTATGTATGCAAGGATCCCTCCTACTGAAATCCTCCTGCTTTCACTCAGAAATACCACAATCTGAATCATGCCAATCTTTCCTTGTTCTTGCTACTGAAGAATGTAGGGCTTTCACTGTAATATGCTCACTCTTGAAGTCCTTGCTTTATTCACTAGATTCAACATAATGCTCTTATCTAAGTTTGGGGGTTTTTGTTATAAAATCTGTGCCTATTTTCTTTGGCATAAATATTAAGCCATATTTCAGCAGGAGAAAGACAGAAGAGACCAACATAATGCCTCCATACCGTTCTCTCTAGTGGCTAGAAGCAATTGCATACATCACAACATCCATGGGCCGTGGCTAATTATTTCCTTTTGAGAAGAAACTAGAGACCTGAAGACTAGAAATCTGTAATTTCTTTCCTGGTAAGTCGTGGGGAAAAGTGGGAGAAAAAAAAAACCAAACCAACAAACTTGTTTACTCTCATCAGCACAGTGCTCATAAAGATGGTATTACTGAACTTAAACAGAACAACAGCGCTCCAAAAAACCCCTACAGGAAATCATCTTTTCACTGCTCCTCTTATTATTAGCGAATACATTTGCTAGTAATTGCATGATCACAACTAGACTAAGTTCCACCATTTCAGTAATTTAAAACATGCATGATGAAAAGGCCCTAGAGTCTAAGCAACTTAAAAGAAGAGATGGAACATGTGGAGACAAATATTCCAGACAGAATGGAGTAAAAGCAAACAGAAGAGCAATAGTAAGTTTTCCCATCAGAAAGAACTGGTACCATCTTCAGGTCTCTACTCATACTCTACAAGAAAAATTACTCCAGGTATGAACTCTGGGAAGCATCTGAAAAAGCCATACATTTCTCCCACTCACTTGTAAAGAAGATCACAGGTGAGAGCACAAAAAAATGGGTAATGAAAAGTTTGAACCTGTTGTGTACATACTCTTCCAGAAGCAGTACAGGAACAGTACCAGCTTCAAGATGATGCTGTACACTGTGGTAACTGCAGCTTTTGGCACTGAACAAAGGCCCAGTAATGTGCCTCTGTCCATAGGCATTGTTTCTGAGCAACACTGAACAAGTTAATGGGATATATCAGAGAATTTCAACAAAAGGTGCCCAATTACCTTTCAGGATGTTCTCATGCCCTTTAGCCAGCTGATTATATGTAGTCTTTTCCCTCAGATGCAAAGTGATTGCTCTGATGGCATCATTTCCTTTTTTCAGGCATTCAAGTTTTTTTCTTTTCAATTAAAGCTACACAATAGAAAAACAAACAGCAGGAAAGGATGTAACTGGAGACTAAGGTGACACTTGGTTGACCTTAGGATACAAGTGGACTTGTCTTGTCACATTCACAAGGAAAAAACCTTTCAGCCCTCTTGCAGGGAACCTGACCACAGGCAACAGCTCCACTGCAATACAACGTGATCTTTTTGACACAGAGAAGTGAAATATTGCCATCAAAGTTATCTCATCACAAACATTTATGATGAGCATTTCAGCCAGTTATCCACGTTTAAATTGAGCCTCTTTTTTCTTCATTCACTGCTGCTCACTAAAAAAGTGAGTTACAGCATCAACTTACTACTAGTCCTATTTGTACAGTCAAATACTGCAACAGCATACTGAAAGATAAATCACTTTAGGTCTTCACAGTAAATTTAGAGAAAAATATTGCAAATATTACAAAAATTTGTGTAAGGGAAGATTAATAATTTCAGTCTTGCTCTCTCCTTACAGCAGTCTGTGGGATAGATTAACTCTGGAAAACCTTTTATTACGCATGATACAGCAAGTGCAGAAAAAGGTGACATTTAGTTTTGAAGCGGGTCATGGTGATCAAATCTTCTCTTGCATACATAAAGAACTTCCTAGAAAAAGTACTCATCCTATTTCAGAGTACGACGGCCCTCAGCGGGGCATCTGATCTAAATTACTATTCATTTAAAAATACCCCTCTGCCAAAACAAGCAACAGACCCAAAGCAAGTATCAGACATGTCGCCCCAGAGTGATCAAAAAATAGAAGAAATATATGGTATAGAAGTAGCATCATTGTCAAATTTTGAAGTGAACACAGTTATCAGAAGCTTTCAGTAAACCCTACTTTTAACCTTTTGAATAAAGAATTCTATCTAAAAAAAAGATATATTTGATACTCTGAAAGAAGATCTGATGTTAATCAAAAACTTTTTTCACTTGATGTAGATTGTAAAATGTAGATTTCTAAACTGTATCACAGTATGAGACCAGCAGACAACAGAAATCGGATGGTTATATAATTTGGTGGTTAAGCAAAGATATTTTTAGTCCTTTGCTAATCCATCTAATGCATTTCTTTCCAAGAGAAGAAAATGCATTACACTGATAGCAATAACAGGGTCAAAAAATGAGGATATTGACAAGGAACTTACATTTTCTAGAAAATAAAAAATTATCTCAAATTATTCTTAACAGCTTCCACTCTTAAGGAAGGCTTATCAGGGATTGGGAATGGGTCACACTTAGACATAAGTAATTGACGAACCAAAACAAAGAAGGAAAACTTTCACAGAAACACTTCAAACAGGAATCTCATTATGCAAAACAAGCTGGTGACACCTCAAGAGAATCAAACAAATAGAAAATTAAGTGTATAGGCAATTTCTGAGTGGCACACAGTTTATGCTATCTGGGAAACTTGAAGCAACTTCTACTTTTTCTAAAAGAGTATTTTTTTCGAAAATGACAGTAAAGAAACTGTAAAGGGATACCAATAGAATTTTTTAATAGCTCTAAAATTCAAGATTTTCATTTGTTCTCTCAGCTCCTTTTTACTATACTGTTGTTGCATTAATGTTAAATGCTTATTATATTACGTAATAAATTCTTGAAGTCATATTTTAAATCTTCCAAAGAAAAATATCACTATGAAAACAAAGAAAATGTGGGTTTACAATGCATGTTATTTGGGACAATATAATAGAACTTTGCTATTCATTTCCCCTTGCATTCTGTTTCATATTAATCTTGAGAGGAACAAAGCATATTTAAACTGAATGTATGGGAATAGGACCACCAAAGGACAACAAAATTATTTTTATTAATAGTAAATATTCTTGAGAAAAGATGAGTTAAACCACTCCTTAGTGTAATCTGAAACAAACTACAGTGGACTTAATGATAAAAGGTCTCAATCTACTTTAAAGTTTCGTTTATTAATAGATGGAAGTGTTAAAGTTGTGTACAAAATGTTTCCTCAGATGACTTGCACCTCAGAAGGCTCAATTTCTGCCTCCCTTGAAACTTTTACTTGCAAAATGAGACAACTCAGTGTCAAAGAACAGAGAAAAAGATTCAAAGGTGTGAATTAGTTTTACTAATGAAAAGACAATAAATGGTTTCAGAGTCAGACAGTGGATAGGAAATGGTTTTAAGTTTAACAGTGAGCACATAAAAGCAGAAAATACAAGAGGAAACTGTCACCCTAATTCTGCAAAGTGAATTTCTATGCAAAACCAGAACTATTTTCTTGAATGGATTAAGCAGTGCTAGGTTATGCATCTGCTCAAAACCACATTTTCATGTACAGCACATTCCAGGCAAATTAGTTATCTTTTTCAAAAAAAAGTATCTTTCTAAGTATCACATCAGATGCACGAAAAGCAGAACAGCATTTCTTAAACTTTCAGGGACCTTGACCAAGCAGGCAGGGTTTCTGAAGATAGCTTAAGTTGAGCTTTCTCAGACTGATCTATGAAGACACAGTCAGTACGTTCTTTGAACCGTCAACCAAAAATGCCTTCATTATTACAAAGAGCTGATTAAATACGTTGTGAAATAGCAAATAAATGGGAGAACTTTCGCTACGAGGAAATGAGCTCATGCATTTCACAGACCCAAGTCTTGTGCAACCCCTACTCAAATATCAGGGCACAATTCAACACTTCTGAGGACTTTTAATAATGGTTCAAAATTTAGTAGTATTCTACACTGAAAGGATTCCAGCGTGGCTTCATCCTTGCTGGAAACAGGAAAAATCTAGGTGTGCAAACAAGTGTGTGAGACCTCTGATGGTCTACCTCTCTGTACTACGTTCCTGAAAGAGACACCAGCTTTTTCACACTGCTCACTCACCACGAAGGTCCACAGCCAAAGTTCATCATGTTATGCAGCATGTCAAATCTCAGCAGTTAACTCACAACTTAACTGCTATACAGACTTCATGACCACTTTTATAGTGATCTAATCATAAGGAGCAGGTGAATTCAAATCAAGTATCTGTTACATCACAAAGATGGAACAAACAAGTGAACTACTAAAACCCATCTAAAGAGTACTCTGATCAACTAAAATTTGAAGAAAACATCAAATCAAATTTAGCACAAACTCCTTGGTGAATTTATTCAGAACCATAATTTTGACTAATTGCTCTCTGCATTCATTGTTCACCAACACAGCAAAGCTAAAAGCTAAATGCTATGTACTGTAATCCTTCTGCTGAAAAAGGTTCATCCTCAGAGCTCCATGAACAATTTTTCCATCAGAAATGCATTGTATCTGTGCATGTCACAAACACAGATGCAGACTTTGAGGTGAAAATGCTCAGTGTCTTTTCCTGATAACAAGTAGTCCTATAAAGTTCAATTATGAGCAATATAACTAGATCTTTTGCAAGCAGCCAAAATTCTGAGTGTATAAAATATACACTAATTTTTATCTGTCCCATTTCTGTCTTAAAATCAATTTCTGGAACAGGTGTAAACTCTGCATTAGGAAATAAAACTACACTCTTTACCGATATGGCATATACTGTCAAACATTGCTTGGGATTGTAACACATCAGTATGATTTTCTTTTTCTCGTAATTCATTATCCACTGAGAATACAAAACAGTATTTATACAAAATTGTGAATGCTGGGCAACGTTAGACCTCCCAAGATGAATTAAGTTTTGCACAAGGAATCTAGCCACCACTGGAAGAAAGAGAAAGCCTCTTCACCAGAAACCACTGACTAATACTTCAACAGATCTGAACAAATTAAACACTTCTGAATATCAGAAAAAGCCACCAACTTATCTGTTTTGTTGATTTTTATGGAAATTATAAATGGCATTCCCACCTTTGTTGCTAATCTGCAATTTCCAAAACTGAACTCTTCACTGAAGCAGAAAATGATGTTATGAATGGTATATTGGAATTTTAGTAAAACTGGAAATAAGCCCTTGGTCAAGATATGTTAAGGTAAAGGCAGGACTCCCAAAAAGACATATGGAAAAGACATCCATATGCTTAAGGTGGCTCACCACTGCATCTTCACAAAGCATTCATTACAGTTACAGGTGTAACTGGCACCTGTTGGGTTACACTCTTAACTTTTGGTTATACAACCACAGAATCGTTTAGGTGGCAGAAGACCTTTAAGATCATCAACTCCAACAGTTAATCCACCACTGCCAAGTCCACCACTAAACCAAGACCCTAAGTATCACATCTACATGTCTTTTAAGCACCTTCAGGGATGGTTCCCTTATTTTTCCTGAAAGACATTTTGTATCTTAGTGCTTGGCACTATATTCTTTGCACTTAGGATATTCCTAAGATGCTTACACAACTGACATCACAAATTCCTGCAAGTGAAGGAGCTTAAAAAGTGAACTTGGGCTGAACACACACACGCGCACACACACAGAGCCATATCCTATGAAGTCACTTCAGTTTAGTGATCACCAAGATTTCTTGGTCTTCTTTCTTTTCCCTACAGAAGTCAAGTTTTTAACTAGCAACAGGTATGAAATCCTAGCTCCAGACAAGAAGAAACCAGGGCTGTGATGCGTGCCCGCATCTGCCAACAGACCACCTCTACAGTGAGAATCTTTGGAGTCTTGCTTGTTTCCACATTTGGATTTTAAGTTCTTTTGCAAAACTAAGAGTGACATGATCCAATGCCCTTATTTATGAAGTAGTCTAAAAATTCAGAGAAGAAATAGCTTTGAAATTATTTATCCCAAAGCCAGAAAGGAAAGCTAAAGCAGCAGCAAAATGACCTCTCCTTCTTCTTATATATGCCAGTAACATCTGAGGCAAGTGAAAAGAGGAGGTGCTGCATTATAGCAGGAAGGTAGCTAAACAAGCCTTACCCACCAGATTCGGAGTGGTAAGAGAAAAGAGTTATGGATACCTTTCTTCTTAACCTCCTAGAACAAGATAGCTGAGAACTCACATTTCAGTGATTTCAATTTAGTCAGATACTAGAAGGAAATTTCTGGCTTTTAAATGCATAACAGTAATACCATCATTTTTTATCAATCCCTACTTTTAATGTAGTAGGACCGAAGTATAGCATTCCTCACCGAAAACTCTGGAAATAAATATTAAAAAAAACAAGAGAGAGCAGAAATGCTTAAAAGAATAAAAAATTAATTCAGAAACAGAATATAATGGGACAGACTAAATGACTTGTTCCCCCAACTGTGGTTTACCACTGGATACCCATAGGGCTCAGGGTTGAGAACCCATGTCATTCATAAATGCAGAGGAAAAGCTGTGAACAGCTAAGTGACTGCATTTGTGAATGTCAGTGTCAGAGATGTCTGAGGGACAACTGCAAGAAAGGGCTGCACAAAACTCACTGGGGCTGCACAAAATTCACTGATCACTCTTATTGGTGAATGAAGTTCAATTTAAGTATAAGAGTGATCTTCAAAGCAGAACAACCCTAAAGTTATTTATAAGTAGCTTTAGGGTGACCTTGGGAATGAGCTCTTGGGAGACTACCTCCACTCAGCAGATCTGGGAATACTAAATCTTGAGAGGACAACAGGAATAATCAATAGGTTGTTTCAGGCGTTAAACACTTACATGGGCTTGAGGGAGGCAAACTTGTGTGGAGAAATTTATTCCTGGACACTAGCCAAAAAGAGACTGTGCCTCTACCTCCACAGACAATGAGAGCAAAGAACTTCAGAAGAATGAAAAAGCAGAAAACAAAGTACAGAGTACTGAAAGAGGAAGATCATAGTGAGATAGGCATAGTGAGATAGGCAAAGAATGCAAGCCAGTGTATGCAAGTATGTACTGAAATCTGTTAAATACATAAAGCAGAAAAACGTGTTAATCACCAGAAACGTGAAGAGAAGTCATAATATGTATCACTGATCCATTTGTATTCAAACAAACAGCACTACTCATTGAACTACATCAGTTTTGAGAAAATGGATCAATTATTATTTGGGAAATATAGAATTAGATCAATGTAGGGGGCATGAATTAATCACTTTAATGAGTATTTTTCTGCTGTAGTTTTTCAGGGAGAAACATCCTACTCTGTAGAATACTGATTGACAATGTTACAGTTAGATGATAGCAAGTTTTCCTATCTCTGAAGAAATAAGCTGGGAATGTTCTATATGAGTTGATTTAGTCCTTGAGCAAAACATCAAGTAAATTACTCAAGCACCAGCTAGTACTACTAGACATATGTATGCAGTTGTACTAGATACAGCAGAAATACACAGTATCTTCTTGGTTTTGAGAATATTTTTATAGCAATCAATAACATAAATCTAATGACTTTACTCTACAGTTCATACATGACTAACCAGTACAAACAATCCAGATTTTATTTTTTAAATGGGTATTTATTTCCATCATAGAAACTCTCCTAAAAGTCAGTAGAGATAGATGCTACTTGCAGCTTAGCTTTTGAACAATTGTTGTAATACAGATCAAAACTGAGATGCTGTGTAAAAACTAAGGGGAGAATCTGCATAACAGCTCATCTTCTGTGGCTACAAAAAAATATTAGTCTCTTTGTATATCCCAGCATCATTTAAAAAAAGCCTTAATGTTGTCACATACATCTGCTGGGATACCATTGCAAAAATCGTCTCTGCTCCTGAATTAAGTGTTCTGGAAATTGGGAAAAAAAATCCCTATCATCT
Source organism: Edolisoma coerulescens (assembly GCA_013397115.1). NCBI lineage: Eukaryota > Metazoa > Chordata > Aves > Passeriformes > Campephagidae > Edolisoma > Edolisoma coerulescens. The sequence goes on from VWZW01005609.1 coordinate 614,593, forward strand.
GAATAAAGAAACATTTCAACAATGTTGGTACAGTAGAAAAAGGCTTTCTTAGAAAGTTATTTTAGAAGCAGTGGGGCAGCATTGTTTCATTTATGTTCTGAAAGCACTGAATATTTTCAATATTGTACTAGCAATCTAGATTTTAAACAATTTAGAAAAGCAACTCTCAAGTAACAATTCTGTGTCTAACACAAGCACACAAGGTAAGACTGGATACACACCAGAACTGCTTTAAAAAAAACCAAAATCCCTATTCAAGCTTATGTCTGTAGGTAGGTATATTTGGATATAGGTAATTTGATTAAAAATTTAATACTTGAGGCTTTTCAAAATTTCAAGCTGAGGGATGGTACAGGACTAATTTTTCAGCCAGATCATCTTGGTGCATTATATACTAAAAAAGTTTAAGAAAATCTGTGTAGTGATGTTTATACGATTTGTATATTTCAAACAGATGTATTATTCATTCCCCAGCAAATAACTGAGGAACAGTCCAAGACTATATTCTTTTACCAATGAGTTGTTTATGAAATCTGAGTGAAAATGTGCCCCACTGAAGTTAGTGGTATAACTCCCACAGGATTCAAAGAACATATGGTTTTCTATAAAGAATACAGAATTAACTTTCAAATTACTATCTATAGCAGCTCAAGACCTATTTTAAGTTTTACCACAGCATTTCATTTGTTATCTTCTAACAAACTATGTAGCAAAATGATTAAAAGTGATTCTGTTTTGAACTTCAGGCAGCTTTTTGTACTGAAGCAAGCAGTCTTATATAAATACCTTTGGTATTTTGTTGGATCCTATTCCTAAACACAATGTTCATATTTCAGCTATAATAAGTAAAGCATCTCCAAAGCGTGTGAGGCACCAGCCTTGCAAGTGTCTAGCTTAGTTTCTTGAGTAAAGTGAGAGTGGTAGAGTCAGCTAAATCCATCATGGAAAGCTGTGTGTGACACACATAATTCAATGCCGTTTGGAATGATTGGCAGCTACCTTCTAGCGTGGACACAAACTGTACTGTCACACGCATGTAACTTCAGCTCTCCCTAGAAATCAGAGTTTGTTCAGGCCAAGCCGAGCACACTGGTCACGCAAGGCAATGAACACAACAAAGGGGCTGGCTAATAAACCATTTAGTACTCCTTCTTGAGACTTCCATGCTTCATATAACCCCATCATGCAGCACAGCATACTGAAACTTACTCTGAATCAAGGCTATGAAAAATATAAGCAGTGGGTTCTTAAGTAACTGCTGTACTGTGGACATGGGTGCTCTGGGGTGGACAAGTGAGCTAGAGGCGCTACCCAGCAACTTGAAGCCAACACTAAGCACCCAAGCCCAGGCTGGGGCAGCACCAGGCCAGGACTCAAGGTAAACTGGAGTTCTCTGAATCATCCTCAGCACTGAACATTACACAAGCCAGCTACTGGCTCCAGGCCACAACTGCTAGGAAGAGCAGGAACCTGAGAAAGTCCATGTTGTGAAGGTGAGTTCACTCCCAAACAGAACTGTTACTCTGGGTCTCCACTACCAAGTCAATCCTGCTGCACCTTCCTCCGGCATCCACTTCTAACAACTCAAGACTCCTTCGCAGCCATGCAGAACTAAGCAGCCTGCTTGTGAGACATGATCACAACCAGAGTTTCAGTAGCTTCCATTAAAAAATAAAAGCTGAAATTTAGCTGTAGCATCTGTGGACTTGGACACAAACATCTTAAAGATAAAACTGAGCTGTCTAAAAAGGCTGCTCTGAAAAAGAAATCGCTGCAGAAGATGCCAGTTAATCCCTCTTCAGTGCTCCACTTAAAAGGTCTTCCTGACTAGAGGCTCGGTAGTCACTGCTGTCTGAGCACAGACAGCTAATTAACAAGGAGGAACTGCTCCATATTATTAGTAGCAAGATATTGATTTTACTGTTATCTTGTTCTCGGATCCAGTCTTTTGCCAGCTTCTTTTCATCTGCTGGGCACTGCCATTTTCCCAGACTGCAAGGTCTCCAGACAGCATAATTTGTTTGTGCAGTGCCTAACACAAAGGCACCATTATGCTTCACCACATCTCAGGTGCTCCTGAAATGAGAGCCCATTACAATATTGCTTTTAAGGTGGTCACAAGTTCTCATGGCATATTATGACATTACACACACTTCACTTAAAACTCACTCAAAACTTTAATTAGAAGTATTTAGCTTCTGTGAAAAAGAGAATAAAAAAGTTTAAATTCTTTAATCTGCTTGTTTTATGACCTGAAAGATCAATGAAATGTAAGTAAAGTATCAATATCTTTTCTTTTGACTTCTTTCTCCCTTTCCTTCATACACTATCTTCTGGTTCATATTTCTTACCCTTACTGTACTTTTATCATGTCCCTCTGTGTTCCTGCAAAGTTTGTTTTTCCTCAGAGTCTCGACACTTTTAATAGAAGATCTTTTAAGGGGAGAATTAGCTAGAAAATATTTGAAGGGAGGAAAAAAAAAAAAAGGCCTGGCTCTGAATGCTGAATTCTGAACCCATAAAATTGACTTTTCTGAAAGAATATGGAACATGAAGGGTTGTTAGTAAACTAACATCATTCCTTCTTTTTTTCAGTGCTTCACATTTACTTACAGGACTGGTGTATTTTAAAAACAACCAGTGACACTGAGTATTATAAGGTAAGGTTATGTCCAAACTCTGAAAATGAAGTCCTGAAACATTACAGTTTTATACCATTATAAGTACTGATGAAAGCAAAGTTAATATAATACAGTATAATGAGAACTTAAGTAATTTTCATACTAGGAAAGAAGTGCTCTACTGTAATTCCAGTTTATATTGAACTGCAGAGGGGTATCTCCTTTAAATGAGACATGTGACAGTGAGGAAAAGGGAAGTTCAAACTCCCTGTAGTGAGAATTATGTGATATCCTCAAAATCGGTTTCCACTTGACTCTTGCTTGAGTCAACATTTGGGGCTTCTTAATATCTTCCAAAAGGCTCTTCCAAACGTACATCTTCCAGCATTTAAAGCACTTCACATGTGTCGAAAAGAATCAAACATTCCTGGAAAGCAGCTTCTCCTTTTAGACAGGAGGACCCCAAATAAGGCATATAAACCTGACTGCTTTTAGCACAATGTGCTAACAACGAATTTGAAATAATTACTTCCTATAATAATGATATTTTTAAAAAGGCACCTTATAAAGTTTTGAAAAGGGAAAGTATTGAACACACTTTTGAAGTTTCTCAAATTCTGGCATTTTTATATTTATGCCAAAATATTTATCCTTAAATACAAGTTAGTAAAACTCTAATACACTATCAAATCTATTAAGCTGCACTGTAATTTTAAAAGCGTTTTTATTCATTGCTAATTTATAATCTTTTTTGAATACACATCTATGTAGCAGAAACTAGTAATTATTTCCCTGATACAGCAGCTTTTTATACATCACACAATGTTGCAATCTGCTGTCTTTTGAGAAATGCTGCTGCCATTTCCAAAACACCTCAGTACAAATGCCTCAAAACCCCAAAAGCTAAGTCAGGAGAGCCAATGTAAATTCAGGTTCAGAGAAGCAGTATTCATCCCAACTTTTATATTTTTCTGTGTATACAAAACTGCCATTTTAGACAACGGAAAATTACACAGATTACTAAGGACTTTTAGACATAAAAAGACATCAGGAATAAAAAGCAAAACAGTGGTTGGTCTCGTTGAAGACTGTGTGGACATCTGTCACAGGTCAAACTACCAGCCAAACCTGTCATGACCAGCAGGGAGCTATGAAGAGAAGTACGGTCTGCTTCCATTTGGCTGAACAAACATTTTGGGAATAAACAATGCAGGGAGAACAGCATACAACTCCAAGCTGCATTGAAAAGGAAGGTATCTGGATGAGAGCAGGGATTTCTAGATATTTGGTTTGATGGTTTTCAGGGTGAGAAAAGGTCTACCTAGCAAGATCTTCAACTAACAGCATGGAAATCTACAGGAAGCAAACAGTGCTGGTGACATCTGTCCAGTCTGAAACACAGAAGGCCACTGTGCAGTGAGGTTATGCCATATGGGCAGAACCACCTTTGCATTACACATTAGAGAAATTATAGAAGACACTTCTTCTAGACTTTTTTGTGCAGTAGTAATTGTCAAGAAACAGACAAGACCACCATCCTCATATTCATCTAAGAAGACACTGCAAGAAAGCTACTGTCTACAGAATTACTATATTATTAATAAATCAGTTCGGTAAAAAACAGTTGCAAACCAATACTGGTTGTCAAGTTTCAGGGAGACAGAAGTACTTTCATCTTGAAACCACACCAATCTGGTCAGCCTAGATTTTAACAGCTATTTGAAATGGAAGCCTTTTATTCAATGCTGCTCTAGAATCTATTCCAGATGATCTGGCTCTCAGTCAGTCAGCACTACTGACCCCGTCACTATGACAGGTCCTTAGCTCACACAGTGCTATGGCCTTGCTCCTACTGGTTGATACGCAAAGCAACTCTGAAAACTTGAGAGATAGGAAGAGTCCTGTCATTCTTACCAGGGGAGTCCAACATGCACTTACAAGTGAAGTTAATATTGTGTTCATGCCTGATGTTGCCTGACTTGGTGTCAGGTCTCTTGGCCTTTGAATCAGCGCCAGTACAGTTGGTGCAGTGGCTACTAAAAGGGAGAAAACCTGAATCTGCAATCTCGCTGTCTATACTGGTAGTCATGGGAGTGTTTCGGAGAGATTTTCAGCTGAGAAACCAAAGGGCCAGACTGCCCCTGGTCACAGCTGCACTACAGCTGATTCCTTCTGCTGCACTTTCAAAAATGTATTTTCAAGAAATAAACATTGTTTTGATGAACTGTTCCAAAAGAAGCAATTTGAACTCTGTCCTCCACCTAAAAATCAAAGGGAAGGAAAAGCAAACAAAACACTTCAGAGACACTTCTTGAAGAGGAAGTGCATACACTGTGCCTTGGAATGTAATGGACTACAGCTTTTTAATAGCTTTATATAGACTCAAAGTGGTGATTCCCTCTTTCCATACATCCCACCGCCCTATTTTTTTCAGAACTAGGGCTTATTATGTACTGACAGAACATGAATGGGATCCAGTACTTTCTTAAAGCTAGGTATTACTGTTCTGCTTTACTAATATGGTATGCTGTCATATAATGCCTTACACATATTTATAGAAGTAACCGAGTATATGCTACCCTTCAGTTACTTACATGACCAGTTCTCAGAAATGTCCTTTACCAGTACGCTACATTCTTCATGTTAGAGTCTCAACTACTTTTTACTATGAGCATTTTATATATTCAAGCTCTCCCACTTAGGCAGTTTTTGGTATTTTCTGTATTGCTTATGACTGTCAGGAAAAGGGTAGTCACTGAGGACACACTAGTGACCACACTAAATTAGGAACCAGTTGTTCAGCTCTAAGAGTAATGTGACATCCTCTTTCTAAAATAGCATGAAGATTTTCTTTCATGCACATTTCTGGGCTCTTTTTTTTTATTCAAAGTATATTTCAAGAAAAGCCTGCTTGAGGAAACAAACTAAAGCCATCAAGAGAGAAACCGCCACAGAAATATATTGGAAGGCAATAAAAATCAAACAGCTTTTAAAGAGCTCCCAAACTTAACAATAAAACCCGTTAAAATTGTCTATACTGCTTTAATTTGTAACAATTCTACTTCAAACAACTTTGCTTTGTTGTTGGTTAGGAGTTCAAAGTGAAAATGACATTTTTCTCCACTACCAATACCCACACACTTCTCCCATCCCAAACACTTGGCAGAGGGATGGGAAGAAGACGACCACCTCTATCCGACGTGGTGGTTGTATGATCAGATGAACTGAGGAGAAGCATGATCCAAAATGGAAGAGTCCTCACAGAGAACTCTTTTGGCAGACACCGCCCTGGCAACCAAATCAACAGCCTCTAAGCACAACATCCTTGACCATTATTCTTATGCTGTTCCTACCAGTTTCTCAGATAAACAGATGCATCTTAAGATGCCCACTGTCAAATAGGAAACTTCAGTGAGTTTCAGATACTACCAAAAAATCACCAATACAATAAGCTTAACTAGAGCATACTTAAGGGAAAATATTCAAACTTCACCTCTTATCCCCCAAATCATTCACTTATTTCCTAAACAGTTTTATTTTCAAAAAAAGTTTAAAGGCATAATGCAGCAGCTCTTGAGAGGAGGCAGAAACATATCAAGAATGGAAATTTAATTTTACAGTATATTATGGAACATACACAAACTCTTCACTTAAATGAGCTGAAGTTCTAAATTCTACATGTGTAAAGCCACTAAAGTCAATGGAGCTACTCACGTGAAACTGAAAGGTGAGCAAGTGCTCATTAACACAAAGGTTTACAACCTTACATTTAATAACTTACCTTGAGGTTGCAATTTCCACTTTGGTTCTTGCCATGGCAGCTGCTCGCTGTGCACCCTCTATTGCTCTATCCACCTTTTCTCTAGTTTTTGTGTTTCGTATTGGTATAAGTTGCTTTCTTATGCCACGGACCAAAATGTTATTTTTATACTTTCCCTCTTCCTTGGTGCCATCTGGAAACATGGTACATCCATATCCATGCCTCCTGTTATTCAACCACTCTCCTTCATATTTCATACCATTTGAACGCTCACTGATACCAAAACCACTGCGCTTGTCATTCTTCCATTCACCCATATAGGCTTCTGTAGTGGTAGCATCAACATGGTCTTCCAGAGGGCTATAATCACAGTCACCGTCTCCAAAACTAATCGTAGAGTTGGCGTCACTAGAACTAATTCTGCTCATAGCAGCATCGCTCCTGACGGAGCTCCGTTTGCTAGATATCGATGACCTAGATTCTGATTTTCTAAGTTTTATACTACCAAGAAGGGATCCTCTTCTGAATAAGCCTCCTTTTTTCTTAATGCCCATGGCTTCTGGATCACTGTGAAAATTGAGCACAAATCCTCCTCTTGTTCCAGCTGGACTGTCTGAAGTGACGTCATGCAGAACAGTGCCATTGCTCTGCTCACTTCGGAGTGACGCCAGAGATGTTCGGAGAGGTGACCGGATCACAGTGGCCATGCCATAGGGTACACTCTGACGTACACCATATCCATGTCTCATCCCTCCTGTCCACTGCCCCTGGTAGGTACCTTTCAAAGCAACAAGAAGTTAAATTTAGGAAGCTGTAGAAGACCTAGCCCTCTCCATCCAATATGCCACAGGCAATGTAACATTGTCAGCTCTAGTTTTGGTAAGAAGAGATGCACACGACACAGACAGATAAACTACTTTTGTTATTTTTTTTTCTTATAAATTATTTTTCTGCTTAGCAAATCCTTCACTTTCACAGCTGAACTGACTTAATTTGGCAACTAAGACACAGCAGCTATAATCATAAGCATTTTTTTAATGGATCTGTCCAGGGAAAAAAAAAAAATTGAGAGAAATTTCTAAAGCAGGACTCCCTCAGCACTTTTTTAAGGTGGACTGATGGGAAGGTAGCCAGCAGAAACAGAGACACATTATATGCAGTCAGCTGAGAAGGGAGACAAGGCTGGAGAGAAAGCAGAGAGCAGAACACTAACAGCTCTTGTGCCCAGCTGCTCACAGAAAGAGCAAGCAGGAGAAGTAACCATTCTCTTATTGTGGGTTTAAGGTGACTACACACCTCTTCTTGTCAGGAGCTACTTCAGTGCACTAGATTGTCTCCAGATGGCCCTTTGGATCCACTGTCATAAACCTCTATTGTAAAACTAAATCTCTTAAAATTTTTGTGCATATTTGAATGAAGGAACAAAACCTTAGCATTCCTTTCTCTTTATTAATTCTTCATACCAACACTTTCCAGTATCCCCAGTACATAAACATGCACTGCATTCTGCATTGTTTTAACAGAGGGATCAAAAGCATGAATTCTTTAGCCCTTTTTTTGCCTTCCATTTGTTTCACAGTACGTGAGAAAGGCGAGGCAGTAACACAATATTGCACAACATTCTAGCAAACATTTAATCATAACTACTCTTGTAAAAACTTTTAAAGAGCAATATAAGGAGGGACATAGCATATGATATGAAAAGTCATGGATGACCATGCAAGGCTGCATTGGAGGCAAACCCCACCTTTATCAGATTACTACAGCAGACAATTTTTTTCTTGTATTCTCAAAAGGCGTTTTTATTTTGACACTTGCCAGTGTCTGTTCTCTGAAGGCCATTTCTACCAGAGGCTACAAGTGAAGGTGACAGGAATGCCGTAACTAGCAAATAGAAGATAACTTGCTTTCTGATATAATTTCACTCTAATTCCCATTAAACTGCTTTAAGCTCCTCAAAATGAAGTCTCTCACCCACCTGGTGCTGGTTCTTTTTTTTTTTTTAAAAAGCTGCTTTGAATCTGAATATTTTTAGAGAGGGATGAATAAGCAATCTTTAAAATATTTTTCAAAAATTTAGATCTGCCTCAATTGGAACACCTATTAACTATTCAGAGAACCAAATATTGAATGTTAAATTCAGTGATAGATAAAATTTTTGTGAAAATATTTGTTAAGTATCTGCAGCTGTAGATGTAGCTCCAAGACTCATTTGCTTTGAGATTCAATCTCTTTCATGTATACATACTGTTTTGGTTGTGTATGTGTCCACCATCTATCAAGTACTGCCTTGCTCTTTACCTCTTCTGCTATGTTATATTTCAATGTTAACACACAATAAAATGTGATAAGTCTACTTTCTTTATTATATAATACTAGATAGATTCCAAAACGTAACTGTTTTGTGTTGGTAGAAAATTCTGCCAAGTGGAAGGTTTTTGTTTTAACAGATGGCTGCTGACACAAACAAACAACTTTCTTAGTTTCTTTCTCATTCTCCGTATCCTGGATACCTACTGCTGTACTGGTTGTAAGGGTGCTGAATCTAGGAACATGATTATTTTAAAAAACTCAGCATATGGGGAAGAACAAATAGAAACAGGAGCACAAAGAACTGGTATGACATGTTCTGTAAATACTGCAAATATACAGCCACACTCTAATTTTTTTTTGTTTTAAACAGAAAATTCCAGGAAATACATTAATATTTTATGAGCATAAATTACTTCATTTTGCCCCTAACTATTTCTGGGATCCGTAACAATATGCTAGAACCAAGAATCTGGCTACATATACTTACTGCTACATATTATAACCCCTCTAATGTTCAGCACCAGTTAATTTAATTTTGAAAAAATAAATCTAAGTCTAATTTTGATTATACCACCATATTACATTAGAGCAGCATCTCATAATCATGGCTCTCCATGCTGCTATTACAATGTCAGACTCAAACCACAACCAACTTATTTCAGTACAGAATTTTATAGAAGTATAAAAGTTCAGCCTTTTTTTCTTACTAATATTTTAATGAATAAACGTGTGTTTAATAGAAAGCTCAAAAATACTTAATTAATTTAGGACTTGCATTTTCACTACTCTAGAAAGATGGGAAGTGGGTGCTGCTGCCCATAAGGGCACTAAAACAAGAACAATTGATGTGCTGCTATCCACTAGTCCAATTTTCCTTTCTATTGCGGAAATAAAATCAATGCCAGCTTCTTCTAAAGAGAAAATAGTCAAAAAGGAAAAGGAAGATTCATACTCATTTCGTCCTTAAAAAGCATGAGATATTTAGGTTGAATTTTATGCAGGGTAGCAGGTAACTATTGTATCTTCTGTCATTAAAAATCCATTAATGGAAAGGCTTCTGATACTAATGCTAAAAAGCCAATTCATTTTCCTTGGTTTTCAACTCACATTTTAAAGGAAAAGTATTTTAATGGCATATATAGGGCAGTGTCCAGAATGTAGATACGAGAACCTTGTACAGTAATTTGACTGACTATATCAGACTTTAACTGCATCATCTTGTTCAAGAAAAGAAATTTTAGAAATCTTTAAACAAGCAAGACATGTCAATACTGCAATACAATTAAATACAACAATGTATAATATAAGACATGATGAAAAAGCTTTTCCCATATATGAAGATGAAAACATACGCAATATTTACCTATCTCTCTAGATAAATATGATATATATACTATTTCAACAAGCACACCATATTCTGTTTCACCTTATACCACAGCTGACTGTTCAAAGCAGTTAATCTAAGGGTCAACTGCAAAAATTTTAATTAACACTGTAATTACCAATCTAATTTAAAATTGTATTTGACCCAAAACCAATAACATTGTTTAGCATTAATTTTTGAAAAGCTAGGCTCACTCTCCTTGGTAACTGAAGAAACATTCAGCCACAACTACTGATCATCCATCTGGCATTTAACTGGTTCTCTTGAAAAGGTGTTCATATTTTGAGCCTGAGAACTATGAGAAAATATTTTCTTTCCTTTTCTTTTTGTTGGCAAGTTGCTGTAAGATATAATTTCATAACCTGTTTCCTTAGTTACAGTGTGCCATCCCTTCTAAAACACCCTGGGTATGTCTTACAGCTGTAAATGTCATTGCCCACTTGCAGCTAAAATATAAAACTACACTGTGAAAAAACCAGAGAGGCCAAGGAGCCATTTAACTACTCCATTTGCTTTTATCCTTTACTTAGATATTCTATGGTTTGAAAAATTTGTTGTTACATCAAGATTTTTGCATGATTTTCTGACTCAAATGTTAAATAAGCGTAGATCTAGAAAGAAGATCTCTCAGAAATCAATGAACATATGTGACCTTCGCTTAGGATGCTTTTACCACTCATGTCCCTCTGTGGAATGACAACATGCAATTGGTTTTTGCTGCTGTTGGAAGGACCAAAAATAACCAATTTAGACATACTGAAGCTTCAAGTAAGGCCACAGTTCCTCCTCTGGTAGGTTTTGCATCTTCACAGATTAACAAAACCTAGGGAGTTTAAAGGAGGCACAAAAATCCAGATTGCTGCAGGGGACAGACTGATGGGCCACTTGAAGGCCCACTGTAATCACATACAATGAATGAAGTATCATGATTTATAATTCAGTGTTTTCCTCAGAGATTTGACTGAGTGACAATTTTAAGCATCTAAACACAGCACGACATATATTACTCATGTCATGAAAAGTGTTGCATGCAAAAACACTGAGGAACACTGTCAATGTTTATTTTCCTTTTCCCTTCTTCAATGATACCTCGTAATACCACCAATACACTTTAAAGGAATGTAACAGGGAAATATTAAAATAAACCAAAAAAACTAGCAGCAAAGAGGCCTGGATCATAGTGAATTTGCAAACACACTGGAAATTGGCATAGTCTGAAGAATTATTTCTCTATGCTGGTATTCTCGGTTAATCATAAAAAGAGAGCTTTCCTGTAACTGTTTTAAATTATATTAAAGATATATGTGTAAATCCGGTTTCCATATAAACCCATTTCAGATGTTCTTCTGGTGTGCAAATACATCTATTGTTCCCAGAGCATGAAAACAAAAGCACATCTGCAAACATCTATGACGTACTGCTCTGCTTCATTCATGAGTACTTTCATTAAAATCAATGGGACTTCACACCCTCTGCTCGTATGAACTGCAACATGCAGAAGACTGGAGTCATGACAACAGATTTCAGCTAACAGTATGAACTGGATCCTTCATATGTTCTTCCAAGTCTAAATATTGAGAGAATTTACCTCCAATAATCAGTACTGTATTAAGATTTTTTAAAAACCCACAAGAAGCCTAGAGAAAAAAGAATAAAAACAACTTTTTTTTGGAGAAAATAACTTCTAGGAGATTTATTGGAATTTACTCTTCCAGAAGGGGAGGGAGGGGAAAAAAAAAGGCACTGTTTGTTATTTATTAGCCAAAACAAATAAAATAAAAATCGAAGAGTGCATGAATCGAAGAGTGATGAAAGTGAAACTGAAATTCTGATCTCTTTCATACTTTGATTTTGGTGGTGTTTTCCTTTTTTTTTTTTTTTTTTAAATCCACAAACACATAGCTGTCTTTGAATGTCAGAACTTTCCACACCAGGAAACAATTTCTGGACAGCTACAAATACCTATAAACAAGGGGACAGAAAGTTACAAAACCCACTGTGTATTTCATTTTCTGAAGGAACTGCATCTTAACAAACTTGCTACATTTTGTATTTCGGAAAAGAAAAAACAGGAGCCAAACTGCAAATATTTCATCTTCTGCTTAATACAAAAATATCCATTCTCCTGAAAGTTTGACCAGAGATCTTCTGAAAAGATTCTGTGAAGAAACCAGGAAACGTATCAATTGAGAGCTAATACATGGGTTAGTCCTTTAGTCACATCACGTGAACAGCACCTCTGATTTCGGTAAATTCTATTTCTTGCATGTTAACTAAACACGTTGCTGATCGCTGAAGCAAGCAGCATTCCTGTAAAAAAAATCCCAGCAACTCTCTAGTCCTAAAACTGAGACCCGTTTTTTGTCCTCTTAAATGGAACAAACCTGTTTCCTTGTTCCTAGCTGAAGAGCAACTCTGGAGAAGTTGCAGGTGGCACTTCTACTGAGGCCAATGACATTACAGCAGCAAAGGCTGAATCAAAGAGTATCAGGCTTATTTATCGTGCAGAGCATGAAGTGACAGAGGTACAAGAACTGTAAGTGAGCGCTCAACTGAGCGCCAGTCCTCACTGACCTCACTGAACCCTGACTTCTTGACCGCTCCCGACTTCAGCAGGAGGGCGGATGCCGCGGTCCCTCCGCACGCCCACCGCGAGCTCAGCCCTGGGACATTGGCTTTGTCGTGGGGAAGGGTGTGAGAGGCAGGTCTGTGTGACTGCACTGCACATCTCCTGCTCTGAGCAGGATGCTTAAAACTATCCCGTAGTTTGGCAGTAACAGGAGTTATTGTATGAGGGTGGACCCAAGTTTCATTGATTTTACGCAAGCTGCGTACCCACTCCATTAGCTCCAGCCTCCTGTTTACAAGCCGAGCGCATCGGGCGCACAAAGCCATCCCTGGGCGCACACCAGCGCGACACAAGCGCTCTGTTATAACAAGCTCCTGCCATTTGCGCACGAACGCGGAGCTCAGGGGCCGAGGTGCCGGGGCTCGCCCGCCTCGCTCGCTCCCCGAGCCAGGCGCGGCCGCCCGGCCATGCCACCTCGGGCAGGGAGCCCAGCAGCCGCCTCGGCGGGGAGAAAGGAAAGCCGTCTGCAGGCGGCCGTAATGCGGATTTCTACCAGCTGGCCGGGAGAAAGCGCCGAGCCCGGACAGCTCAGCGCGCTAGGAGCGCAGCCGGGGCCAGGCGGCTCCTCATAGAGTGGGGCGGGGCGGGCGCCAGGCACCTGTGGCGCTCCCCGGCCGCCAGCGGGGCCTCGGGGGCGCCGAGCGAACGGCGCCGGGAAGGGCGCACGGCCGCGGGCAGGGGAAGGAGAAGAGACCCCGGTGCGAGGGCGGCGGTGAGGGCGCGGGGGTGGAAGGACGGGCCCTTCCCGCGGCGCGCCCACGCAGGCGNGTGCCCTCGTAGCGGGCCGGCGTGCTGAGGCTCTGCCGCACCCCGTAGCGCCCCTTGAAACCGTGGGACCACTCGCCGCGGTACATCCACCTGCCTTTCGTCTCCACGCCCAGCCCGTGGCGCTTGCCCTGCGCCCAGTAGCCCAGGTAGGTGTTGCCGCTGGGCCAGGTGTAGCCG
>VWZW01005609.1:628436-641260 GCA_013397115.1 Edolisoma coerulescens
CGCGGGGCAGGTGCGCGCCCCTGGGGCGGGCTGGGGCTGCGCCCGCGGCCGCCGCGCCTGGGCGAGCTCGTCCCCTGGGAGCGAGCGGGCGAAGGCGGCTGCTCCCGGGGACGTTTCCGTGTGCCTTCTGCTCCCGGGAAAAGGTGCCCCCCGCTGGCCGGGGACGCGCGCGGCCCGGGGCGGGGCGAGCCGGGAGCGCGCAAGCCGGGCTGGGGCCCCCGCGATGCCCGGGGGGCGGTGGTGGCTCCGTGCCCTGCCGTGCCCTGCCTCGCCCTGCCTCGCCCTGCCGTGCCCTGCCGTGCCCTGCCTCACCTCGGTGCTGCCCGCTCCTCCCGTTCCCGGAGAGGTTGCTGCTCCACCTGCTAGCACCTGCAACAAGTAGGCAAAAAGAGAGGGCTTCCGAGTGCTACTTGTGATTCTTAGTTTTGGTATTTTTTATTTTTCACTTGCCCTGAGCTTGAAGACGGGGCTGAAATTGTGCGTGCAGAGCACAGCTGAGTTGTATTTTGTCCCTTTTCCAAATCATATGTGGAGCCCACCAAGTTCCACGGGTGGAGAAATACGGGGCAAAAAGAGCTTGAGTGGTATCGAGGCCTTTCAGGGACAGCACTACTGGGAATTTCATTACGAGCCTCTCATTATGCCATCAGCTCCATGGTCATCAGGCGACCGNCGCCCGCCGCCCGACCGACAGCCCCGGCGCTCCCCGCTACTGCGAGCGCTCCGCCGGCCGGCCGCCCGCGCCCAGCCCAGCCGCAGCCCCGCGGCGGCGAGCGGCGNACCTCGGTGCTGCCCGCTCCTCCCGTTCCCGGAGAGGTTGCTGCTCCACCTGCTAGCACCTGCAACAAGTAGGCAAAAAGAGAGGGCTTCCGAGTGCTACTTGTGATTCTTAGTTTTGGTATTTTTTATTTTTCACTTGCCCTGAGCTTGAAGACGGGGCTGAAATTGTGCGTGCAGAGCACAGCTGAGTTGTATTTTGTCCCTTTTCCAAATCATATGTGGAGCCCACCAAGTTCCACGGGTGGAGAAATACGGGGCAAAAAGAGCTTGAGTGGTATCGAGGCCTTTCAGGGACAGCACTACTGGGAATTTCATTACGAGCCTCTCATTATGCCATCAGCTCCATGGTCATCAGGCGACCGAAGAGCTCTAAATCCTGCCAAGTGCTCCTTTGCCAGATATTTGATAATCAGATAAAAAATTGTAAGGGCAAATGACAGGAGAAACACAGAAGCATAGAAACTGCAGAGGGAATAGCAGGGAAGAGATTGAAAGCTGCTGTCACGGCATCTTAGCTTTTTGGTCTTTCACAGTTACAGACCAGGACTGGAAAAAAAAGTGAAAGAAAATGTTCCTCTTCAATGGGGATTTTGTCAGAAGCATGAATCATATTCGTTAATCACGGGTGGTGGTACAATCTGGACACAGATGATTTGAAAACGTGGGGAAGTAACAATGGCTATGTTAGTTGTGATGAATAAAAGCAGAAATATAATTGCAAATGAAAGATTTGAATACAAAACCTTCGAAATTGAAACAATTAAGCTTCAGAAATCTGCCAAATTCAGCCCAAATGTAACAATTTTGACTTAAACCTAAATGAAATAAAGTGTTGCACATACTAAACGTACCTGTATAACTTGAATAAATTTTCAAACTTTGTGCTTCACTGCACACTCTTCTGTGTACATTTTTATACCACATTTACACAGTTTAGTGCCAAAGTATTTCTGCTCTTTCTAGGGGAGAGTTGGGCACCATAACTGATACTGTTGTCTCCTCTCATCATAAGAAGTGTGTACTTCAAAGCCTTCTTTCTGTCCCAGTAAGAGGATTTCTAGTTCTGCTTGAACATGTGGAGGTTGAAGACTCTGCACACGCATTTGGACACATACATACAAAGAGAAAAAGACACAATCAAAGACTTGTGCCTTTTCATGAGAAGATGGAGAAGCTTTCGGTGCCCCTTTGAGCCCAGAAAATTTTGTTTCATAGTTTTGGAGTGTAGAAAACAAGAAAAAAATGTTTCTGTAGCACAGACATGCAGTCTTCCACATATCATTGGACAAGGCTACAAAGTGTGCTGAAGTTAAGGACTGAGACCTTCACTGCAATATTATATTTTTGGAAAGCTGTTATTGAGAATGGAGAGGAAGTCTGAAAATGTTGCAGTGGGTGGGATTGCTGAAGAAGATGCAGTGCAGTATTCTCTGAGTATTGCTTGAGCTTACTGGGTTTTATGCCCTACATGTCTTGCATTTCTTCCTCAAGAAAAAGATTGGAAACAATAGTAATGACAACACATGTGCTTTGAGGAGTTTACTATTTTCACTCTATTAATTTTTTTCCTGTTTTCTTTCTTCTGACAGAAGATAAAGCCCTGTCATGTTTTAACAGAATTACGGAAGATTGAAACACTTTATGTGGTTGTGGGGAACTACCTGTTGGAAGTCAGAATGCATAATAGCTGATACTGGTATACAATTAACTAGTCATTGAGGTTGCCTGTTCATAACTGCATGTTATTATGTGAGCAGACTTTTTTGAAGCACACAAGTTGTCGTGGTTGAACTGGAGCTGCTGAGCATTGGGTGTGTCTTGTGCGGCTACTGTTGCTTTACACGGTGTTTCTGGGCGCTGTGTGCACAACTGGTGTGTCAAGCCAGTACTGCCTTGGACAACACTTCTGTGCCCTGTGCACAGCCAGGACACAACCAGCACGGAGGGGAGCAGAGGTGGGGTGTGAAGACAGGTTAGCAAATCCAGACAGTGCTGCTGGGACTCAGCAGTGGAAGAGGTGTGTCTAAAGAGGGAATGTGAGACTCGCCCAGCTCCTCTGTGGATCTGAGCTGTTCCTTTGAAGAACCAGCTGTGCCCCTCTGCATGATGGCCCAGACAATAATCACGGTTGTGCAAGTCCTTTGCCAAGCTGGGCATCACTTTTGGCTCAGTATTGGTGAGTAACTGGATTTGCTGTTGTAAAGACCTGGGTAATTGCACCCCTGATGTGTTACTGTACTGTTACGTAGTGATGAATTGTTTATCCCTAAAGCTGTTGATGTAATGTCTCTTACGGTATCCCAAACCTATAGCTAATCGGGGCTGCCTTAAGTTCTTACATCTGTACAGTAGAAGATGTTGTACCATTGCATAAATTAAATAGGCACCTATTAGTCCTTTGTTTCACCCCCTTGATTTAAATTTTCCAGGTTTTAATACTAGATTAGCTGAACCAACAAGATTGAAAATTTCAGGAAGGAATCATATTTTTCTTTTGTTATCACATGTGTGTCAGTAGGTCCTTTTTTAGTGACCTGCAAATGATGCTAAAATCAGTGGTAATTTTGGATGTGGTTGATATTTCCAGGTGTACTCATTTAAATGAGGTAATCAATTTAAATGAACTTGATGCTTGATGGCAAGATGAATTCATCACTGCCAGCCTTCTCTTATTATATTTTCAGCAGGGAATAAATTTTCATAGATGTGAGAATAGAAGTGCTTTGCAGAGAACTCTCAGCATCACTGAGATCTTGATGATGTAAGAAGCCACAGGTGTCTCATTGCTGATGAGGTTGTAGATTTATTTGGTTTTTTGGCTTGGTTTTCTTTTTTTGCTGGCAGATTTTGCATTGACAAGTCTCAACTTCAGTTCATGCCACCTCATATTTGCTTCTGGCCACAGTGTAAGTAATGCTCATAGTCAACCTTCAGCATGTATGTGTTAAATACCTTAGATCCATGGATTTTGTTTCCTTTCCTTCTTCCCAGAATTAAGTTAAAAATTATTCTACAACTCCATAGATGCAGAAAGTAAGCAGGTATATGAGTTTCTCTTTTGTCCAAAGTAAATGGAATTCCACTACTTTTTTAATCTACATTACAAGAATTCTTTTCTGAAGTCTTTCATGCATGTAACACTCAGAAAATACAAGGGCCAGGTGCAGTTTATTTATTATTTACAAAAAAGTCATCACAGCACTAGGTCTGATGACACTATATGTATGCAAAAAATGAGTGCCTGATGACACAGTATGTATGCAAAAACTGTGCTGCAGGGTTATATTTAAAAAGGTCCTTGCTATAGGGATGGTAGATGCAGCAGGTGAAGATACACTAACTCCAGAGATTGAGTATTAACTGGATACAAAACAGCTGAGTTTAAACTATTAGTCTATAGATATCTGATGCACGAATAAAAATTAGGCACATTTATTCTTACTCTCAAAAGCCTGATTCAGCAGGGAATTACTTTAAGTACTTTAGTAATCCCATTTACTTCAGTGGGACTACACATGAGCTTTAAATTAAACATCTGCAAGATATCTGTGCTCAAATAAAGCAAAGCTCCGAAGACTCTTCTCAAGTGTTTTGCAGAACGGAGGCAGGATGTTTCACCGATGAGCTCCACGCCTCACAAGTTGTGTTGGAGGAGTTCACACACAGGACTGCTGTGTGGGAGGCAGAAATACAGAAGTAAAGGTAGTACAAAACCCGCTGTAGAAATTTCAAAGGCAAACAGGTCTTTTCTGGCTCCATAGGAACAGCCACAACTTTTACGGCAATTTTTGTGTCTGGGGTCTATGTTAAAAGTTTTTAAACATAGTTCTGTATAACTGTAACACAATTATTTTTTCTGGCTTCTAGAACAGGAACATACCACTTTTTCCTTATACACTGTAAATCCACATAAGTTAGTGTAAGTACTGAAACAGTAACTCTAGTGGATTCCTTTTTCTTTTCAAAAAATCTGGTATAATATTTGAGCAACATTGTATTATGAATCTGCTTTCCTAGGTGCATCAGTAAGTGTCAGTTCTACCTCACAGTTGAAGCTGGGACCTAGCCAGTAAAACAGACTATTTAATTCGAGAGATATTGTGCTTGCTCAGTGAATACAGTTATTATTTTCTTTGCAAAAGTGCTGATAAAGCTCATAAAAACCAAAAATACAGATCTTCTTCGAACTTGAAAACAAGATGAGTATGTTCTGTACCCAGGCTTCTATTTTCAGCATTGTTCCAAGCAGCTGAATTAGATTTTAAATAAAAATGCAGTTTATTTTTTTTTTTTTTAAGGAAATGCAGCATTTTTGTTGAACACCTTTGTCTCTGGAGTGATTTTAACAGTAACAGAACTCTCTATACAAATAAGATACAGTGTGTTGGAATGATTTTTTTTTTTAATGTATGAAGATATTACAATATTTTATAATAGTGGAAAAAATATATATTGTTTCTGGATCTTGTCAACATTAGGAGTTCTGTTGTTGGCTGTTTTGGGGTTTTTTTATATATGTCTACAGAACAAAAATGAGCAGATCACTATACCTTAATCCATTTAGAAGGAAAAAAACTAGCTCCAAATGTGTTTGATTTTGCAACACTTGATTTGAAGAAAAGTGTCATATTAGTGATTACCCTAAATCAGCATTCAAATTATATAGGTGGAAAATATCTAGAAAATCAGATTTATCCCCAGTAAATTTTTGCTAAATGGTGATAGGAATTCTGCAACTGCTGTAGTTCAAGTCTTGCTTCCTTGGGGAATACGGGAAAGGTTTATGGATTTCCTCTTTGCAGCAAATCCCCACTTCTGAAGGTGGCTTGTTTAGTCTTGCTTGAGCCTTTTTCTTTAGCCTGAGGAGGCTCTATGATTAATGATTTTCTTGTAGACCTCATGATTGTCACAGTTGCGGTTGTCTGAACTTTATCTAATTACGTAGTTGCTAAAGTGTTATTTCAAATACAAACCAGACTATTTGGCTAATATTGTGTCATATTAAAGTAGCATAATTCTGTGTGACTCTGAAATGACATTATTCTTTTTACACTGGTGCCAGGAATCGGCAGGATGGTGATTCTGTTCTCCTCCACACAACAAGATTATGTGTAAAAACTCATCTTCAGTTTGTGATTTGCTGTTGTCCTAATCATTTCCCATAGAGTATTGTTTAAGTAGTTGCTTCCCACTTTGTATTAGTGAAGTTGAGTTTCACTTAGCAGGCTTTCACTAGCACACTCTTTTTTCCCCCCTTAAGATTATGCTCCAAAGTTAAGTTAATTTTGAGTTTTAATCCTACATTTCAGTTCCTCGCAGGTTTTTAACAGTTTGCACATTTGCATGTGCAATAACTGAACTCTTCCAAGATCAAAGTTATTAATGAAGGTATTGAATATTAAAGCATTTGGTACAGATTTAGCACTTCATACATCCTTCAGGCTTGGAACTTAATAATTAATAACCATTACTTAGTAACTATAAACAATGTGTAGTCTCTTACAGCTTTACTTAGATCACGTTTTACAAACATCAGCAGCTTTGCTGAAGTTAAAATACATAGTATCTCTTTTAGTGAAGGCTGAAACAGAAAAGCTTTTAGCCCTTTGGTTTATCTCACTGGTGCGGCTGAAACCTTTTCCTCCCCACTGAGCCACGGCACAGCCCTTCCCTTTGCCGTCCTCCTCCTTCTCTAGGGCTTCTCAGTTTCCTTTTCTGTACTTAACTAAGGCTCATTCTGTGATTTGGCCTTTCTGATTTTGCCCCTACATACTTGCACTCTTCCCTAAAATTCATCCTTTAGTAATCTGACCTACCTTTTACTTGCGTATGCTTCCTTCTAGTGTTTCAGGATCCTTGAAGAGCTCTCCATTTAGTCAAGTTTATCTCATGAACCTCATCTTACTTTCCCTTTGCATTGAGGTAGTTTCTGTTTATGCCCTTCACATTATTTTCAACTTATATTCACATTATATTTACAGACTGCTCTCTTCGGAGTTTATAAGAAAAGAAAACCTAGTAGAGAGCAAATCTTAAGTTTGTGGTTTTTACAGGTCAGTCAGTCTTGGCAGACACTGGCTTGAGATATTCTCATGCTCCCAGCCCTCTGTGCTGCCAGCACAACTGTTTCTTCAGTGAGCTGTGATTTGGATCAGGAAACCAATCCAGCTTAAAAATAATCCAGCAAAAAGATTTATTTTTATTTTGCTCTTAAAGCTGAATCCTTTGCTCTGTTTGCAGAACATCTATACAAACAATTGCCCTAATGCAATTGAAAGCATACAGAAAAGCTGGCAGCTTTACTGTTCACCTTGTTTGTTTGTAATTCCATTGTCTTTTTCTAGGAATTACAAATAGCATTTTCCCCATAATCTTTAACAGTTGCCCTCAGTCTTGCACTTTTGGTCAGTTTACCCCCTGTTGATTAAAAGAGAAGAGATATTCCAGATCTGATGTAGTCACTTATCTGCTCAGTAAGAAAACTTTTCCCTTCCAGTGCCTGAGGGAAGTGTACAAGAAACATGGAGACTATTTAAAAGAGATTGTAGTGACAGGAAAAGGGGGAATGGCTTCAAACTGAAAAAAAGGAGGTTTAGATTAGATATTAGGAACAAATTCTTTACTGTGAGGGCGGTGAGGCACTGAAACAGGTTTCCCAGAGAAGCTGTGGACTCCCCATCCCAAGAAATGTTCAAGGCCAGGCTGGAAGTGGCTCTGAGCAACGTGGTCTGGTGGAAGGTGTCCCTGCCCATGGCAGGGGTGTTGGAACTGGATGGTCTTTTAAGGACCCTTCCAAACCAAGCCATTCTGTGATTCTGTACTGTAATGATCCTGTAGTACCTTCCCAACAGGTCCCTTGGTTGTTGAAGTTCCCCACATTCACCCTGTTCTGTGCTTTGAAGAACTAGCAGCAGCACCCAAAGCTCTTGAGTCCTGCATTGTCATGTCCTACAGATTTTCCAGGTGCCTGAGGAAGACCGAAACCTGACTGAAGCTCTTCTAATTGTTTGGAGGATTCATATTAACTCTCACATCAGGTAAGAATTGGGATTGTTTAATATTTATTTGTTAGTAATGTGAAAAGCATCTCTCTTCTGCCTGGATGTGTACTGTGTGGCTTTGCTTTTTTTGAGTTGTAGGAATGACATTCTTTTGAGATCTTAATTCCTCTCATAATTTTCATGTAAATTAGCGAGTGAATTAAATAATTTTCATACACGCTGCACGCTACAGTATTAAATACTGTAGGAAAAAAAAGTTCAACAGCCTTCCTGCTCACCATGGTGCTATTTTTCTGAATACCTCTACTGAGAACCACTTATATCTTCCCAGAAATCTAGGCCTTTTGCCATGCTTTAGGCCACTTATTAATTGAAAATCCTTCTTTATTAGTTAGCATTTTCATCACTAGTGATTACAGACCTTCACAGAGCTCTGGTAAAGAGAATTCCTTCATCAGACAGACAGCTCTGCAGTGTTCCTGTCCCATGTGACTCCAGTGAAGGAGACCAGAGCTCTGCAGGTCACACCAGGAGACCTTTGCAATGGTGAGTGCACCTCAAAGAAGGCACCCATCCCAACTTCTGTAGGGATCACACCTCTCCAGCTACTCTCTGGAGCTTGCAGTTCCTTATGATCTGCCTTGATTTTATCAGGCAGATTTTATTAGACATAGGGATGAGGTTGTATATCTGCCTGCATTCATACCCAATTTTATCTTAACATGGGATCTACCTTGTGAATTTCTTGGGGTTTTTTCTTGTAAAAATGTAAATGTATTTTTTTTTAATTGAATGGTGATAAATTAATGTTAAAATAGCAATTAGATATCATATTTATAATTTTAAAAGACATTTTGATGGCCTTGGCTGATGTCACACTCCTGTTTTGCTGTACTGGATCAGAACAAATGTTGCATTTCATCAATGAATTAGTGTTGGTGCTTCTTACACTTCAGATAATTGGTTCTTCTGAGTGAATCCATTTGTGAAATTAATTGAAAATCATTGTCATTCTAAATATGAAAGTGTTTGGGGGTTCATTGGTGGGTTTTTTTTCCGTTTATGAT
This sequence comes from Edolisoma coerulescens, assembly GCA_013397115.1. Lineage (NCBI taxonomy): Eukaryota > Metazoa > Chordata > Aves > Passeriformes > Campephagidae > Edolisoma > Edolisoma coerulescens. The sequence continues at coordinate 637,285 of VWZW01005609.1, forward strand.
GGAGAAAACAAGGTAAATGCTACCAGGATGCAAAAGCTGAGGGTTTTGCTGTTTGATACTGAATGTAATATGGATATTTTATGCACAGTACAGTCACTTTTGAGATATGTTTCCATTAACAAGTCTGCAATAGAGGAATTGAGCTTTAGAGGACATTACCATAGGGCTAAGCAGGCTGCACTGCAAAGACCATTAATAGAAAACCACTCCCTCAATCTGCTTAAACTTTGGTGAGGATAATGCGGCTTACTCTAACTGATTTTTGATAAAACAGTAAAAGACAAACAGATGCTTGTTATGCCTGAGTTGAGAAGTGCACCCTATTGATAAGTTTCTTCTGCTTCTCCAGGAATATTTGTCCTGGGGAAGAAAATTGTTCTCGCCACAGCTAACATGCAAGTCAAACACCTTAATGTATTTTGATATTTAAGTTTATATGAAAGAATATAGCAAGGGTTAGCGCATCATAATCAGCCTAACCAATGAATTAAACCTCCCAGCTGGTATGAGAATTCATTTTTTCTTTATTTGCTTCTCTTCTGTTGGCTTTTTGCGTGCTCATAACATAATGTCATGACGTTTTTATATGATGAAGAAACCCATTCACTGTGGATTACAGTATCAGCCCCCTTTGCATCTTGAAAACTGGCTTTCTTAGCAAATGCTCTTACTGTAGTATCACATTGCTGCAAAATGGTTTTCTATTTGTCCACTGAAATTTCACTTAGAGATTCGATTCTGCACTCTGGAACACACAACCACCAATGCAGAATTCTGAATGTCTGTCTCTATGTCGTGCAGGCGCAGTGCAGTTTTTATGCTCTTGTTTTGGTGAATTCACATGAATTTGTGTTTGCAGCTCTGCATGTGAATAAGTTAGGTATATCTGTGTTATGTGTTTCTGGCAAGTACAAGATAGACATTGGAGAAATTGGTATTTGCAGTATTTTTTTCCTAAAACAACCTGTATGATTTGGGGGAGTTTTAAGCTTTAATTTTGTTTAAAAGTAATCTTTTCTTCTTTTTTTTTTCCTTTAGGTGTGGAGTCTAAACCAGGTTTCATAGTGCTTTTTATCAAAGTATCATCCTTTAGTAACTGCAGTTGTCATAGTAAATAAAATCCTTTTATGTAGAAGCTGATGATCTTGTACAAAAGGTCCTTTCTGAAAAAGTATCCATTATCTGAGTTTTTGTAAACCACCTATACTTTGTATTAAGTAGGTAATGGTGGAATTTAAGATTTCTGCAGAATATAAAAATATCTCTTCCCTGACAGTATCTGCTCTAATCATGGAATGTATGTCTTCCTAATAATACAGTGTATTTGAAAAACAATTATATGACGTCTGAATGCATAATAAATGTAATTACAGAGTAATAATTTGTGTTTAGTTAGGCATGTATTCATCACTAAATCTTTTACTTGTAGGTATGCCTAAAATCTCCTGTGCTATTAGGTCGATTGTGGAGATCACCTTCGTTTCTGTTTTAGGTTGTTAATTTTAAAATTTGTCATTAACCTGCGTGGTATTTGGTTATGTTAGGCATAAAGTATTTGGCTATGTTAGGTACAAAGTTTTTTTTTCAGCTGATTTGAGAAGTAAAATTGATTTTGAAATTCCCTTATTTCATGTGATAACATTGCAAAAATTTTGTTAATTCACCCACAGTTATCCATCTGCTATTTTTGCTTATAAGAAGTTCTGCCATGAAAACAAAAATTTAATAGAGCTGGAGGAGTGTTTCTGTGATGCAACTTGCTAAAGCTGGGGGTTGCAGTTTTGTTTTCACGTGTAAAAGGATATAGTTTTGGTTTCATGTAAGTTTGAGACTGCAGTTTTTGTCTAACGAAACTTTAAATCAGATTTTATTTTTACCAGCTGGTTGCATATTTGCAAAGCTGAGCCAAATGAAATATTTTAAAAATGTCAGCCAATTTTGAAAATTTATGATGCCAGGATGTTCCTACCTTAAATTTCAGTGTCCAGAAAGGGAATGAATCCAGCACTATGCAACTTTGTGATTCTCCAGTTTTAGTGCTGAAAATTTAATTGTATAGGCTTAAGAGAAGAAAAAAAAATTGGGATCTTTTCTGTGCCATTTGGCATCAGTGGCATATTTCTAGAGTAAAAAAAAAATAATATTGGCAAAATGATAACACTTGAAATGTGAAAAATGTGCATGTCATTTCAATCTGAAATTCTGTTGGGTTTTTCATTTGTTTGGGTTTTTTCTTTTTTTCTCCTTTCTCTTACAAAGTCTAGCACAGATCTTGCACTAGGTTGGGTTTGATCAATGACTGGTAATGCCTGGCTCATTCTGCTGGCTATTGAGTGAGTTTCAGTTTGTAAACTACTTGCCTGATTTTGGAAGAGGTGATCCTAGGTGCACAATTGCTTTAACAAGTACAGTATTTTCCCCCCTACTTCTGCAGTTTTTGGGAGACACTGCTGCTGTCCACATTTGGAAGTGTTGTGCAGAGCTGGAGCTACTGTGCGGTCACTGTCCTGAGTTAAGAATTCATTTATGTAGACAAATAAGCTTGTGCCCCCATAATAATTTGAATTATTTTATGAGGTAATACTTTTCTTTATCTTCTCATGGTTTTATTTTTTTAAATGGAACCTAAAATCTTATCTACCTAGAGTACAAGACGTATAATATGGTTATTGAAATAAGACTATGTGTGTGCATGAAGTTGTTAAAATGGAAGTCTTCAATATGCAAGTACGCTTGCTACCAGTAAATTTTGTTTTATTTCATCCTGTCATGCTGGGAGTGAGTGTTGAAAGACGAACGGGCAAGTGTTGCTCAGCCAGAGGGGAGAAGCACGTCATCCAGCCCCCAGAATAGCATCGGCAGTAAATACGGTCATGCTGTTCTTCCCCGAGATAGACCCAGATCACATTCGTAGCACCCACCGGGTCTGCTGCTTACCAGACGTTCAGGGCCTTTGATGAAACACTTACAAATGCAGCTGCAGTTCAGAGGGATCTTCTGCCAGTGCTGAAGTAGCTGACAGCAAGAAAACGGGAGGAAACGGGATCACAAGCCATGGAGTTCAAGCAAAACGCAGTTTAGGGGGAATACAAATTTAATCACAGTATTAAAACAGTGCTCCAAGATATGAACCCTGTACTTGTTAGACTCCTTTTTCATGTTAGCTTATGTTTTCCAGTGACTTAGAACTGCTGAAGCATGAAGCTTTTGTAGACGAGGAAAGGTGAACTGAAAAAGAGGTCTTTGTTCAACTGTCTTGGGTCAGACACAATGTCAAAACTGGAATTAAAATATATTGTGAAGTGAAATTAGAGAGAAGCTGAGATTAAAAATTTTTTCCAGTTTCAGTTATTTCTCACTTTGTGCAATATATTGAAATGAAGTAAGATAGCCCTGAAAGTCTGTGGCAGTGGCCTATCTAGCATGTTAGAGGGGAAATTTTAATTATTCAAGGCAAAGAAAAAAACTCTGTTAATTTCTTCATCTTGAAAAGATAGATTATCCCCATGGGTGAAAAAAATGTTCTCACTTCCTTGTCCCAAAGCTCTGTTCATATTGACTCAAGTTAATATAACTTCTATGCTTTTATGTTTGTATTTTGCTCTGAGGACTGTAACATACAGGTCAAATTCTGCCTTTGTGTTCTGCCCCATGGACTTGACAGGACACTACAGGAATTAACCCAAGGCACCGTGTCTTCCTCCACCCCCCCACCAGTCTGCACGTCTCTGTAAAATTTGAAAAGCTCGTTTCAGCTTCTGCAGCTTCTCTCTTCTGGCTTTGCCCCCGCACCGGTGCATTAGCTCGGGTGTTAGTGGAAAGGGTTTGTTATTTCAGACACATACCATCGCCTGCTGCCCTCACTTCTCCCCTGCACTCGCACAGGGCACAGAGACAACTTCATACTTTCATTTGTATCAGTTACACACAGAGGATTTAAATTCATCCCTTTCTCTGCATAGTGCTTCCCCCCCCC
>VWZW01005609.1:647257-767430 GCA_013397115.1 Edolisoma coerulescens
CTGCCATGTGACCTTCCCTACTTGCGCATCCATCTTCCTGCGCTTCCTTAGGGGATGCTGCAGACGGCTTTGCAGGCTGTTTCCCCTTCGGAAGGGCTGTCCTCCGAGCACTGAGGGTGGGGGGAAGACGGGAGTGTCCCCCGCGTCCTCCGAGCACTGAGGGTGGGGGGAAGACGGGAGTGTCCCCCGCATCCCCTGGGCATCCCCTTCGGATAATTTCCAGGAGCGGATCGGCGCGGGGCGGGCACGGCCGCTGCTCCGCGCCCGCGCTGCCTCCTGCCGCGCCCGGCGCCGCGGGCCGAGGCGGGCATGGCGCCGCTGGTGCTGTACCACTGGANCCGGGCCCGGCCGTGCGGGGGGCTGCCCGGGTGACCCCGCGGTGCCGTTCCAGGTGCGGCTGGCAATAGCCGAGAAGGCGCTGAAGTGCGAGGAGCACGATGTGAACCTGCCGCTGAGCGAGCACAACGAGCCGTGGTTCATGCGCTTGAGTTCCTCTGGAGAAGTACCCGTCCTGATCCATGGGGAAAACATCATTTGTGAGGCAACGCAGATTATTGATTACCTTGAAGCGACGTTTGTAGATGGTAATCCCATAGGCATTTCAGATGCGGTTCTTCCCCTCACCCCATAGCTGCAGCAATGCTGGGAGCAGCTCTGTTGCCGCAGGACTCTTCATTTGGGGCAGAAAATGTTTATAGTCTCACAAGTAAATGGGCTCTCCTAGTAATTAGCAGTGTGGCTTGAAAACATGATCATCTAAAATGAACTGAAGGCTTTCCGGCACCCTGATAAGCAAACCTTTATAAGTAAAACCTACCACTGTCCTCCTTAGCCCTTCATGAAGGATGGAGAGGCCAGGAATGGCAGCAGCACTGTGTTGTGCTAGTCCTGGTGTGACACTGCCATGAAAAATAACATACTGAACAGAGCTGCACAACTGCCTTTGCCGAGCAGGTCCAGATTCTCTGTGAGACAAGAAGAAACCTGCTTAATTCCATTATAATCTTCAGTGGAACAAGGGAAGTAGAATGAGCAAATTATTTTTGGAGCCAAAATGGAGTGAAGACGTAAAAGAGAAGGAAGGGAAACCTTGGAAGTGATCATGTACAGGCTTTTGAAGTTCTTTGTGCCTCAACTGATAAAAACCAATCCAAGAAAGCCCAAAAAAACCACAAAAAAACCCCCAAACAAACCCAAAACAAACAAAAAAACCCACCCCTGCCTCAATTTTTGAAGGAAATGCAGAGCTGTATTTTGTATAGGTGTGAAGATGGCAGCATTTCGTATTTCAGGTATTTAGTGCTGCGATTTCTAAGACATGAAGAAAACTTCATTGTTGAGTGAACATAATTTGTGCTGTCTTTTAATCAAAAAAGGAGTCAGGGCCCAGGTAGATTGAGGGTAGGGTAAAACTCAGTGATGTGTAGGAATGCTTCCAGTCATGCCTTGAGTAGGATTCCTGTACTGTAATTTTTACATCATTGCAGCAGTAGTAATGTTTCAGCCATAACAATGTCCTGGAATTTCGGCTGTGCCCAACTGTGAGACCATTTATGGGGTTGTATGTCTTGGTCACCCATTCCTAGATGTAGATAACAGAGCTGAGTCTGGGTTTCTGATTTGAAAGCCTCTTAAATCTGTGTTTATGTGGCTTGCTGCATAGGAATTGGAATTATTAAAACATTTTAAAATGACCTAAGAATATACATTTCTCTGAGCTGCAATAACACTGTTGAGTTCTGCTGGGGAGCAAGTGAAGCTTCCTTAACTGTGGCTGTATCACCTGTCCCAGCTGGACGTAACTGAATCTAGATGATTCTTCTTTTCTTAACTTTATTTTTAACTTTCTTTTGCAGAGGGAGTACCAAGATTAATGCCAGAAGAGGGGAGCATGTATTATCCAAGGGTGCAACACTATAGAGAGCTTTTAGACTCCTTGCCTATGGATGCCTACACACATGGCTGCATCCTGCACCCCGAGTTAACAGTGGACTCCATGATTCCAGCCTATGCTACCAGCAGAATCCGTAGTATGTACTGGTGTGGCTCTGAATGTCTATAACTTAGTAGGTTGCTGCATTACATTCATCTCCTTTCTTAAGTCCACCTTAAACACAAAATATTGAGCACAGTTTACAAATTTTAGTTGCAGTCCTTGATGATTTGTGCATATACTTTTTATTGATTGTGTATTCTGTTATGATTTGAAAATGGGAAAGAGGAAGTGTTATTTTTGAGGTGTCTGTGGAGATAATTTTTGTACCATGGCAAACTTAATTAATGCCCTTATGTTTCCTTCTATGTATTACAAAAGAACTAAGTAGTTCTAGGACAAGGATTAACTGACAGCACAGCTGGAAATGATTTACGGTTTACAGTTACATTCTGAGATCTCTGATTTTTTTGTCAATGTCAGTGGTTTATATACTGTTGGTTTTCTTTTGTATGATGTTTTAGAATGCTCTGTAGAACAAAGTTAAATACTGCAGAGTCTTTGAAACATAATACAACTATATTGTTAGTAAGTCCGTGACATCATAAAAGGTGATATGTGTTAGTTTGAGAAATCATATTTCTGACAAAATGTCGTATCCTCCTCCTTAAAATTTTTGGTAAGTCAGTTCTCTTACTAGCCATACTGTTATGCTGTCAGAAGTGAAGGCAGGCAGTTAATTTTCCATATAGTGGAATGAGTGATGTTACTGAAGTAACATAGAATCATAGGAGCATAAAATCATAGAATGGCCTAGGTTGGAAGGGACCTTAAAGATCATCCAGTTCCAATGTCCCTGCTGTAAGCAGGGACATCTTCCACTAGACCAGGCTGTTCCCATCCAGCCTGGCCTTGGACACTTCCAGGGGTAAGGAGTCCACAACTTCTCTGGGCAATCTGTTCCAGTGCCTCACCGCCCTCACAGTAAAGAATTTCTTCTTCATATCTAATCTAAATCTACCTCCTTCAGCTTAAAGCCACTCCCCCTTGTCCAAGAACATGAATTATTCTCTTGCATCAGTGCATTGTCTGGTTTGGTGGTTTTGGTTTTTTTTTTTTCACAAATGTGAATGCTAACTATTTATTGAACAATTGTGCTTTACTCATAGGCATTTGGATAGTTTTTCTGCTTTCACATCTTAACAACCAGTGCTTTTATTACAGTTCACTTTACAACATTGTCTTCTGCTTTTCTTGCTGTATGTGTTCTTCCCCTCTAGCTTCTAGTTGCTATAAATTGTTCTCAGTTTGCACATGTTCATACTGGTAGAGCTTACATTATTGCTCATCTAAATTGTGATGTTTTATCTTTTTATGCTTAAAGCATAGCCTACATTTTTTGATTTGAAGCATTTTTTTGGAAAGCCTGTGGATTTTTCTTTACAATTCCTTTGCATGTTCAAACTTCTCCTGGATGGTTTAGTTTTCAGCTTGAAACACTGTGATTTTTTCAGACTGCTAGATATAATAAGGCATGAGCCAGTTGTGTGTTGTGTTTATGCATACCAAATCCAAGTAAGTAATTAATTGCATATGTAAGATTTTAGTTGTATGAGTACATCCTTTAATTTCTTCATACACTATATTGAAAGATGGCTTTCACAGTCATGTTGAAATGAATACATAAAACAGTGAGTTCGTTATTCTCTAGAAAGAATTTTTATCAGTTTAATTTTTAAGACTTAATTGTAACTAAACTTTATTATCAAGTACAAGTGAGAGGTGATTCATGCTCTATAATTATTTTGTTCTTGGGTTATTATTAGAGATACTTCTTTTTAGAAGAAGATTTATTAATCACTATCTTTTGGTATTCTAGGTCTGTAACTATGGTATTTTCAAGCAAAGCCCCATTTTAAGGAAGAGGCTATACACATGTAGTAGAAATCAGTAGAATTAACTTAAACTTTTCACATCATTCCTTCTTTAAATCATGTAATGAATATTTTTCTAGGACATCCACGTAGTTCTTAATGAACATTTCCAAAAGGATCACAGACTTTGGCATCACATTTTAGCTAAATGAAAACACCTTGGTTCCATATTCAGTGGCATTTAGACTTTTGCTGTAAAATTATGCATGTGACTTACAGTGACCTTCAAAAAATCTCAATGTGGGCCTATCAACACTTTCACATTGCAAACTGATGAGCTGAAGGTATAGTGGGTCAATTTAAAAAGCAGTTAAGTTTTCCAAAATGTGATGTATTTAAATCCTAACTTGGTGCGAATGCTGTATTGAAATAGAACTTCCCATTTCTTTGGTACAGTATTTGTACACAGGCAATTGATCGGTTCCCGTGGATTGCATTATGAGTATGTTTGGATGTCTAATATTTGTCATTCCTTTTTTTGTTTGCCTTGGTTTTTGGTTTTGGTTTCTTTCTCATCAGGCCAAATAAGTAACACAGAATCGGAATTGAAGAAACTTGCTGAAGAAAATCCAGACCTTCAAGATGCCTACATAGCAAAACAGAAGCGCCTTAAGGTGAGAAACCCCTTTGTATTGGGCCCTTTGTTATGAGCTTGTTAGTGTTAAATTTTTTGGTCAAAATATAAACATTTGTTTCACCTGTCATTACCAGTAATGTCATGCAGTGGTTTAACCCTTCAAGGCATGTCCTCAGATCAGCTACACACTTCAAGTGTGTGCTGAAGTACTGGACTGGTCCCATGGACTTCTAAGGTAAGTACATATCAGTGCTGGTGTTGGGCTGTTGAGCACCCTGCGGGGGGGCAAACCTTAATATCTGGCATCTCTAAAGCTTTTCTTCTGTTTTCTGAATTGTCACCAGAATCCATGTAGTATCCAGCTGACTGTGGAAAAAATAACATTTTATGAATAAACACTGTAGTATCCTAAGTATAAGTTTCTCTGATAAAAGTAGAAACTCTGTACGATGATTAAAACACTAACCTGTATGTCTATTTAGTCTAAACTGCTGGATCATGATAATATAAAATACCTAAAGAAAATACTGGATGAACTGGAAAAAGTTTTGGATCAGGTTGAGACTGAATTGCAGCGGCGAAGTGAAGAAACACCAGGTAAGGAATTATTCTTGCTAAATCTTGTTAATATTTCTGTTTGAGGATACTGAGTAAACTTGTTGACAGCACCATTGTAAAATGATTTTTAATGTGTCAGATTTGTTACTTCTAGTATGTATTGATCTTTATACATCACAGGAGGGATCAATACTGTTTTAAATACTAGCTTACTTTACTGTTCCTGTCAGTGAGTTCTCACTATCTCATGAGAGTGCTTGATCACATTTTCAGCAAAATGAGTATAATTAGCTGCACATTATTTTAGTATTTTATCAACAAAATCAGAAAAAAAATAACTACAGAATGTTGATGTTATAGTTATAGGCCTCAGTTCACTATAATGATCACAACCTTAATGTTTAACACAGTTTTATTATAATCTTGTGCAAATGCTGTGCTGATATTTGTGGTATATGCAGAATAAGCAATCTGGATAATTGCTCTAATCATCAGGCAACCCCCTTCCCTCACCCTCTTGGAAAGCAGTCCTTTTTACCTGCCTCCACCAAAATGAAAGTCAAATTTTTCACAGAATCACAGGATCATCAAGGTTGAAAGAGACTTTCAAGATCATCTAGTCTGACTGTCAACCCAGCACCATCATAATCACCCCTAAACCATATCCCACTGTCCACTTCCCTGGGCAACTTATTCCAATGCCTGACCATTCTTTCAGTGAAAAACATTTCTAATATCTAATCTGAACCACTTCTGGCACAACTTAAGGCCATTCCTTCTCATCCTGTTAGAAAGGACTGGCCCAAATACTGAGCCCTGGGGAAGCCTGCTAGTGGCCAGCCACCGAGTGGATGTAACTCCATTCACCACCACTCCCTGAGCCTGGACATTCAGCCAGTTTTTCACTCCATGAAGAGTGTACCCGTCCAATCCATTTTCTCCGGGAGAATGCTCTGGGAGACAGGTCAGAGGCTCTACAGTTGTCTAGATATACAATATGCACAGCCTTTCCCTCATCCATTAGTGGGTCACTGGTCATGGAAGGAAGTCAGGCTGGCCAAACAAGACCTGCCTTTTGTAAACTCATCCTGGCTGGGCCCATTCCCCTGGTTGTCCTGCGCACGCCATGTAGTGACACTCAGGATGCTCCATGACCTTTCCCAGTACCGAGGTCAGGATGACAGGTCTGTAGTTTCCTGGATCCTCCTTCTGACCCTTCTTGTAGATGGTATTACATTTGCTAATTTCCAGGAAACAGGGACTTCTCTGGTTCACCAGGACTGCTGGTAAATTACTGAAATGACTGCCAAGTTTTTGACAGCTCCGTTCTTACTCTTGGGCACATCCCATCTTGACCCATAGACTTGTGGGTGTCTAACTGGCCTAACAGGTCACTAACCATTTCCTCCTGGGTTATAGGGGCTTCACTCAGCTCCCCATCACCAACTTCCAGCTCTGGGAGCTGGATGTCCTGAGGACCACGGGTTTTGGTATTAAAGACTGAGGCAAAGAAGGCATTAAGTACTTCAGCCTTTTCCTCATCCCCTGACACTATGTTTCCCCCTGCAAAGGATGGAGACTCCTTAGCCCTCCTTTTGCTGCCAGTGTATTTACAGAAACTGTTTTTGTGGTCTTTAACTGCAGTGCCCAAATTAAGTTCCAGTTTGGCTTTCTTTCTAATTTTCTCCTGCATAAGCTCATGACATCCTTGTAGTTATCCTCCTCCTTCCAGAGGTGAGACAGTCTTTTTTACTCTGAGTTCCAGCCTAAGTTCCCTGTTTAACCAGGCTGGTCTTTTTCCCTGACAGCAAATGGAGACAGCCTGTTCCTCTACCTTTAAGAATTCCTCCTTAAAGCTTGCCCATCCTTCCTGTACTACTTTGCCCTTCAGGACTGACTCCCAAGGGACTCTGCCAGTCAATCTCCTAAGCAGTCCACAGTCTGCCTGGCAGAGGTCCAAGGTGGCAGTTCTGCTGGTGCCTCTCCTTACTTCGCCCAGAACTGAAAACTCCATCATTTCATGATTGCTGTGCCCAAGACAGCCACTGACCACCACATCACCCACAAGCCCTTCTCCAGTTGAGAGGAAGTTCTCTTCCACACACTCCAGGAACCTCCTCGACTGCCTCCTCTCCACTGTGTTGTATTTTCAGCAGGCATCTGGCAGGCTGAAGTCCCCCACAAGTACAAGGGCTGGCAATTGAGAGACTTCTGCCAGCCTCCTATAGAATGCATCATCTGCCCCTTCATGGTGGCTAGCAGGTCTGTAACACACTCCTATGAGGACATCTGCAATGCTGACCTTCCCCCTGATCTATACCCACAGGCACTTAACCTTGTCAGCATCCTAAATTCTGTTTAAATGGGATTAGCCTTCTGCTTATTCACCGTGTGGTTCAACTCCCAGTGGTGCTAATAGGAGTCCTTCCCCTGAATTTACTGGGAACTGCATGAAGCATCAGTCAATATCAACTGCATCTGCTCAAATCAATAACTTTTTGCATTTAGCTCTATAAATAGCTGTTGTAATAAGTACCAGTTACTATCACAACTGTAGGTTTGAACCAGCAGTTGAAAATCTACATTAAATTTTCTACTGACTCAACAGTGAAAGAGTCACAGAAAATATTTTACCTCATAAAGGATGGAAGGATTTTGTTCAGCTAACTACATCTGCCATCATTTCCAGCAGCCCCTTTCCTTTCTCTGCTAAGTAGCCTTTCCAAGGAGTCAACTGATACAGTATTGATGAGCCTATGAAAACTGCGGGGATCACAGGATTTTGTAAAACACAGGGCTATTGCCTCTTGGAATTTTGTCTGAGGTATTCCCGCTTTTGAGGTTTGTGATCTGTATTGCTCCAGGTCCTGGTCAAACTCAGAGCTCCTGCTTCTGTTAAAACTGCTAGAATCCCTCAACTACTGCTGCTGCCACTGCAGGCATCTTTCTTTCACACAGGATAGATTCTTTGTTCTTTTCCATCATCTTATGTAATGCACTGGATGAATTCCCAGGTATCCTTTCAGCAGCCTAGGATATGCTCCTTTTCTACAGAGGCCTTTCTTTCAGACCTGCGTAACCAGTCAAAATGGACTGGTACCAGCTTTGTGCCAAGCTGTTGCTTTCTCTGGTGGCAAATGTGTTGGAAAGGAGATTGCAAAATTTCTCCATTTCCAGAGAGGTGCTGCTAAGTGTTCGTGCCAGCGTTTTTGCATGTCTGCTGTGTGGGATGAACTGCAAAAGTTACAAGTGAGAAGGGAACAGCATAGTTCTCCCTATTTGAGATCTAGGCTAGAGCAGAGTACTTGTGCTGGCAGCTGAGAGCTGTGCTGGCTATCAAGTTTCATATCCTGCGTTTCAAAAGCTCTTGGTATAGTCAGTACGCGCCAGCCCTTTCAGGTGGTGGTGGTTCAGATCACTGACAGCGAAGGGTGACGCTGCCTGGCAGTGCCTGCTCTGAGCCATCCCAGGAAGGTTCACCTCTTTCCTTTGACTGGAGAGGGTACCTGGGGTCTCTATCTGTGCTCCTGACTAGTGGCGAGCAATGTGAATATTTGTCATTTCTCAAACATCTCAGTGTAAAACCCCCATGGTTTGGGGTCCAAGAGACACAAAAGAGGGACAGGTAGACAAACTCTGTCATCTCACTGAGCTGGTATGTTTGGTGCAAGTCAGTCATCTGATCCATTTCTGTTTGACTTGAAAGCCTCCAACAAGTTAGCTGGAGTTAGTTCTTGAGTGAATGCCATAGAGTTGAGTGACACAGGCAAGATGATAAATTCTTCACACAAGTGGTAGCTTTTCAGTAAAAGCTAAACTGCTTTCCTCCTTTCCAATCCTGTTTAATTTAATCCAGATTTGAGAAATGTAGTTGAGGAAAATAAGTGTTTACTGTGGGTTTTAATTTATGAACCTGGAATGTGGATCTTTTTTTCCTTAACAAATGTAGGCCAGGCTGCTGAGCCTAAGACTTTACAATATTGTGCAAAGAGTGGACAGGGATTAGTAAAATGTTCATTGATTAAAGTCATATTTTAGCTGAAGTGTTGTTGCTGTTTATTAGATGGTACTTTGAAATAGCACTAAACTAAATGTGCTTATATTCCATTAGTTCCTAATCCTTTATGTTTTATCTCTGCTTAGAAGATGGAAATCAGCCTTGGCTCTGTGGTGATTTCTTCAGTCTGGCAGATGTATCACTTGCTGTCACATTACATCGCCTGAAGTTTCTGGGATTAGCAAGAAGAAACTGGGGAAACGGAAAGCGGCCCAACTTGGAAGCTTATTATGAGCGTGTTGTGAAGAGAAAAGCATTTTACAAAGTTTTGGGACATGTCAACAATATATTAATCTCGGCTGTCCTGCCAACAGCATTCCGTGTGGCCAAGAAAAGGGCTCCCAGGGTTCTTGGCACCACCCTGCTGGTCAGCATGCTGGCTGGAGTGGGTTATCTTGCTTTCCTGTGTCTTCGGAAGAGATTTGCCAACATGGTGCTATCGATTAGAACCAGGCAAAGTTATTTTTAGACCCTGTCTGTCCCTGGTGGTGAGTGGAGGACATCTCTCCCCCCCCAGGAAAATATCCTCCATGAAATATAAACGTAGAAGAACAGTTATGTCTGTGAATTAGAACATTGTCACACAGTAATCATCTCCTGCTGCTGTATAATTGGGTTGGCAATGCTGAGATATTTTTCAAAAATATATGTTGGGGGGATGACAAAGGAAAGAGAGACTTTCTTTTCAGCCAAGAGCCTATAACTGTGACAGTGCTTTGTTAAAGTGATTATTGTCTCCTTTACCCAGTAGCTGACCTAATTAAAATGCTTTTACTTAATAGATATGCAGCAATGTGACAGCTTTTCACTGTAGATGAAATGCATTATTGTGCAGAAACCAGCATTGTCAAAATACTGAAAATAGCTCTTACTTTAAATGCTCTGAGTAAGATTTAAGAGGAACATTGGGCCTGTTGTGTATGGGAGCAAGTTTCTCTATACTGATTAATGTCTGTTGATTTGCAGTTGGACCTTTAGGAATGTGTTAAAAAGTAATCTTGTGAAGCCACTTTTGTCACTGTGTGTTCATGCAGCAGTACAGGAAAAGACCTGAAACAGGTAAGAACATCAGTGATTTGTGCACCACACAAGTGAAATTCTCCAGAGGTGTCACTGGACAACAGATACGAGAATTTTGCTGAAATACAAGTGGGAGTGAAACACCTGATACTTGTCTTTCACAAGCCTTTTGGGCTCAGCTGCGAACTCTGGCAGAATCAAATCAAACTATCTTAGTGCACATTTGCTGCTTTCATTGGGGTGGCTTGATACAGTTACCTCCATATGAGTGTCCCATGTACCCTTGTTTCACTTTGAGCACTGGCTATTTTTTGCACACTTCCTGGCAACATTGGCAATTGCATGTGCCTCTATAAAATGTTTGCCCACAACGTGCCACAGCCAACTAGAAAACATATGCACAGCAATGCATTTTTGTATAAGTAATTAAAAATAGTTCACTATCTGTCAGTCTGGTTAGGTAGCCTAGATTGAAGGTAAAGCTCTAATTTAGCCATCTGTTTGCTTATGGATAGGGGTCATGCTGATGGTAAGTGAAAAATACAGTACAGTTTGGAGACAGATGATTTGTACTGCTGAATTTTTGCAAAACTGCACTCTTGTAGCATGGAGGAAAGGCATAGAAAAACATTTTGATTACTTCCTACTACTCTACAGATGCTGTGAGTTTTATTAGTTTAGGACTGAGCTCCTGTTTCAACAAGAAATGTACATTTACCTGAAAGTAGACGTTGAATCATTTTGCAGCAAAAAAAGCGTTTGGGAAGGGCTGAAAATTCTCATGACAGTTTAGTAAGACTTTTGTATGCTTGATGAACATTTGAAAGCCTCAGAGTTTTGTTTACAAGTTGTACATAGCTGCAACAAACAAAGCATAGCTTTAAGTGTTTGCCTATCAACAATCAGTGCTAACAGGCCTAAGTACATTTTAGGTCCAGTGCTGGTGGCTGTGGTCTCTTGGCACAATTGCATTTCGGTGTCAAGATCATCTCAAGTTTGCTGGACAGAACTGAGGCAGTTTCTGTCTGGGCAGTCTCACCATCTAACACATATCAATATGGATTAAATTATTGTATACTCCTGCTTATTGTTTAATATCGTGCTAGTTGTCTAGCAAAAGTAGACCTAAATCTCATTACTCCTTTTCAGTAATAAGAAACATCTTCCCTAGGAAAAAATGCGCTTTTTTATTTGTCAAAAAGACAGTTTTATATAATTATATTTCATGACCCAGTTGTTCTCAAGAACTTGTTGAATTAAATGTGCTCTATTTAGAAAAGCTTTATTATCTCTAGAGTGAGTTTAATCCAACAATACTATTAATGTACTGGCAGCTTTAACTGAGTTTGTTGTTTGTGTATTGCAGTTCATCTGCATTTACTTGTTGCTATCAAATTCCACAAAGTTCATAAACACAGAGTAAAACCTGTAAGTTAATGCTTCCCTGGCATATATTTCTGTCAGACCATCTGTAAAATGTAATTTGATCAAGTCAGTGTAAAATTAAATATATATGACTTAGCTTTCTTTAGAGTGAAGTGACCACCAGATGTCAGTGGTCCTCCAGGACTGCTCTGGCTTGCCTCTGAGGCAGGAAAACACCACTTTTCACAGAGAAAAAGTTTGTGATCTCAGCATAAGAAGGTTGTGAGCACCCTCATTAGACTAGCAGTCTCTCCAGAGCTCTGGAAACAACTGCATGGGTCGGCCACAGGTTTGTCTGACACCTGCCATTTATGCTTGTGTAGTTTCTATACTGGGTGACTGAGAAGCCAAAGTTGAAACAATATTTCACATGAAAATGAATGTTACTGAACAGCAATTAAACTTGTCATGTGCAAGAATGAACGTGGATAAAACTTCTACTGCAGAAAAGTTTGGATCCCTGGTTTAATTCATGTCTGTTAGTTCAACTGTTTGATATCCTACTTATTTTCACTGCCCTGAAGTACTCTGGACATTGATTTCTGTACAGGTGGCAGCAAAAGGCTTATCCATGATTAAATTCCTTAAAATAGGATGAGATTTAGAAGCACATATGCTGCATTTAGCTCTTTGTGCAGGATAGCTTTTGTGCTTGTAAAGTTTCTTTCCAGCCTGGCTTATTT
Organism: Edolisoma coerulescens; assembly: GCA_013397115.1. Classification (NCBI taxonomy): domain Eukaryota; kingdom Metazoa; phylum Chordata; class Aves; order Passeriformes; family Campephagidae; genus Edolisoma; species Edolisoma coerulescens. The sequence continues at coordinate 659,445 of VWZW01005609.1, forward strand.
TCTTTCTGGTAGCTCTGTATACTATTTTGATTGGGTACAGAAGCAGTCTTCTACTTTTCGTTTACTATTTGCTCTCATATCATGCATCAGATATATTTTGTATCTTTATGTGGGACCCACACAATAAACATCAATTCTAAGACCACTTTCCAGTCTGGTTTATGTCTTCTGTGTCAATAAAACAAAGCACATTTGAGGATTACACAGTATTGCTGTAAGGAGTCTGATGCTACTCAAGGAGCGAAGCCCTTGAACGCCTTTTAAACCAGTTTAAGAGGTGTTCAGCAGCTTGCCTTGCATGTATATGGAAACAGAAATAACAATGATGTTTTCTTTCGTTGTCTGTCTGAGCTGTGTATATATGAGGTTCAACAGAAGCTATTTGATAAAGTAATAAATAAATAAATAAATAAAGAGGCCAAGCAGTTTTTGTACTTTCAATTAACCCATTAAAAAAAAAAAACAACAACTCCACTTCGCTTCTGAGTGTGTCCCTGATTCACTGTTGAGCTGCAGCAGCGGGGGCTTCTTTCTGTGAGGTGCATGACAAGCACATAATCTGTGTCCACACTGACATTGTCCTTGGTGAGACTAAATGGTGTGCCCCATTAAATGTACGTTAGTCTGGCCAGAAACTAAGCCCCCCCTTTTTTTTACCTTGCACTGTAGTCTGTATTGGGCCTCCTTCCTTGTTAAGCAGAGGAATAAATAGCAGTACTTGAGGCTGGCGTGCATTGCCTCTCAGTGTCTTGAAAGTCAGGAAAGCTGCTCGGATCAGGTAGACAGCTGGTAGGGCTTGAGTTTCAGGAGATTATGACACTTGTAGTCTGTGCACCAACTTTGAAGTAGCCGTGATGTTTTAGCATTAACCAGAAGTATGCACGGAGCTCTTGCAGTGGAACGCTTATGTCTAAACAGACAAGAGCCAAGGGTGAATGCAAAGGTAAGTACAGCAAGTATAAATTCCTTGTCCAGGTTCACAAAGCCATACCTCCACTTTTGCATGACACATTTTTAAAGGCATTTTTTACTTAAATCTGAGTTTTAAGGGAGCAAGGAGCTACTAAGATTTAGAGAGCAGATTGGCATGCCCTAATGCATGAGGATTAAAGTGAGCAGCAGATGGAAAGTTGGTGAAAAGTAGTGGGTCTAGCTAGCTGTAACACTGTGCTCTGCAATGAGGTGTATGACAGATTATTGTTTGCCAAGGCCTCCTTATTATCTCTCTGTTTAGCCAATGTTAGACAAAGAGGTGCAAGGTTGTGCTTAGGCAATTTATAAGATGTTCTGAGGAAGTCAAAAGCATGTAGAAAAATCCCAAACAAAGTATGCTGGGTTTTTGTTCCCTCTTTTCTCTATAAAGAAATTTTTGGTTTTGATGCAGTCCCAAGTCATAAAGTCAGGCACTCATAACTCAGGAAATTCCAGAAGCCAGAGTTCTTACAATACTGTTAACTCACTCATACAATGCTTCAATAGCCTTTTTATTTCTGTTTTTCTTTCTAAGTTACAATCACAGTGCTTTATTTAATGTGAAGTTAAAAATGTTGCACCATAAAATAGTTAGGCTGTGGATAAGCTTAGTGTTGTGGGAAGAATCTGTTGGAATTTGCAGAGCTGAAGGCCTAACTATTTCTGTGCTTTACATCAGCATTAGTATTTACTACCGTTTTAAATACTCATAAATAATTATATAAAAGTGTATTGTGTAAACTAATGCATAATAGCATGAATCAGTATTAATCTACTTTATATATATTAATATATATTGATATTCTATATATACATACCCTGTAGTGTCTCTATTAATCCCTTTTGTATTTCATTTGCTAAAAATGGCTAGTTGACAATTGTGTATTTTACTGTATTACTTGCCTTTTCTAAAAGAAATTTGCATTTATAAAGGTGAAATTACGAAAATTTCATGTAATTGTAGAATTATAGAAAGTTTTGGGTTGGAAGGGACCTTAAAGAGCATCTAGTTCCAACTCCCCTGCCAGGCGGAGATGCACTCCCCTTTCCTTATTTACTCTGATAGCATTATAGGAGTATTTGATAACGTTGGTAACATCACAACTGTAGGGACTTGAGAATATACATCAACGTATTTGGTGCTTCATGTTAACTGATCATCCAATCAGAATCTGAATGTTACTGCATTTGGACTGAAGAGAAAGCTTTTTTCAGAAACGTTACCTAACTTCAAGCATTTAAGCAGATGATGCCTGTGTTTCTGTAAGCAGCAGAAAACAGAGCATTCATAGGTCCAGACCAGATGTGAGGGGACCACTGGTTCTGCCACCTTCCGGCTGAGGCATTCACCTTACAGAAAGTGGAGTCCTTCTCCCCCACTTTCTATTGAAATAGGTAAAACTCAGAGGCAGAGACAAAAACTCCTCCCTCATGGATACAGGCCCTATGCAGTAGGTTGCAGAGTCAGGCTCCATCTTTCCCAGCACAAAACACATCTGTCTTTACAGAAGTCAGAGGCCATTGCTTTGACAAAAGGGAGTCTGGACATGTGGAGGGCTGAGACTGCCAGTCACTCAGCAACTTGATGGAGAGCAGGGCCTGCCACACAGCTTCCTCTGCCAGCTGTGTTTAAAAGCCAGCAGTTAGCAAATCCTGAGCTCTTGGTAAGGATGTCTTTAGGTACATAACACAGGTTTGGGGAAAGGGAAGGAATTCCTTCTGGAGCCCAAATGAAACAAAGGAAAAACTGTCTAGAGAAGAACCATCACTATAACTTGTAGTCCAGCTCTCTGTGGCTTTTCTGCAGGTGGAGAGAGGCTTTTGGATTGCTGCTTCTGAGGACATATTGTTGCACCTCACTTCAACTATTTAACTGAAATCAACAGAAAGAACAAATATCCATCTCTGTTGAATACATGGTGAAGCCAGCCTCCTAATACAGATATTTAAGTTGGATCACTGTTCAGAAAGGTACTGTGAAAGCACATGTTTTGAACTGTGTAACTCACCTCAAACACCTTTACACAAGCCTAGACACCGAACTAGAAAAATTCAAATTAGATGTCTGGATTGTGCCCCAGAGTCAGAGGCAGTAAAAACAGAAAGACCTATTGTTTGGATTTTTAGGTCTTCAGATAGCAATACTTCCAGAGACAAAGATCTCACAGGAAGTCTGTACCAGATGCTCTTTGTCCAAATCTTGTGCCTTAAGAATTTGTGCTGAACTTAAGACAGCTCTAAAACACAGAATCCACAAAAACTTAGAGAGGAAACAAAATTGGCCAATGTTGCAGTAATGGAGGTATCAAGATTTCAGTTTCTAACAGAGAGCCAAATTCAGATCTGGTATGAGTCATTGCTACAGAAAATGCAGTGGTGCATCTACTTACATGGGATCTGAATTTGATTTCAAAGTCATTATGCCATGAATCACATTTTACAACTTTGCCTTGACAAGTTTTGTTTTAATCAACCTATTTGTTACAGAGACAATGAAAGCTGTAGGGTATCTTTCTGAAACAAAGGAAATATGCATAACTTAAACTTTTAAAAGCTGTGTAAGCTTTTAATATGGGCAGTATATACTGAGTCAAAATTTTTGGAACATGGAGTTATTTTCGGAACAAAGAATTCTTTAGAACAAGTCCAAGAATGTATGTTTAGGACTGATTCCAGAATATCATCATAAATTTTTTATTCTTTGAATTTGAAAGAGAACCAAAAAGCTATAGCTGACTTAATTTTTCTGTTGTTAACTGCCAATTGTAAGTGTGATACAAGGAAGCTCCAGCAAATAAAAAGACAACAGATTTCTCTTTTACGTGTATATATATATATATAAAATATACAAAAAATAACTGTGCTTAGTTAATTTTCTTAGGTAAATCATATTGGATAAGAGTTCTGCCTCTTGTGTGTTATAAGAAATTAACAGTGTCTTTTTTGTGCAAAGTAATAGATGGAAATATTCCCAAAGTCGTTGGCAGAACAACATTGGCAACATTGGCTGAGACTGCAGTTCCACACCCATAGCAGCCCACAGAAGTGGAAGTCCAGCAGCAACTGAAAGAGGCTCATTGCAGTTCCACAGCCTTCTGTGACAAGTGGGAGGAGAAGCAAACCAAGCTTCGAACCCAGTGCAAGAAGTGGCTGTGCTTGAAGTCAGAAGTCCCTCAAGCTGGTTGCACAGATAGATGCCGAATGTGTTCCATCAGGTTTCTAGCATGTGTTTTTATGTGTTTCTATGTTTTATGTGTTTCTTAGCATCTGTCTAACTTGCAATGAGAGAACACCTTGGTGTTTACACATTATCAATGACTGTACCAGTTGTCAGTCCAGGGGTAATGTATTGGAGAAAACTTATGTATGGAGTTCTGGAATCAGGAAAAAGTTTGTATAGAAAATGAATTGAAGATGTATTTGTGCAGAAAAGCATACTCATACCTTGCTCTCAGCAAGAATTAATTCTGAAATGTGCTCTTTATCCTCACACTTCACACTGACATGCTTCAGCACTATGATGTTATGGGAGAGAAAAGGGACAGGGAGACTCAGAAAGAGGACCTGAAATGGTAAGTCATATTAACAGGCTGATACCCTAAGGTTTATGCTTTGTTTGGTTTTTTTAGTTTGTTGGCTTTTTAATAAAAAATAAACCCACCTGATAAAGTGCTACACTGAGACGTGTGCATTGCTGTCGAGAGGGAAATGCAGTCACAAGACGTCTGTTGATGAAGGAGTAGAGACTTTGCTTTCTGTGCATGAGAATTTATCTGAACCCCTCTGCTGGGGATGAAATATGTGAGGAGACAAGCATTATTATTACATGGTTCATTGACTCATTCAATAATGATTCTGTTTAACAAGAGAATCTGTACTTCAGTCACAGCTGAAAACACTAATTCAAGATAGCAGTAATTTCCCCACTTGCCTCCATTAACAATTTATTAGGTATTATCAAATTTTATGTTTTTGCATGTATTATAATTAATCTTACCACACAACCTTGCCTCAAAAGTAGTTTTGTTCTCCTACACTGCAGTCCTTCATCTCATGTTTGTTTGTACAGGACTCGTTCTAATCTGGGCTGTTTGCTGTATAACCTGCAGTTCCCCAGGCTCCTGCTGGCTGTGGGCACTTTGTGTAATGTTTCATCTTAGAATCATTTAGGTTGGAAAAGACCTTTAAGATCATCAAGTCCAACTGTTAAACCAGAACTGGCAAGTCCACCACTAGACTATGTGCCCGAGGGCCACATCTACACATCTTTAAATACTCCCAGGGATGGTGACTCAACTACTTCCCTGTTCCAGTGCTTGGCCACTCTTTCCAGGAAGAAGTTTTTCCCAACAGCCAATCTGAACCTCCCCTGCTGCAACTTGAGGCCATTTTCTCTTGTCCTATCACTTGTTACTTGGGAGAAGAGACTGCCCTCCACCTTGCTTTGCTACAACCTACTCTCAGGTAGTTTGAGGTCCTCCCTGAGACTCCTTTTCTGCAGGCTAAGCAACCACAGCTGCTCCTCATTGTGCTCCAGACCCTCCACTAGCTTAATTTTCCTTCTCTGAGCATGCTGCAGCACCTCAATGCCTTTCTTGTAGTGAGGGACCCCAAACTACAAACAGTATTTGAGGTGTGGCCTCACCAGTGCCAAGTACAGGGGAGTGATCACTGCCCTGGTCCTGCTGGCAGCACTATTTTTGATACAGACCTGGATGCCATTGGCCTCCTTGGCCACCTTGTTTGCTGAGCTCAAGAAAGTAGGGAATTTATCAAGCTTTATATGCTCTGAAGAGTGGTTCTTGGTAATAGTAGCTGCTTGGCAATTAGCTGTAATTGATATGACAGATACTTTTGGTAGTGACTAGCTTTCCATGAGGAAAACATACGCATATTTTGAACTTATTTTAACACTTTGGGCTCTAATTCCACCACTTATATTTATAACTGCAAGTTTTGTGTGGTAATCTGCAAAAGAAAATGACAATTTTTCAGACATTAAATGACAGAGATACGTTTAAGGTCATGAGTACTTCGTCTGTAGTACCATGATCTGTTTGAGACTGCCTGTTAGAGTTTGTGGGTTTACTTCTCAAAACCTGAGAGAACTTACAGCTCACACCTGACTCCCTAAGACTTTGGGCAGTTAGGACCTCTGGATCAGGTCCATAGTTGATGTCGACATTATTATATATAATATGGTCTATGCAGACAGGTAAGGTTTACAATCAGGTCCTTATCAAATGTAAAATTCCTTAAACTAGTTGCTTATATGGGCATATCTGAGACAGCACAGTATGGCTGGGATTGGTATATTGGTGATTTATCCAAAAGCAGGTGTTTCCCTTTACACAAATTTGTGGAAATTTTTATTTCTTTTATAGTTGCACTAATATTTTCTATGGTTTATCTTTTGACTCTCATATGCAGATTATCTAAACACAAGATTAAATCTTTGCCAGGTAATTCACTGGGTAGTAATTGTAAATTTTTTTATCCATGGATCTTACTCAACTCATTCAAGTGGTCTGATTAGGAAGTATTTTAAAATACTTAGCAATAGCATTTCAATCATTCTGCCATTGTTCCAGAACATCACCTGGTGGAAAGCTCAACAGAAACGCAAATGCTTACTTCTTTATTTTGTACTTTAAAACTTTTCATTTCTGCACTTGCAAAAAACTATTGAACACAGGATAAATAAAGCACCAGAAAAGCACCCCAAGCTCCTGAAGAGCTAGTTAGCTGTTTGGGAACATAAATTGACTCCTTCCTCAAGCTGGAGAAAAGGCCGATAAGTTTCTACATATATTATTTTTTATTTTTCTTTGTGCTACATGAGAGACAGCTAAATTTCAGATGAGTACAAGTGGTGGAATTTTCCTTTCTAGCCCAGACGTGCCAAATGTTTACGGAGCTTACTTGCCTGCACTTGAATTCTTGCTGATGAAGTGTAGTCACTGTGCTTTGTCGAAAGGGGCTCAGTACAAGTACATGGCTTATGGTCAATAGTGTTTGGGTAAGACATCTGCATAATTTTCTCAAGTGGCAGTGACTCCACACTGTTTGTCTAAGTAGCTTTAAGAAAACACTAGATGATTTTCCAAATGGTAGTACCTCTGTTTGAATATGAACCTTAATGGCCATGTTTAAAACAGGGAGTTTTTATATGTGATAAACTGTTTTTCCTTTAATCTCTGGAGTCTGAATGACGTGGTGTATACAGAGGAAGAGAAGGTATGGTTCCTGGAAAACTTTTTTCCAGACCTTTAACAGAAGCAGCACAACAGAGAATGATGAATGAATATGCTCTGCTTCATAATTTCAGCTAAAACTATCTTCTGATAATCTTTGTTATAGCTAACAAGAGCAAGAGATATTTTATTCCATGAATTGGGCCTAAATCCTTAAACTGTTAGTTAACACTGGTTGTAATTCAGCCTTATTTGGATTATTCCTTATATTTTGAAGATACTAGAGAGCTTTTAATCTGCCTGGAGTGATCTTGATACATTTTTTGCTTCTTCCTCATTGCAATAGTTGACATCCTTAGCACAGACTGTTTAAGACATTGTCAGGTCTTTTGAACTCCTCTTTTTCCTACATTCATATCCAGGGAAAATATAGAATAGACTATGAAAGTACTGAAATTGGCTTCCTTAAATCCCCATCTTTGTGTCTTTGTGAAACTTTTGCCTTCCACTCTCCTTTTCACAACACTTTGTAAAAGTCCATTTCAAGGCTGTACCCAAGTCCTCGTTTAGTTTTGGAGATCGAAGATATAAGGGTGTGAAAACATAGCCTCCTAGTTCATACTCAGAAAAGTCCTGGATCTTTTCACAGGTTAGTTTGAAAACTGCTACCATGGAAGCAACGCATTTCGTTTATCACATAAAATCATATCCCCTCTTCCTCCAAGAAAACTCTTCTGTTTGTCAAAATTTTCTGTTAGTTTGTGTCTTAAAACAAGTTTGGCTTTTTGTCCCATCATTTATTGCAAAAGTAGAGCATAACCTTGGTTTTCTGATGGTTAAAATTTTGAAACTAAGCTTATTTCCAAATTTCAAAGCTCAGTCATACCCAATTGTGCTTGGGTACCACTAATGTTGTTGCAGTTTAAGCAGGTTTTCCTTCTTCCTGGTATATATTCCCATTATGTATCTATATGCAATAATTGCCCCATAAAAGTAGCAGAACAAAATAGCAGAGTAAAACTATTAAACTGATATATTTTACAGAAGGAGAAAAGAAAATTTCCACAGGTTGCCCTGCACCAATAAATATTTTCCCTAAAGGTGAGCTTGTAAGCAAATATCAGTACTTGGAACCCTTACTTTCAAAGTGTGTTTACTAACTAAAACTCTGTAACACAGGAGGACACAAGTGAGAGCAGTATTCAGTGCAAAGCCAGCATTTTCAGTAACATGGTAATAAAGTTTAAATACTTGTAAAAAAAAAGAAACCAACAGAAAACAAAATAAAACCAATACACAAAACCCTTAAAAACCCTTTTAGGAAAACAGTTCAACACAAATGAATTCTCTTAGCAATGATAAATAAATAGTGATTTCATGACACTGTTTATTTACTGTCATTGAGATTTTATCTTGGAACAAAGTACGTAAACAAACATGCAACTCCAACAGTTTTGGAATTAAATACAGGACTGGTATTAAAATTATAATTCCTGTTGATACAGAGTATAATCCAGCCAGAAACTTAAATTAAGGTTGAATCACAAGCCATCCGTACTGCTATAAACACCCTTGCTGTATGTAGAAACCCAGTCACAAAAGAGTACTCCTTGTTCAATTCTGATTTTTGTTAGAAAAGCAAATTTACTCATCTCACTTATTTCATATTGTTCTAATTATCCCCACAATATGATCATTCACAAAAGGCATTCTTGACCATGAAGAAAACTGTGATGAATTATTAAAATAAAAATTGTCATTTCAGAGTCTACTTTTGAAAGCTTTCCTCTTGCCCAGAAGATGACATCATGTGTCAGTGACATTGGCGGCTTCAGAGTATTGTACACCAGCCACAACAAAATAGTTTCAGTCCTAGTTTAGCGATAAATTCTACTACCATGCAATTAATTATTAGGTTTCCAGATTATCAAAAACCATTAATACTTCTTCTCAGCAACCCCTCCTGAGGGCACGGGGCATCACCTGGGACCACTGACTAAGCCTGGACTGCTCAGGAGTTTTGAAGCACAGGCTATGGAGAGTCCCTCCAAAAACACAGCAGGAGCTGGGTGACCATGGGAGAACCACATCCCTTTGCTTGATCCCACCATTAAGGAAAGTGTAATTTTTCTTTTGCTCTTCAATTTGGCCGTTTGACAGATTCTTTGCTGGCCAGAAGTGGCAAGGTGTGGGCAGCAGGAGGCTGTGGGGGCTGTGAACTGCCCTGTGCCAGCCAGGGTTCCCAGATGGTTCTGGGACTGGCATGAACACCCTGGTGTGTGGCAGAACTTTGAGCAGTTGGAGGAGCCCACAGGCCCCTCAGAAGGTGTATTTGGGAATCAGAATGGAGTGCTGCTGTGGAGGAGCAGTCCCCCAAAGGGACTGTGGCAGCAGACCACCAATGCTGGAGCAGGGACACTCCTGAGTGTCTGTCATCAGCACAACAGAGCTCTGCAGGAGGAGGCTATAGATGTGTTTCTCTTTGTTTCTCTTTCCACAGGCTTGCAGACGCTGTGTTTAATCCCTGCAGCCAGTGGCACAGCAGCTGCAGTGACACACCGGCTGAGGACCACCTCGTCCCAGTCTCCATTGACCTGGTGTCTCGTGTGCTGACCGGGACTAGCCAGAACACACCAGCCTGAGTTTCTCACTTTGATGGAGAGCACTGTTTGGGCCAACGGATCAGAAACGTTGCCTTTAGAGCAAGCAAATCAAACCCCAACATGTCACTGCACAGGCCTGTGAGTTTTGCTTAGGATTGAATTTAATGCAATGAGTTAAAAAGCACAGGTCAGACTCACAAGAAGAGACATGTCTGGCAAGGAGCTTGTTGTCAGAAAACAGTTATCACTGTTAAGTGTATGGATGAATAGCAAATTAGTGCTTCTCCAGTTCTTTTGCTGTGCCAAGCCGTTCCCTCTTGGCTGTACAAAGGAAAAATGCTTTTCCCTAAAAGGTATTTTCATAATGAGAAATCTGCACAGCATGGCTTCATCTATGAATAGTTAAGATTTAATAAAATACAGTTGTAAAGCACATTTATTATCTGTGCATCATTACAGAGTAGGTATAAATATATTTTTCAATATATGAGTATTTTGGAATATCTGCCATTGAATTAGATTGCACTTCAAGGACCTATTCTCATTAAGTATTTTCCACTATGGACACTGTGAAATATTTGTTTTTTCACAGGTTTAGAAAAAATACCATATATTTAATAGTAGACAGTAAGAAAATAGTCTTTGGGTTGGGATTCCTTTGGATACTGTGCTTTGATGAGTGCATAAATTTTATTTTCTTTTTGGTTTGTAGAACTGTAATCATACATATAATCCTTCTCTTCAAAAGGAAAAATAATATTTCATTTTAGTGACATATAATTAAATCTCATAACCTGCTATTAAAACCCAGCTTATGCCTTTATTTCCATTATGCCCTATTTATTACTGTACATGGCGCCATTTTCAGGTTTTTACTCCCTGTGGATTTCTAACTCTTTCTCATCAAGTGTTTCTGCTAATTGGCACGACTTGCCACTCCCCTGGTCCAGTCCTGTGTGCCTGGAAGACACCAGACACTGATATACGGAGCTGTGTCCCTGCTTCTGCCCAATCCAGTGCAGTTAGTTCTAGTTGGGTTATACCTGGAGCACTCCCTCAGCTGAGGAAGGATGACTTCCCTCCTCATATGGAAGTTTAAAGAGCAAGTATTGAACAGTGTTGCAGGTGCAAACACTGTTTCCACTTAGAGTAAAACTAAAAAAATATGCCTTTTTATTGTGTTTCATCATACACAACTCCACAATGCAAGAAAAATACAGTTAGAAACCTCACATTGTAACACGTGGAATTATCTCCAGAATTGCAGTTATTTTATTGAAATTGACAGGTAGTGAAGTGGGATTTTGTTAGTAAAAACACATCTATAACAACATCTATTGTTCCTGATGTCAAGTATGGTTACAGGTGCTGCTTGAAAATTCATAAACACGGCAGTGTTTGAATGAAGAACTGTAGGGCAAGTAAATAACAAATCACTAGAAAATATTTTAAAACATGATTGTGGCAGCTCAAAAAGAAAAATCTTTGGACTCATGTAAAAAAGGTAGACCAGACACTACTTTTTAAATGATAAATTTATTATCAGGTCAGTGATTTAACAGAAGATAAAAAGAACTATAAAAGGGGTAAGTAAAGGCAAAATGGAAAGACTGTCCTACCTGCTCTCGTATTTCATATTTGGTTTTATCAATTTATGTAATCTGGTGGAAGATTGAACAAGATCTATGGATATTCCAGGTCATCATGCTTAAAATGGAATCACTAGAGGGATGGTTGCTCCACTAGAACATGATTTTGAAATCGAGGTATCTTATATAGGCCAGAATGGATCATTCTGATGTCATCTGTAGTATAGCTTAAAGCACCAATATTCCTACGCCCTTCATCCCTTTCCACCTGTGACACAAGTCACATTTGTATCTCACATGTTTGACTAAACCATTCCCGTCTAACTAGGCATAAAGTTTCCAGGAAACAGACAGTCCCTTACTTCCTTTGCTGCCCTATTTTCAGTAGTTAATTGCACTTCTTAAAAATGAAGACCTGAATCTATGTATTTGAAGTGTGTTGTAGATTATAGTCTTCCACATTTAAATAAGCTCAGCTGTGCTTATGATCACTTCAAACCCACTCAGCTGAACGAGCATGAAACCACACAGATGCTTGTCCTTAAAGACAATGTCTTCCATGTCCAGGTCAAGCTCTAATCTCCACAGTGATGGATGAGGAGCTGCAAAAATAGTTAATGAATACACTGTGTTGACATGACCGTTGGGATGACTGTTGGGCTGTTTGTTTAGTTAAACCCTGGGCTGTAAGAAAAGCAAATGAAGAAAAAAAATTGCCAGAGATAAGCCATATCTTGGTAAACATTTAAAGACAGTTACACAACCGAGAGAGAAGAGGGCTTGACCTCCCTCTTAACTCCTTCTAGGGAAAGAAGGCCCAGAAATTCAAAAGAGTCTGGACTTAGAAGGTATCTCATTTGATCTACAGCACAGATAAGTCTTGGGAAGAGAGGAGAACCAGGCCATGACATAAGCATCTGTTCCAGTATTTGTTGTTTTTAAGCCCATTTTATGCTTTGTATATGAAAACAAGCCAACGGACATCAGAGAATTGAGGCTGTATTAGGTCACTCTCTTGTCTTGAACAATGGTCTCAAGCAAATGTCTAGGAAAAAAAGATAAGATTAGAGGAATGATACAATGAAAATTGCTCTGAGAAAAGTCCCAGCTGACAAGGGCTTGCGGCACAGGGACTTCCTGAGGCAGAAATGGTTTCTGTGTGTTTAATACCCCTTTCGAATTTCTTGTCAGTGTACGTGTCAGTGTCTTCTTATATGTATGTACACTTCTGGCTGTCACTATCCTGTGTCAAGGAGTTTTGTAACTTACACATTTTGTATATAAACTCTGGGGTTTTTTTAGTTTTGAATCTTCCACTTGATGGCTTTAAGGGCCTTCACACTTGCTATGGAAAAAGCAGTGAAAAAATACTTCTACATCTGTTGACAGCAACTTCATATACTTAAAATTACTTCAAACAAGTATTTCTGTCCTTTAGAGGGCTTCCAGGCTCTAAGCAGTTACCCAGCCAAAAGACAGAGCGGCAAATTTTATATCAAGTGAGTCCTACTTATCGGTAGGCCTTAATTGACATATATATATATAAGAATGGAATGTTGGGCTACTCATCACAAAACTGCAAATTCCTTTTCCAGGAGCAGTAAAAACCTGGGACATGGTACATAAAGAGATATGCCCTCAGAGACCCTGAAGAGACAGAAGCTTTGAGGACCATTCTTCTAAGAAGCATTTGGATTGGAGAAAGCTGGAAATGGGTTCTTTGACGAACCCCTATTTTGAGATCATCACTTGTAGATAAAAACAAAATCCACATTAATATTGGCAATAGAGAAAGAATTCTCATTATTTATACATTGTTTCTATTAATAAAGTTCAATTTTAAACTAGTCTCTGCTATGAGTTGAAGTCAATGGTTTATGGTGATTGATAAAAATAATGGGCTGCTTGCTTTCTTATGGCATGCCTCCTAAGCCATAGGTAGGCAGCTAGCAGCTCTCGGTTATGTGAGTATAATTTTCCAAAACTCAGTGAAGTTAGCCCAGACTTTCACTAGGAAAACTGAATTGATATGGCCAGTTAAATTCACTCACATTCTTTTAATTTAGTGTCAAGGCATGACCTCATCTTACTCTTTCATCAGAGACAGGATTTTCTAAGACCTCTTTTCAAGCTATAGAATCATTTAACAGGCTGATTAACCAGGTGTTCAGACAGTAGCTACAAGTTCTCAGTAAAGATCTGATATCTCTTTGCACTAGTTTGAGACTAAATTCTCTCTAATCCCACCTGCAGCTGCCAGATGAAGCAATCAAGTCCTATGTTGTTTATAAGGAAATGGTTCCTTCTTTATTTTGTGGGTGATACCTTAAGTCCTTGCAAACAAACCCATCCGTGTTGTTTTTCCATGACAGCTTGAACAAGTTAATGTAACCTATAATAATTTCACTGAATTGTATTTCTCCCTGCCTGAATGTTAACATTATAACTAACAAATAACTAACAAAAGCCAATATATACTTTATGATAAGTACATACTCCATGCAACTCCCTCCACCCTCTGGAAAATACACTAGGTGGCATGATGCTGTTTTGTCACATGTATTGCCTTTATCCCATTTTCTTTCTGTACATTTTGTGGGGATATGTAAATTTGTAAGCAATAAATCAATATATCAAAAGTCTAAGGTGATATGGGAAAAAAGCCAGTTTGGTATTGGTGTGGGTGACTGCAAAGAATTCTTTAACCTATTTTCTTCTATTTTTTCCTTTTCAGTCTGAAGAATCCTTTGTCTTCCTCTGATCAACCAAACAATGAGACAAACAAGTGAGATGGCAAGTCGTGCATTTCTTTTAAGAATGCTTTTTAAGAAATCCTTTTCTCAAGCAAGGTGTTGACTGTTCATGAGTTGAAACCAGTGTGTGATTAAAAGAAAGTATCATGTTAGGAGAAATAGTCTTGCTAAATGCTGCAAGGTCAGGATTGCACATTTAAAGAGAGATATTTTCCCCCAAATTGTCACGATCTCACTGGCTTTCCTTTCAAGCTCCACATATCCCATGGACAGTAAATGTTTTCTGTCTTCACTTATGCATCTCTAAGATGTTTGCTCCTCCACAGAAGGGTAAAGTTTAAATAAGCGTAAATGTTCTATGGTCTGAGATCCTGACCTGAAAGATGCCACGAGAAGCTATAAGATACTTATCTTTGCCGTGAAATCTTTGTCAGTTTAGATCATGTTTTTGAATTGAAGTTACCCTCAATGAAAGCAAGTTTTGGTTTAGAAAAACATATCATTTCAGAGCAAAGAGCAGGAACATGTGGTTCGAAAGCAGTCAAGTTCTCTGATACTTAACAGCTACACTTTCTTGGAGAGAAACACGATAAATGAAAATTCTGCACTGCCTTCCAGGAAGGGTTCAGCTCCTCTGAAGAGGAGCATAAGTTCAGAAAGAATCACTGATGAGCCAAGGGAAACATCTGTGGTTAGTTAACATGGTACAGATTAAACAGAGTAATTGCAAGATGATGATAGTGCAGCTAAATGATTTCAAACCAGCATTTTAATTAAATTCCTTACAGTAAAAGACTTGCAACTTCATAATCTTGCAGCATGTAAAGAAAAAATGGTGAAGAAGAAAGAAAAAATAGATGAGGGATTTTCTCAATCAATTTCTTAATTCATTGTTGACATGTTTACAGTTTGTACCTACATGCATACTGACCAGGGGACTGTGTGCTGGAGATAGCAGTTTCCTAAAATCTCTCCCTAGAAAGACCAATGTGTAACTCAGCCTTTTTTACACGTAGGCCATTATAATCCTGTCTAATGGCTCATTGTTTGTTTCATTTAAATTATGTGTCTATTGCACAAAAGGCTTACTTTACCCCTGAGAAAACTACTGTTCTTTTTTTCTCTATTTTGCTGGTGTTGCAACTAGTTCAGCATCCTTAATCTGAGATGAATCTCCTTGGGGTGCTACTGGACAAAAACTAAATGTCCTGAATACACTTTTTCTTTGCCTGTAGTACTCTTGCTTTACATATACATTGAGATTTCCTCTGTTCTTGCTTGCTATTTATAATCTTATTTTCCTATATCCTTTGAGTTCAGTAATCACTATTTTCTGGGTTTTTTTCAACCAGCTGAGTGATGGTCATATCCTAGAGCTCCCAGGACTCGAGATGGATAGAGTTATAGTGTTTGCTTATCGCATCAGCTGAACGGCAGTGCCCAGTTTGCGGAGTGTTCCCAGCCCATTGCAAATGAAAACTGAAATATGCCCTCAAATTGTGATGAAGATCTGCTCAGTTGGTCAGAGCATTGCGCTAATAGTGACGAGGTTGTGGGCTCAGTTCCTATATGGACCATTCACTTAAGAGATGATTGTTGTGGGTCCCTTCCAACTCAGAACGTTCTGTGATTCTGTAAAAGATTTTCGAGTGAACACAATTAACTGCTGCAAGATAGAGTTTGAAAATTGTTCCTGGCCTGTTCCTGCAGCTCATCCGAGGCATTGTATTTCACTGAAATGTCATAACTGAACCTGGTGTTGGAGTCTTATGATGAAGAAAGTGAGTCAGATGGAGTAAGAACAGTCCAGCTCTTTCCCCAACAGACTTTCTTGCTTGTCAAATGAGAGTACCTAATATGATGAGGGGTGATCTGAGGACATTTTTGACCAGTGAATTTTTCAATCCACACAGTGTTTGCATCAGAATTCCCACTTATTTATCCTTCCCAGAACACCTCGGAACTTCTGTTATTTTCTTCTCATTTAATAAAATGTTCCGCAGTACTGCATGTCCCTTTGTGTCCCGTCCTCTGATGAAACTATGATGCTGGTGATGGCAGATTTTCTCAACAGATCATCAGTAACTGATTGCACTCTCCCAGGAGGAAATGCAATTTGGATGTACCATCACTGCACTTACATCAGTCTTTTTGTGGTTCATGCATGTGAATGCTACTAAAGAATATGGTTTTACAGGACACATATAAATATTCATTTGAACTCACCCATGACATGGCTGTTGTCCATTTTCTGATGATCATGCTTATGGACAGTTGAAGATGGTTCCTCATTTATTTGTGCATGACATTGACTTGTTGTTTGATATTTTATAGTAATCGGCTTATTTGTAACAGCTTTGAATTTCATTCTTTTGTATGTTTCTGGTTAATTCAAGTTGCTGCCTGTTCTCTGATACACCTGATAATTTTGTATCCTAAGATCAAAGGGAGCACAAATATGGATAAAATGAATGTAATGCACAGTTTCATTTTCTGAAAAATTAGTAAAGCGACTGCGTGGAGCTGTAGAGGCTAGAATCTTTAATTTGATGAAGAAGGAAGTGCGATAAAAATACTCCCTCTCTTTCTATCCAGAGGCAATGAAAGCATGAGAATGCCAGGTAGGGCCCACACTCATATTGTGAACAATACAACTATAAACAATAAAACCTTTCTTTTGGCCCTGTACACATCCTTTAAACATCCCTGCGTCCTTGGCTGTGGCCCTGAGCAGGCAGTTCAAGGTTAGCATGGTACAAGTGACATACAAATCGCCTAAAATATGGCATTTAGCTGTTTTGTTGTGAGATGGTGTGGCTTGCTTAGACAGTGTGTTTAAAAAGTTAAAAAGTAAAAAAAAACAGTGAAAATTTTTAATCCTTCCCTCCAAATCAGTCTGCTGTAAATTGATTTGTCTAATGTCCCTGTATTAAGGTAAAATTTTCAAAAAAGGCAGTAATTTGTCATCAGTCCTGGCTAACCGCGAGATCCCAGGTGACAGAAAATTAGCAAATGTAACGCTCATCTACAAGAAGAGCTGGAATGAGGATCCAGGGCGCTGTTAGTCTGATCTTAGTGCCAAGGAAGATCACAGTGCAAATTGTCTTGAGTGTCACATGGCACGTACAGGACAAGAGGATTGGGACCAGTCAGCTTGGGTTTATGAAAGGCAGATCCTACTTGACAAACTTGATGTGCTTCTGTGACAAGTGTTATTCACCTGGATTTGAGGAAAGCATTTGACATCATCTTCCAGAGCATTCTCCTGGAGAAAATGGCTGCCCATGTCTTGGAAAGGTACACTGTTTGCTGGGTAAAAAACTGGATGGATGTCTGGGTCCAGAAGGTGGTGGTGAATGCAGTTAATATCCACTTGAAATTTGGTGGGAATGTGGATCTGCTGGTGGGTCAGACGGGTCTGGATGGGCTGGATCAATGGGCCAAGGCCAATTGTAAGTGGTTCAACAAGGTTAGGTGCTGTGTTCTGCACTTGGGTCACAACAACCCCAGGCAGCGCTACAGGCTGGGGACAGAGTGGCTGAAAAGCTGCCCAGAGGAAAAGGACCTGGGGTTGCTGGTCAACAGCTGCTGAACATGATCCAGCTGTGTCCAGGTGGCAAAGAAAGCCAAAGGCATCCTGGCCTGTGTCAGCAATAGTGTGGCCAGCAGGACCAGGCAGTGGTCATTCTTCTGTGCTCAGCACTGGTGAGGCCGCACCTCAACTCCTGTGTCCGGTTCTGGCCCCCTCAGGACAAGAAAGATTTTGAGGTGCTGGAGTGAGTCCAGGGAAGGGAAACAGAGCTGGTGAAGGGTCTGGAGAGCAAGTCTTGTGAGGAGGGGCTGAGAGAGCTGGGATTGTTTAGTCTCAAGAAAAGGAGGCTCAGGAGAGACCTAAGAGACCTATCACTCTCTACAACTGCCTGAACGGAGGTTGTAGCCAGGTGGGGGTCCCAGGTAACAAGTGATAGGACAGGAAGAAATGATGTCAAGTTGTGCGAGGGGAGGTTTAGACAGGGTATTAGGTTATTAACCAAAATGGTTGTCAAACATTGGAACAAGTTGTCAAGGGACATGAAGGCTGAGCAAGGTTCTTACGTAGCTTCTGTCACTCTCACTTTCTTTATCATAAGACTCCAATTCCCATCTTAGAGCGCAAATATAAATAAATATTAAGATGCCTAAGATTACTTTTTACGCCAACATCTAAATGATTTATTTCACTTTGGTTTTTTTTGAAGCTCATCATGTGGAAAATAATTGCAGATTGCAGCGAAGTAAACTGCAATTTTTGCCAAAGAGAATAGAAAACCAAGTAATGCTGATAATCCTGGCCAGGCCAGGGTAGCCTTTGGCACTTGGTGGTTGAGTTCAATTCAGCAAACCCATTATTCAACTTTCATTAACCCACAGTGAAAACAGAGATTTGTGGGGGACATTGCCATTTTTCTATTGTTTTATTAAATAGATATGTTTTCTGGTGAATGAGAAGTGCCTGGTATTTTCACTGTTGCATTTGTTGCACTACTTCTGGTGCAATGTAGTTGTATCGAATGCTTTCAAGATGCTATTTTGACTCTAATGCTATTTTGACTCTAAGACAAATGAGTTCTTTAGTTTCATATTTGCTCCTGTATTTGCATATGAAGTCTCATGTGTTCTGCTCCATACAGCTGTTGAGAACTAAGATCAGATGAGAGCTGTTGGAAGTGCTCGGCGCAATCTGTAAGACGCAGGAGATGATCCTGGAAGTCAACAGGGCTCTTCTAAGCTTTGTTGGGCCTCTCCTTCTTTCTAACCTATCAGCATTCCTTTCTCCTCTAATCTAAAAGTCAAAGCACTGAGCGTAAAGGCTCTGAAGGTGAGTATGGCCTAATACCACAAACACAAATGTTTGTTGCCATTTGAAATCCTGTTGGGTAACAGAGCTTTAAAATTTATTCTTGAAAATAATGGGGACCCGTTTTTCTACTCAAGAGAAAGCAGGAGTTCAGGTACGTTCCTGAGAGAGCTCTCCTTTCCTGAACTGAGTCCAACTCAGACTTGTTCAGTTGGAGATCCCAATTAGCTCACAGGTGGAGTGCATTAGAGTGATCTCTCTCATAAGGAGTCCCATCCTGGACATTCAATGTCTTCCTGATTCTTTCCTTATTTCTTTAAACAGGTAATTTCAAACCACTGTGCCTTACCAATGTCTAGTTTTACAAAAGTCTGGGTTTTATGACTTTTCTTCACAAAAAAAAAAAGAAAAAAGAAAAAAAGTTATGTTTCCTAAGCTGCTTATAACTGAATGCATACAACAGGTATGCTTTAATTTCTCCACAACAGCATGCTGACTTGCCAGGCAATGCTGATGGAGTAATTCTTCTTCTTGGGTGGTTCAAGTCCAAAACTGACTTGAAGTTTTACCACCTGAGGCATGCAGTAATCATACCAATATGCACTGTCTGGACCGTATTATTCCTTGGTTGCTGTGGTTTTGCTTTATGCCTGGGAAATCAACAGACCAGAATTTGTTTCAAAGTTCTAACTCATCCTGAAATGTTTCTTTATATTATTTTTAATTTTGTAGGTAATGAAATCCTTGGTCTTACTACTGAGAACACTTTTGTTATGCAAAATATTTAATTTTTATTCTCAGTTCTTGCAAGGACTAGTAATATTCAAATAGCATGCAGTAGCAGCAGCAGTCATTTGGGAGTAGAAACCTTAAAATGGAACTTGGAAAAAGACCCCAAAATTAAATATAGATTGAGAACTTATTTTTTGAGCATTGATTGTGTCTGAAGGAACAAGGTGATGCTTTCAAACTTAATTGAAGCTCTGAGATAGCCAATCTGAGAATGGAGAAATTAGATTTTTAAATGTTATTATTATTATGCTAATATTCTAGTGTCTATTGAAATCAGTGCTTTTATGAGTTTAATGTGGATTTAATGAAGAAGAGGCTGTTGGAAGTCACATTATTTATTCACCATGTGAGGTATGCCTGTACAGCCCTGTAGATGAGCAGTCATCTCCAGAGAGACGTGGATGGAAGCAGGGCTGATAGGATCGTACTGCGCTGCCTACAGACACTGCCAAATACAATGAAGCAGTGTAGGAGAATGTTGTAGTACACCTGGAGAGGTGCAGAGACCAGGAAAAACAGCAAAACCACCTGGGAGAGATTATAAGAAGGGGAAAACGGCTTTTTTAGCTTGGAGGTCTGTCTAGACGTTAATCTCATTTTATTTTAAAGATATGATTTCAGGTGGAAATTTTGAATGTGGAGTATTGATTTTGTCCTGAGGGCTTGGTTGAAAGTGTTATCCATAAAACTCGGAGAATGTCATGATCCAATGAATGGCTATTACAGAGCAACAAACACTTACACAGAAGCTTAGGTGAGGAGGAACTTCTCAGGCAAATCATATAGTGAAAAGATCAGAAGGATATTTAAAAGGGAAGTTTCTTACCTGAAGAAGGGTCTAAAAACCTGGACAAAGATAGGAGAGGCAGGCATTATTAAAATCTTGTTCAGATAATTGTCTCTGAAGGCTGCAAGAATAAATTTGGAACTGTTAAATTTAGCGGGGGGGGAACCATTAGAAGGCAGAATGGTGAACTGTTGAGTTTGTTCTATAGTCTTCTCGTTAACTTTTGAGTTCTTTTCCCCTAATATGGTCTAACAGAATTGAAAGATGATTGGCTGAAAATTGAAAATAATGATAAACGTTTCTCTCCACTTCCCCCGGTGTTATTGGTAAAACTGTATTTCTATAAAAGATCTGAAAAGAATTCAGGATTTGCTGATGCCAGTTTCCATGTTTGGTGCTGAGCTAAAACTCCATAAGCTAAATATTGTAAATTCTCCTGGTGTAGAGAAGTAATTGTTAACCTGTGGAAAAAATTCTCTAGAGGAAGTTCTATGTCATGAATACCTTTTAGGAGCCTTTACATTGCAGTTTATAGTATATATATATCCACTGACAGAGATAAGCTGGAGTAAAGTAGCTCCTTCTGTGAGCTATGTCACCCCAATCTCACCCCAAAGCTTTCAAGACTACTTGTGGTAATCCTCTTGGCCTTAAAAGTTTGCTAGTTGCCACTTTCCTGCAAAATCATATCACCTGGTTCAGTAGTCTCCAAGGATGAATTTCTGCAGATATTAGATCTGCACGTCAATTATTTCTTTCACTTCGCTGTAGAGCATCTCCCTATAGGCTCTAACTGCTATTACATTTTTATTTGCAGTACAAATGAGACAAAGTCTTTGTACAAAGAACCTCATAAAGCATAGCAAAAAGAGAAAGAATCCTGGTTCTTTATCCTGAAAGATCCTGGGAGCACCTCCAAAGAGACTGAATTCCAAAGATGGGACTTTCCATTCATGCATTGCACCTCATAATTTTCAGAACAACCAAACCAGGCCTTTATGTTGATCTGCTTACTTTCTTCAGGTGATGTGTCACTGAAACAGTCCAGTTGTCGCTGATGTTTTGCAGTATCTCTCCTGCGCACTCAACATCTGTTTTGGCCTGCAAAATGTCTTCTCATTTCCTAAAATGAAATACATCTATCAGACTCTTTTGGGTACGATAACATTAATATTACAGAGTCAAGCCTTTTGAAGCAGAAAAACAAACAAACAAACAAACATCCCCCCCCAGCAAACACCCATGAATTAAGACAGTTTGTTCAGCCTTAATTTTCCTCTGGTATATATGGACAAAATAATCTTAATTGCCTGAACTCCCAACCAGGAAGCCCCATCCTGATTCCACAGCAGCTTTCAGCTCTCTTCTGACAAAGCACTGGAGACGAAGCACAGGGCAGTTGTATTATCACTAGAAAATCCAGTGGCTATTGCAAATTACAGTATTATCAACATCAGAAGATTAAACCAGTGATAATCATGAGAGACAGCACCGAGGGCAAATACAACACTCACAACCTTAGCAGTTTGTGCTCACAGTTATGTCAAACCGGAGCCTTTGCTTTTTGGGAAGCGCTGGCTTTGAGCCTGTCTTGGAGCTCCCTCTGGTGCTTCACTACTCCAGTGCATCGAAGAATTAAAGTCATGACAGACGTCCATAAGAAATGGCTGTTTTGGAATGAGTCTCAGTAAACAGAGACAATTACAAAAAAAAGTCTTTGCATCCTCAGATTTAAATGATTATATATACCTGAAGGAGGGTCGATTTAGATTAGATACACAGAAGAAGTTTTTACAATCAGTCTGGTGTAACACTGGAACAGGTTGCCCAGAGAGGTGGTGGATGTCCCACCCTGGAAATCTTCAAGGTTAGGTTGGATGGCGCTCTGAGCAACATGATCTAATTGAAGATGTAACTGCTCATTGCAGGGCTAAATGACATTTTAAGGTTCCTTCCAACACAAACTATTCTAAGATTCTGTGATTCTATGATCCTATGACTTCTTATGTTAAAAAGCGTTAAAATTTAAAAAAATTAAAAAAGTATTTTTGCATTTGCTTAACAACTGTCTGTTATTTTAAGGTAAAAAACTGAAACATTTTAATCTCAAATTGTAGTATTAGAAACTGAAGCTGTAATAAACCATTATCTCACAATTATGATACTGAAGACATGCGTTCATATTTTCAGCTATGTTTAGTTTTGGGCCCCTCAAGACAAGAAAGACTTGGAGGTGCTGGAGTGCATCCAGAGAAGGACAACAGAGCTGGTGAAGGGTCTGGAGCACAACTCTCATGAGGAGTGGCTGAGGGAGCCTGAGTTGTTCAGCCTGGAGAAAGGAAGTCTCAGGGAAGACCTTATTGCTCTCTACAACTGCCTGAAAAGAGGCTGTAGCTATGTGGGAGTTGGTCTCTTTTCCCAAGTAACAAGCATTAGGACAAGAGGAAATGGCCTCAGGTTGTGCCAGGGGAGCTTTAGATTGGATATTAGGAAATATTTCTCTACGGAAAGGGTGGTCAAGTACTGGAGCAGGCTGCCCAGCGAGGTGATTGAGTCACTCTCCCAGGAGGTACTTAAAAGAAGTGTAGATGTGGCACTTAGGGACATGCTTTAGTGGTGGACTCAGCAGTACTGGATTAACAGCCAGACCCAATGATCTCAGAGATCTTTTCCAACCTAAACGATTCTATGATTAATATAAGAAATATTTAAAATAAATTATTGTAGTTGCTTTGCTCTAATTTCATGGTTTCTTCTCTTTGTACTCTTTTTAGACTTCATTGATTTCACAGAACTGCTGAACACTAAAAGGCTCTTTTTGATATTAATGGCTCTGGAGTGAGTGCAAAACTGTCTTCTGTAAGTAGAACACATTGAAGAAAGTCGAAGTAGACTAACAAAGATATCTCTTACGGCACTAATCTGACCTCAATTGGTCTCCAGTTAGCAATTAAGAGGCGTTTGATTTCTCTTCATGAAGCATAATTTTCATTCAATCAATGTTGCAAATCATTTTGCCTCACTGACAGACAAGACAGGTTCTATGAACACTGCAGCAGCTTGGTTACTCTTTGCTTTTTGTCTTTTTGAAACTGTCCAGTTTCTCCAGTGTGATCTAAATAAAGAGAAATAATTTGCAATAATTACAGCCAAATATGCTTCTATTTGATGGATGAAAAGAGAATTTTGCTCCTTCTTATGGGACACATTATGCTGGTATCTGTTGATGCAAATCAATGGGATCATGTATTGTGAACTGATATTTGGAGCAAATCTAATTTGTACATATTTTTTGGTTTTTTTGTTTTGTTTTGTTTTGTTTTTTTGGCAGCATTAAAACATAAAGTATCTGTTGGTTTAGGTGTTGGCTACACATGTTAGTGATAGTCGGAAAACTGAAAACCTCTTGCCAAGGTAAATAGTTTTCATCGAAGTGAATTGCTATCCAAGAATCTGAACCAGCAAATTCTTTCTGCTAACATTCTAGAATTCTTGGGGAAGAACAGTGAAACCTGCATGCAGAAGAAAATAAAACAAAAAGAAAAAAAAAGAGTGAGAATGATGCTTTTGGCAATTCAGCTTGCATTTTATTATTCTCTTGTCAGCTTGAACCTGTAGATATTTCTGTCAGCTTGCCCGTTTGGGCACCCCATTCAGCCTGCCAAGTCCTCTGGACTTCAAGAACAGCTTTCAGAGTGCCAACCATATGTTTGGATCCCACCTGCAAAACTTCAGTTAAATGAGCAATGGTCTCTTGAGAGACAACTGTCTGCAACATGATTTATTGTGAATACTAAGCCAAATGCAGAGTAACTCTATTGTATTTGCAATGTGACCTTATCCTATAATATTAAGTATACAGGAGAAAGTCTTGCTGTAAGTCACATTATTATTGAGGAAATAATACATTTTTGATAATATTGAATTTTAATGAAGTACCCATATAAAATCTTTCCTACTACATATTGGCATGTGCCAAACCAGTGTACTGAATTTATCACAAGAGACAGGGTAACTTCTGTGTCCTGCCTCCCAAGCTCATTCTACTCTATCAGAATGGCTGTGAGAAGGACAAAACTCTTTGACTTTGCAGTCATTTTGCCTGATCTTCATTGCTGAGACATAAATCTGCTTATCCCCTCAGAGAGGCTTGTAGCTCACTGAGCAGACAATTTACAATCTTTGATCAGAGCCCCAACAGGGCCTTTCTTGTAGGCTTCAGCAGCTGGTTGGAAGTAGGCTTCTGTTTTTCTGTCTTGCCAGCTGAACAGGGAAGTCACAGAATAGCAGAGGTGTTGAAAAGAACCCAAACAAAAGAAAATCCCCCAAACCCCCAAACCCTCATCTGAAACAGTTCCTGCTAGAGAGGAAACACAGTTCCTACCAGAGAGAAGAAAAAGTAGCATGCCTTGAAATGAAGGCTGGCAGAAATCTTGAGCCCTGCTGCTAGAGCTGGAGGAGGTACAAGCCTGCTCTGGGAGGGAGGTGGGGAAGTGGGGGTTGAGGCTGAAGTTGGATGCTTCTGAGGAGCCTTAGCTTGAACTTGGGAAGTAAATGTTTTGGTCCTGGCAGAATAGCAGTTTTATCCTGTAAGGTGCAGAACACAGAAGCAGTATTTGAAAATGATCAGATTGCAAACCCATCCATGAACTGGCCAATCATTTTCTTTCTATGCAGGATTTTTTGCTTGTGACTTCCTTAACAGATTTCTCTTTCACAGTTAGGTTTTGAAGTTGCTACAATACAAGATGCTAATTAAGGCAAGTCTGACTTGCAGTAAATTTTCATGGTGACATTTGAATTATACTCAGTAAAGTTATATTTGTGAAATATTTTTCCTGTATCTTAGGTTTTATGCTGACCACGGGAAAACAAAAACTGTCCTGTTGTTTGTCCTGAACTGCTGTTTCAGATTTTCTGTATCTGTAAAGCAAATGTGAAACATGATAAAGTTCATGCTGGGGAGTGAGAAAACAATGGAATGGGGCTTCCATTTGATGCCTACTGCATTCTTTCTTGGCTGTTAAATGTTTCTGGTTCAAGCTCTTTTGAAAAGAAAGTCATCTGTCTTTAGCGGATGTGGCTGAAGAATTAGAGTTAGAATTGAAATTGGACTGGCTTTACTGGACATGGTGGCAAAAAGCAGTTGTATTTCAAGAAATTATTGGCATAATCTGTCACAGAATATGCTATCTTGTCTTGCGGCTTTTCAAGCTTGTTCTGCTAAAGCTTGTTCTCCTTCCTATTACCTGTAAGATTTCCCATTTTCTTTTCACACCATGGGGAGAAGTCATCATATTTGGCATATGACTCCTCTGACCTATTTCAGATCTTTCTTTTAGGTTAAGATGAATATGCTGGTGCTTCCAAATGCTTAAAGCCCTTGTACTTTGTTAAAAGTTACATTGAATAACACAAATTTTTGTATAACGTACAAATTAGCAATACAAGTACATACCCAAACACCTTTTAGGGCTTATAAATGCAAATTTGGCTGAAACTTTTATCTGGAAAAATATTTTATTTTAGGCTAAATATCAATATTTCAGTTGCATGTCTTCATCTCACCCTTATTTCTCTTAGGTAGTTTGCATTTTTAAATAGTGGAATGCAGTTTGTAAAGTAACATTTGTTTAAGGAAAATTTTTCATTGTTGTACACCATACATTTTCTGTCCAATTACTCAGAATTTAAAGAAGATACTTGAATTTTGCTTTGTTGGAATAGTTTGGAATAGCTTCCCATTGTTGTTCCTAACCTTGCTTACAAATGTTATTTTTGTGTAACAGGGCCTAGAATATGACAATCCACCTCTCTTCTCTGCTTTCTTAAACTTAAGCATGTAAAACTGCTCTTTCTGTCACTTCTTCTCTTTCTGATCTTGTCAGTCTTGATACTTGCCTGTTGCATGGTCTAAAAAGCAGTGGAAGAAAAACTTCTTGTAAGCATATGTATGTAATCATCAGGATGTCATTATATATCAATGACAATTGATTAATAACTGATGTTGGTTTTTTGTTTTGGTGTGGTTTTTTTCCTAAGTATTGATGGTGATAATGGTAATTCCGATGATAATGATGTGTAGAGAACAGCTTGGGATGATATTACAGGTACTACTACTGTCTCTACTGTCTCTACTACTACTGATGTCTCTAGTGCTCAGTCAGCAAGAAGGACTGGAGAAAAGATGCTGGAAGTTATTCTTTTCTTTAGCAGGGAAGGGAAGTAGTAGCACAAGGGACATTTGAACCTCTTATTGAGAGTGTCTCTGCAGCAAAGAAAGCCAACAACCCAGCCAACCTCAATGATTCTGTGATTTATTCAGATCATCTGTAACAGATAACTTTTTATAAACTTCATATACCTTTAAGCACAGATGCAAACAATGGCAAACTTATACATCTATATGTATATAAATGAAGAAATAATCAAACAGATGCATACAAGATGGTCAGATTTGCTTCAGGAAATTATTTGTGAACAGGAGAAAAGCTATTATATCATAAAACATCCCCCCTCCCAGCCAACAACTCCAAAAAGAAAGTATAATACTGACTCTTTCCACAGTGACCTAGATGTCATATTTAAAAAGAAATTATCCAAAATAAAAACTTATAAATGAAATAAAATCTAAGGAAGACATTTAAGTGGGGATAAAAGAGATAGTCAGTGGGGGTAGTTCAGTCTCTCAGACTAACAAACCATCAGCCACTTTTCTGTGTGTGTAAGATGCAAGGAAAGATAGTTGTAATGCCTCAGTCTGCTTATTGACAAAGCTGTTTACTGTTACTTATCGTAAAGTTTTGCTTCTGGGATTTCCTTGATCTCTGTTTGTAAATATAATCCAGAATTAAACATTTGTACCTCATTTTCCCAGACAACGCCTCAGGAAATCGATCATGTATCTATAATCACAGCACGGGTGGATGGGGCTGTGTGAATGCTCACCAAGTAGTCCCTGCAGCTATGCATTTAATTTCCTGTAGCTGGCATTGGGATAGATTTTTATTCCCATAACGGATTTATGTTGTGATAGATTTTTAATCCCATAATAGATTTATGTGTGGTGAAATGCCAACTAATCATTAAGCACAGTATGTGCTTCCTTCTTGGTTGCCAAGTAGTGCATTTCCTTTGAAACACACCCTCCTGATGCACGTATTATTCATGCAAAATTGTGCAGGAGAGAACAAGTCAAGAGCTGGAAGGAAGAAGGAGCCTTAGCAAAGCTGAGCAAAAAGCCTTTTCATATCTGTTGTAATTGTCTCACTCTTTCTGGCCTAAGAAGTGTGGAAGTAGGGACTCGCAGTAATGAAGATTATACCAAGGGCTCCCGTGAGCCAGTAATTGTCACTTGCTACCACAGAAAACACTATCACATAAATCCTTCCATGAGCACAAGTAAGACAGAGGAATTTCCATAGAACTGGGAAATGAAAGAGCTTTGTCAACTCTGCGGGCTTTAAATCTGAAAAAATATTTTTGCTTCTTTCCACTCACCCTGATTTTAACGTGAGATTCTGTAGACAAAGGTGTATACAATCTACAGGAAACTTTTCTCTAAAGCAAATTAAGGCACTTTAAACCAGTTATCCCATGGCTTAAATGCCAAGGAACTAGAATTTTTGGAATGCAATGCTTCAATAAATAAATTCAGAAAACTGGAAATAATTTGGAGTGAGATATTTGAAATGTAACCATAGCTTCTGAGCAAAAGGTCAGCGAGGTGGTGAGAATTCTTCCCAAGCCCATGAAACTGCCCGATCTTATCCATAAAGCTGATCCTTCTTGCTTAGCATATTAAATAACTTCAAACAAACCAGCCCTGTCAACTTAGATTGACCATGACCAACAAGGATTGAACTAGGTTTTCAATTTAAGAAAAATTGCTAATGGGTGTGAGAGGATATCCCCTCAGAGCACTTCCCTGCAGCCTACTGTGTCTGTTACAGCATTCAAGGCGAGACAGTTCAGCCAAGGTGCCTGTGTGATAGCCCTGCTTGAGGGAATGCTTATAGCAGATGGTTTAATGGCATTTGCTAAGTGGAGGGCTAAGCACTTTCTGCTCTTTGACAAAGGCCGTGAGAGTGTTATAAACAAATATTTAAGTACCAGTAACTTTGAACTTTCCTTCTCATCTATCCATTTCTGATCTGTGGCCAGATAATCTGTAGACCTGCTTTGTGTGTGAAAAACAAAGCCTCCTGAGACTCCTAAATGCTGCCTTTGGTCTTGGCCAAAACTGCCAGCTTTCTAATAATTCCTAATGAAAGGTCAGTTAATTACTGAATTCTATTAAATTTCAGTTGCGTCTGGTCAAAACATTAGAAACCGACACATAAGGAAGATGACAGAATGTAGATTTGGAAAGAGGGACAAAATACAACATTTGAAACCATCACTGAAATATATGTAAAGTTCAGTTGAATCTCACATTCATTTTTAGGAAACTAGTTGCTTGCCAGTTTCTTCCTTGTCTTTCACTGTTTAAAATTTTTATGAAGTAAAAATACCTGTCTCCATATTAAAATACTTCCTGTGTTAGAAGAGAGCTAAAGGGACTTTAACAGAAATACCTGGAAATAATACAACAGCTCTTGAAATGTATTGGAGCTAGCCCATCTGCAGTTGGATGCAATATGCTGCTTTATGGATGCCAAAAATAGATGAAAATTCTCAACATAAACCAGAGATGAGTGCCAGTGTTCCAAAATGAAGTAAGATGCATGAAATATTTAATTATTATTTTCTGAGACACAGTGTGAAAGGGAGATCTCCTTTCAAACAAATGAGGATAGGCAAACAAAAGAGGTTCAGTTTCATTCTGGAAAACCAAAATATTTAAAAGTAAATGCTCAGCCACTATGAAATGTGGCGTCCATAATGATTTCAATATCTTTCTGCTTTGTAGCAATCATTTCCCTTAAGAAATTCGAGATTGGAAAACTGAATGTTTATGGGAAAATATCTGATACACCAAAGGCTTATATCGCATAAAATTCATCCTGTGTGGTAGGTCATTTGCTGGAACAGAAAAGGGGTGGAGAAGGCATCAAGCCTGAGAAAATCACAGGAAAAAAAATGGATCAATGACCTGTCTGTCTAACATTTACAGTGTGGGCTCTTTTGCCCTTAATGCAGCAGATCTGGCCCAATGCCAGCGGATACTGATCTGAATAGAGCTTCACCCTGATCCACGGTACTCTCTGTTAGATTTATCAGTACAGACAAAATCTCTCAGTGCTACTGAGCTTTAATTTACAGATCTCCTGGTGTCAGACAACGTGGAAAAAGGAAGGAAATGTCTCCATGGCTACACTTGTTCTGTTGCTAATTTTTTGTTTGGGTTTTGAAGTAGCAGAGACAGAGTTTGGATCAGCCCTAAACCTCCGCTCACATAATTGGGATCACAATCAGCTCCTGACATGTAATGGAGCTGAAGTGCTGCAAAAGTGATGTGCACCTGCATGTCTTGGTCATTGAACTGAGCAGCTTGGCTGGACCTGAGAAAGAAGATGAAGGCTGGAGACCCAAGCAAGTGCTGAATGATGGAGGACTGTCTGAGGAAGGATTAGCATCTTGAACTTTCTCCATGATCCTAAAAGCCAAACAGCAAACAGGCACTCCTTAACCTAGAGAAGGGAAACCTGACAAGCAGTGTCTAAAGCACGTTTAAGCTCTTGAAACACCACCTTTGCACGATAGAATGTGTGAAAAAAAGTGAAGTAGACAGCAAGTGCCAAGTAAATTCACCAAGGAATGAAAAATAAATAAAGAGTTTAGTTAACAAAATGAGTTAAAATATGTAGAAGCAATTATTTTATTCTGAAAGGAAGGGACAAAGTACTGAAATGTAAAGTGAGGTGGGGCTAGATTGGATCACTACTAGTGAGGAACCAGGGCTAAGAGAATGGGAGAAAGGCATGGAAAACATAAGGAGTAATGGTGTTGAGTGTCTATGTCACAGAGCAGTTCCACCAATGAACATTTTTGCTTATTTGTGGATAACCTTGGGAAGAGAAACTGTTCATGCCCAGGATTAGGGAACATAAGCATTTTGGAGCAGAATGCTTTATATATCCTTGTTGCTTTTATCAACTCTAACTTCATTCAGTAAGAAGGCTCAATGAGGCAAAGTTAAATTTTCAAGACCCTCACAGCTCTCCAAAACCATATTCTATTCCCAGCCTGGAAAAAAAAAATGGGCTAAGTTTATTATCCAGCCAGAATCATCTAGTGCTATTAGAATAATGTTGTCTGGCACTCAGATGTTGGTTTAGGTCTCCTGTTTCTTCTATATGTTATAATTTGCCCATTTTGTGAAGATGTCCCAGACAGTTTAGGGATTCTCAAATGGTTGTAGATAACTATTTAGGCAAAGCAATTGAACTGTTCCTCTTTTACATCCATTTTGGTCTCTCTGTGGCATTCTCCTCCATGTTGTCATGGTTTAGCAACAGTGCCTGAATTTCAGATCTCATTTCACCCATCTCTCAATCTTACAGTACATTCCTAAAATTTGTCTTTTATTTTTTCTTCTTTTAAAGTTGTTTTTTCTATCCTGCTGCACTTGGAAATCCTCTCACTCTATAGAGATCAGCATGCTCATCATCAGTGTCCAACCATGAATGTGCTTCTTCCACAGAGTCCAGAGGTGAAGGTGCTCCTAAGTAACCAGTCCCTAACCCAGCATGGTGCTGAGGTGGTTTGTGGCACCCTATTTCTACTCCCTCCTGAAACAAACCGTGTGTGGTAATTGTATGGGTTTGGGTACTGCTCAACAAGCAGTGCTGTTAAATGGGTTCTCAAGAAGTAAAGCAACTTCCAGAAGATTATGGAAATTCCCTTATCAGCAGTGAAGGATGATGTCAAATCATGCACAGGCATACATAAAAAAAAAAACCCCAAAGATTAGATTTTCTTCAGAGTTTTAAAGACTTTATATTTGAGTTTTCCCTGAAGAGAATTATACCACTTGGTTTATACACACACACATATATATACATGCATATATGCATACATATATACATATCTATACTTTAAGGACTTATACACGTTTTTATTGAAACAGTATCCTAATACGTTGCCAGTCATTAGTACAGACTCTTAAATTTTAACCCAAAAAGCAACATGTAATAATTGCACCTCTTTTGTATGGTTGTACTCTGAGTTTCTAAGAAGATCCTACAGAAATAAACCATGCATGTACATTATCCCTGTAATGCCTGAATCTTTTTTTACATTTGGCTTATGATTACAGCTTGCATTTTGTACACAGTTTGCTATCATTTCTGGATAGGACTGAATCAGGCCATTAATGTATTTGCTCTGTACTGGACAAAATTCACACAGAATATGGTAATAGCTATATTTTTCATGGAATTATTTAATTTCAAAGTGAATTTAGGATGGGAAAGAAAGCTTACCAAATTCTCTTTAAAAATACACAGTTTGATGGTCAAGTGGTAAGGGAAGGACAGTCTGAGGAGTGGACAACACCTTCCCAGATCCTTGCTAGCTTCCCCTTATTTATAAAACCATCTTATGGAAAAAAAAAAAAATCCATGTTTTTAATGCTGTACCCAAAGGGCACCACTTGCATTGGTATAGCACAGCACTTATTTTATCTAAATAACAGATATTACTGGGAAGTTGCCACTTCTAGAATAATCCAAACAACCTCTTGCAAGTTAAGAATTTTCCCCAGAATTTTACTTTCCATTATTTGCCAAGCTAATAAAATGACAGCTTGAGGAGACTGTCAACTTGCCATACATATTTCTAGCTATGTCCTGCATATTTAATTTCTTCCTACATTTCAGAACGAAAAACAGGCCAATAAATCATTCTAATGTACACAGATGTGGCTGAGATTATGTCCTGTTCTCTACTGTTTCTTTGCATGCTCTGATCTGGATTTATCTTGACTGGATTTTTTACTTATTGCAAGTGATTTAGGGGAAAGTCCATGCCTTCACGTGTTTGCATGGTTCCTAGAACAACAGAACTTTAAATGTGAGTAGAGCCCTAGGGCATTTTTGCTGACTAAATATGGACTTTTATGGTCAAACTAATGTACTTTGGAAAAGTGTGTAGACAACTACATTAAATCTTACTGAAGAAGGGGTTAACATTTGGGGTGCTTTTCAAAAAAATTAAAATAAACAAACACCTCCTCTCCCCCTGAAAAAAATCAGCATGAAGATACCAAAAAGAGGATTTTTCTCTGTGTAGGCAAATCCCTTGGAAGCAATTCTGCCTGGATAGGTCTGTGGAGAAATTAGGTCACATTTGGCTAACATCACTTTATTGTCAGGGTAACCTGCTCCTTTGGCCCCTCTTGCTTGCTGTGTGTGTCTGTGTACGGGTTTGTGTGTGTGTGTTTGTCTGCACTTTTCCACAAAGGCTCACTAACAGCCTGTGTTGAGAACCCTGCAAAGGAGTTGATTTTAATTTTTTTCTTCCTGTATCGCTGCAGGTGCTTTAGAAAGATATGGGCCAAAAGGTTACTGAAGGCTTCTTTGATCTTGGCATTCATTTTGGTTTCTTTTTCAAGGAAACCTCTTTTCAGTATAAAAGATTGAGAACTGCTAGGCTGTTTTGCAGACTCTGAAGTCTGTGCTGTAGAAAACAGCCTTCCAATAATAATAACTGTACAAAGTCATTTCAAAGTAACCTCCTATTATCTAGTCAATAAGGAACAAAGAACAAGAACATTTGTTTTGGTTTTTGTTTCTTAATCTGAAAGAAATCCAGAATTTAAGAGCTCTTTGGCCTTTTCAAGAACAACAAGTTCGCATGTGATTTAGTCATATAGCTGCCATAAAGTTGTGGTACTGTGCTTTCTTAAGAGCTCTGTTATCAGTCTGATATTTAAAACATCAAAGTTAATGCCACGGTGTTGCAGATTATTCCAAGATCTATACACGACTCCAGAAGATGTCAACTTTTCCTATGTTCTATGTACTTCTATGAGTGCAGACAATGCTAAATTATTTGTGATTTTAAAACAGTGAGAAGTATAACGCTCTCAACCAACCCAATACATGTTACACATCAGAGCTGTATAATGTTCTGAATAAACAATCCCAGTAACACACGTATAAACAGCAAGTAAATGTTCACATAGCAAGCTGTGTCACCTCACAGAACAAAATCACTCTGAACTGGAGACATTACAAGATGGCTTTGTGCGCACAGACCTGGGCTAGCCGGGACTGGACCAGACCCCAGCACAATTTGTGAAACAAGGAGCCTCATCTTTTAATAAAGGCAGTGATGCAGCACAAGGGTCCAAACACAGCACAGCTAACAGGTGAAAGGGCTCAAGTGAAAATTAAGGCACTTGATTTGGAAGCAAAACTCATTGAGCTTAAATTTTAGCCTAAACTGTGAAGGCACTGGCATTTCAAAACCAATTAACAATAGTATTTAAGAAGCTGAGCTAATTGGTAGTATTGTGCAAATGGAGAACAGAAAAGAAGGGGGAAAAATTCTGGGTAATGTCAAACATATTAGCATAGCCTGAGGTGTTTTAAAAGACTGAGGAGTAATTTTAAAGAAAAAATAATTAAGCACACAGAGGTAAAAGGAAAATAGGATAAAATGCAATATTAGGTTACCAGAGACTGATCTTGAAGTTTAGCCCAATATTTTTCTTTAATAAAAACGGATTTTTAGACTAGAGAAATACAGTAGATCTATCTGGATTTCACTAAATCGTTTAATATGCTGCCACATAGGAAATTACTAGTTAAACTGAAATAAATGGGAATTAGAAGAAAAATTGCAAGGTGAGTAAGGAACTGGCTAAAAGGAAAACTTCATGGGTTTTGCTTAAAAGGGAGCTCTGAGGCCAAGAGGAAGTTACTGGAGGCAGTCATAAAGCATCTATGTTGGGCCAATTTTACTTAATATTTTCAGTAGAAATCATTGACTGAGAAAGATAACATTGTTTTAAGAGCACCTGTTAATGACCCGGAATTGTGGTTCTCCACGCTTGAGGGCCACACATTGTCTTTCAGGAGAACCAATCTGGCTTGCATCCAGGTCTTGTGAGACTGCCTCTCCTGAGAAGAGTCTGGCACATGCAAGACAGGCATTGCATGGTTTTCAGTGGAGGCAGAAGCCATCTCTTTTCTCACTGGGATATGCCTGCCCCTCTCCTGCCCATCACTGGTTGTGTTTAGCAGATCTGAAGCTCCTGGCAGGGCATCATCTCATGGGGTAGTCTCATTAAAAATCTCCTGAGGAACATTCAGAAGAGCCATAGAGCAGCATTAGCCCAGAGTTTTGTCCAACACAACATGCCCAGCCTCTCAGCAGGGCATATTAACTCCGGCACAGTGCATGTGAAGGTTTTGACAGTGCTCCTGGGTCAGACCTGGCTTGTGGCTGCCCAGGTTGGCACTGTGACTCAGACGTAGACAACCTCCAAGATAGTTTTGTTTGTTTAGCCTACCAAAATAAAGGCTGAGAAGCAATTGAATTATATGATAATTGCAGGACTGGAATTATAGTAAATTGTTTCCTTAAGTAAAAGGAAAGTGGGTTTGATACTCCTCCCAGTCTTTTGTCCTAAGCTTCTAAGTCATGCTTAACTGACTGTGTGGTTCTTCTGGAAACAAAGCCTTGCCAGGGTGGTCCATGGTCAAAGATGTACACTTGATTAATTCTTAAAGATAGCTGGAGAGGGAGCTTTCTGCCATCTTTCTGCCCCTTTGTGATGTCGGAGGAGTCTCTTGGAGGAGAATTTAAACCGTTTGTGGTCTGGATAGAAGAGACAGTAAGAAACAACTTTGCCAAAAGTTAAGCACAACTTACTGAGAGCAGTACAATAAATACTAAGAGAATGGAATTTCTGCCTGAAAGAGGATGCGGATGTTTTGAGGGAGCCAGGAAAGCAGCACTTTGGTAGAGAGGCTATGTGCCTCTATTGGAAAAATATAGAGTCATGAATTGATTTTGCATGGCAAGGTTTCGGTCATGGGGGGCTGCAGGGGTGGCTTCTCTGAGAAACAACTCCGCAGACTCCAAGGTCAGTGAGCAAGGTGAAGAAGGACATGCTCCAGGCACTGGAGCTGAGATTCCTCTGCAGCCTGTAGTGAGGACCATGGTGAGGCAGCTGTCCCTCTGCAACAAGTGGAGGTCCACCATGGAGCACATTGGGGGTGATGCTGTTCATCTTTCCAAATAACCATTATGTGTTATGGAGCCCTGCTTTCCTGGAGATGTCTGAATGCCTGCCTGTCCATGGGAAATGGCGAATAAATTCCTTGTTTTGTTTTGCTTGTGTGCACAGCTCCAAACTTCCCGTTAAACTGTCTTTATTTCAAGCCTTAAATTTTCTCACTTTTACTCTTCCAATTCTCTCCCCCAGTCCCCAAGACAGAGTGAGAGAGTAGCTGCGGCAGTTATTTAGCAATTGGGGTTAAACCATAACAAAAACTAGGCCCAGGAAGAAGGAGGGGAGGAAAGGTGTTCTTAAGATTTCAGTGCTTTTGTTTCATTATCCTACTCCAAGTTGATTGGTAACCAATTAAAGAATTTCCCCAAGTGGTGTCTGCTCTGGTCAAGATTGTAATTGTAACAGTGATCTCTCCCTGTTCTTATCTCAGATTCAGCGGTGAGTCTGTCCTATTCACAGAGTGAGAAAAAGGAAGCAGGCTGGAATAGATTGAGCCACAGATATCAAATGGGTGATAAAGGATCCATAAGCAATTGGGTGGTTTTGGTTTTTATTTCTTTATGAGATTTTACAGGCAGCAGTGAGACTCATCTTGGCAGAGAATGAAGAGCCTAACGGTGTAGACGTCAGCTGACCCATTGGTAGGGTAAGTTAAAAACAACGGAAACAGAATAGGCTCTTTGGTAAGAATAGAATTTGCTGCTGCTTATTTTGCAAAGTAAGATGTATGATGTTTCTGGTTTCATGTTGTAGACTTCAAAGTGTTTGGGTCATGTAAGGTTTTATTTCTGTGGAGCACTGTTGCACAGGCGGGTTCTCCGAGGAAGTGTCCTTTCCATCGCAGCCAGAGCAGGCTGCCAGAGCAAAGGAACTGCACACAGCCTTAGTACAGTACTTCCTACGTAGGGAGGGTGGCAAAGAGTGTGGGGAAGCAGCTGGACAGGCCTTTTTTACACGCTGGTGGATGACAGGTGGGAACTGAACTCTAAATGCTGGGCAGGCTTCGGTTAGAAACTTGCCAGCTTTCCTAGTCAGTCCCTTTCCTGCCTCCTTGGGAGGCATCTAAAGGATGAACTGAGGACTGGGGAGCTCCAGGGTTTCCAATTAGCTGGAGAAACTGTCCATCCTGGATGTGGGGATCTCAGTGCCTCAGGATGGGAAGTCTGTGGTGAGTTTCCAAGTGTCATGTCTCTGAACCATTTCTACTGCATGAATGACCTCAGGTTGAAGGTCACAGGCCCTCTAAGTTCCACAGCACCATTTGAGCTGCTCTGGAGCTGGTGCTGGAGGAACTCTGGCCAGTGCAGACTGCAATTAGCATGGTAATATCATGGTGGTTATGCAGAAGCCCTACACTAACACATTTTAGACCAGCATTCAGTAATGCACAGCTGTTACGGTTACTATTAACAATAATTGTGTTCAATCCAGTTGGTGACTGCCAGCAGTCTTAGGAAACACATTTCATTTTGGAAACACCTTGTGTTTAAGAGTTTCTGAAACTAAATATGGCTGGACTTCAGTTCTGTGAAAAATTTCCAGTGTTTGGCTTTTCCTCCCAAAGCAGGATGAAAAGTATTCTGGTAATTTGGAAATTATCACAGAATGGAAATTCATCTCCCTGGCCAGCTCTGTTTATGAGCTCATTAATTCAAATGCTCATCTACCAACAAAAGACTTCCTAGCTTTTAATTATATTGGAAGTCTGTGCTTTAGTGTTGTCCCTCTGGTTTTGTTTCCAGAACCTATTTGAGATTCTTTTTACCTTTCCTTACTGTTGGCTATGATGACACTTGGAATGCATTAAGAAGCCATAAGAATGCCAGTGAATTTGTTTTCTTGTGAGATTCTATATGACAGTTGAAGAATAACCCTTCAGCTAGCAATCTGTTCCCTCCTCCAAGGAGACGATTTACTTTTGACTGAATTATTAAAAAACACAAAACCCAGAGTAAACAGTAAAGCTGAATGCCTCTTTTCTAGTTCTTCCTCATGAATGTGGTCTTACTTTTAGAATGTTCTGTATGGTGATGCAGACCAGGACCACTCTTTATTCAGTGCTTTATTTTAGGCCTCCAGATCTGAAAAGCTTGGCCTGCAGTCATAAGTATACATTCCTTGTGCACCTTTCAGATGACAACTCTGAATGTCTTACCTTGTTTTTGAGTCATTATTCTCTGTGATTTGTCTTTGCCAAATGGCAAAATATAGCTGTTTCTCTGCTTAAGGGATACATTATGCTAAGTGCACTGGAAAAAAACATTGGCAAATGATATAATACTCTGGAAAAGAGAAAGAAATTTGGATGGTGCTGGGGGGAAAAAGGGAAAAAAAAAGAAAGTAAAAGAGTAATCTTGCATCATACTGCTGGCAAATTTTGTCAAGCCAGCAGCCAATCAGAGTTAATATGGATTTATTCTCAACAAACCTGCAGCAATAACTATTATAGTTTCACTACACTGTTTATGAAAAGCTGAACTAGTCTGGAAGGCATTACATGAACGACAGTTCTAGGAAAAAGGGAAAAAACCCTGTAATCATTGACAGTGCTCATGTCTGAAACCTGGTTTTTGAATGTACATTAGAATCCATAAAAGTAAATACTGAAAAATGGAGAGAATGTGTTACTTCCTGATTTTAAAACAACAATACACTTTCTACTATAGCAACTACTAAATTTAGTGACTTTCTCATCTATGTATCCATACAGAAGGAGAACAAGATCCTTAAGACACATGTGCCTCTGCATATGTTCTCTTTCAAAAGCTGACATTTCTAGTCTGAAGTATCCAGTTATTCCTTGTTCCAGAATAAGATTTTCAAGGCAGCCTCCTGCAGTACTGCAGCCATAGCTGCCCTTTGCAACTACAAATGCACCAGCACCCCTGCCACCATCATGCAAAGGGTTTAGGTGGAGAAGCAGCAATGTCAAGGTGGGATCCTTGCCCATAATTCCACACAGGTACACACACACATATACACACAGTGTCACTGAGGATATACTTAGTCTCTCATGCCTGGGGTTTGCATGTGTGGATGAGAGTGTTTCAACTACACTTTTACCCATCTAGCCGCATATTCTGGCCTCTCCTGGTGTGTACATAGCCCTGCAGGGCAATGGGTCTTCCAGCAAACCTAGACTTTGTTGTGGAGTACATCTCAGGACAGCATGGTTTCTGAGCCTGCTATGAACTGGAGGCAAGGCTGGTACCTTTGGGGATGCTGAGTACCAGTGCTACTGCACCACTTCTTACTGGTGCCTCTGTTTACAGAGGGCTGGTTAGCTCAGGTGGCTGTGCACTGTATGCAACTGCGCTGTGTACCTGTACCTCAGAACACTTGGAGACTTTTGTGTCTTGGAACTGTTCTTCAGCATGAGATCTTTAAGTTTAGGGTGAAATAAAACCATATTCTTTATTTTTTTGAGAACCATAATTTTCCATCTAACCTATGACATTTAAATGAAAAGTATCTAAAATGAGTTAAACAGTAACAGCCTCCTGGGGTTTTTGCCATTTCTCCTCTAGCTGACTACTTGTGATTAAAATCCAGAAAAGACCAACATTTTAATAATCTTTAAAGTGGCTAGACTGCATTTTTGAAAGTTCAAAATCACAGAAAAGCTTAAAGTTCATTGTTTTTCAGTTAAATACAGATGCCTAAAGGAGGTAGGGGTTAGACATTAAATTGCTTTCTAGACTAGAACTCTAGCCCTGGGTTTACCACATGTCTGTAGGAAACACACACCAAGTCACTGCAAGTTGCCCCAACTTCAGCCCTGGAAGCACTAGGAACTAAAGTCCCTTTCAGGAATGCAAAGGGGACTTTAATCATTACATGTCTTTTGAAAGGCTGAGTGTGAGCTCTTTTGTTGGCTCATGAAGTGATGGGAGAATCCCACTACATTTTTCCTGTGCTGGCTGAGCTAAGCTGTCACATCATAGTATTGATGTGGAATTATCACCGAAGTGTACAGTGAACCAAAGCTGGGTTTGTTTAAAGGCATAGGTGCACATCTGGGGTTTTGTTCAATTCCTACCCCTAGCTGTAAGAATTATTTGTAAAATGTTGTCATGTACCCAGAGAAAAACATTATAGTTGCTTCTGGAATCTCGCTATTCTAAGGAGCTCCCAGTTTTTTACTGGGCCAGTAGGACAGATCACTGAAAATCAGGACTGTCCCAGTGGTATTCTTCTGGTAAACATCAAAGGCTCTAGAGGCAAAGAAGTTCAAACCCATGGACAAGTGCCTTCAGGACAGAAAAAGAAATGCTAGTGTGAATTTAGACCATTAGTGCCTTTGAAAATCTACTCCTTTTAGCTGCAGCCTGTTCTGCAAAAGCTGTGAACAGTTTTCTCCAGCTGCTGGTTATGAGCATTCACTGGGCAAACAAAAGAAACCTCCATGCCACTTTATAGGATGTGCTCCAGCCAGGACTGTGCTTCGAGACAGCCTTGGGGTGTAAGGTAGGATTTCAGTGAAGAAATTTGCCCTGTCCTCAACCCATTTATGAAAATATTTGCATCACGCAACTTGGAGTACTAGAAGGAGAAACACCCGTATGGATTACACATCTGCCCTAAAGCAGAGGCTGTGTTTCACATCTGGTTTGGCCACTGGAGGTCAGTGTTTTGGAGGCGAATGGACATAACCCATTTGGTAATCCTCTGTTATGGCCATAAAGACAGGAAGCACTGTACCAGACCTTTCCATGCGTCATTGTGGTGTTTAGTATGTGTCATCTTGGACTGACATGGGAATATGAGTACATTCAGCAGCAGTCAAGGGGTTATATTTTTGAATAGTGTGAGAACAGCTGCAGAGAACATAGTTATTACTCAGAGATTACGTAATGAAGTTGCATGTTGCAGACTGCAATCGTGGTTTAGTGTGCTAGATACTCCTTACTCACGTCACTGCATAATGTGACACTGGGGCAAAACATTAGCAAAACCAATAGGAATAATTGCCTAATAGTACATCATGCTTCATTTAGAGCTATGAGACCAGCCCTAGCAGCTTTGGCTCTTCTGTTTGCATGGTTTTCACTTCTCTTCCCTCCTCTTGGTGCTGAGAACAGGGGGTAGGTGGGAAACGAGGTGCATGTACATACTCTCTCCATATTACTTTATTTTCTTTCATGTTGCTGGGATTAGGAGGCTCTCTAAAAAATGGGTAAATAGTTGTGTACCCCACCAATGGCCACTAACTAGCAGTTTACCCAAGAGGCCAATAGTGGGTCCAAGACTGTTTAACAACTTCATCAATTACCTAGATGATGGAGCAGAGTGCACTTCAGCAAGTCTGCAGATGGCCTGTGAGGAGTAGCTGATATGCCAGAGGACCAGGCTGTCATTTATAAGGACCTCAAGAGACTGCAGAAATGGAGTGAAAGCAGTGGGTGCTAGAGAAGCAAATGGTGCAGAGGGAGAGCCTCGACCTCTAGCTCCTTGCAGATATCCCCCAGCCCCTCTATGTCACTGGTATCCTCTGCCTTGCTCCAACTGGCATTCTGCTAGTCTCTCCCAGCCTATCCTGCTCCAGTCAAGAACTCATTTTGGCATCCCCACAAATTCTAGCACTTCCAAATATGAGAAAAAATAGGTCATTTTGTCCCTTTCTGTCAGGGCAGCACAATTCACATCTAGAATTTTTTCATTGGGCTTTGTTCGTTATTACCATGTTGCCAATCATAAATAAAACCACACCTGAGACATGCGGCCAAATTCTGCTCAGATTTTCATTGGTTCAAATCTGGAATAAAATGTGATAAATTGAATGAACTAATTCCTGATTTACTGTGTCTTAGGAGAAAAGAGAACTTGGCTTGTTTGTAGAGTTTATCGTTCAAATACATTTTCTATTAAATACAGAGATAGGTAAAGGGAATGGAAAATCATGCTAGTGGGAAACAGCCAGCCTATTCCTGGCAGTATTTTAAATTATATCAATAGGTGAGCCAACCTTCATTTTTTCTTTTGTCTTTCAAATGGAAAGGTTACAGTCAGAAGTATATGTGGTTTGTCTCACCATTTTCAATTTCTTAAGGAAAAGAGTTTCATCTTACAAAACTTAATTTCTGGTAGCTGAAAAGCAGGAATATTATTTTTTGGTTCAAAAGAGTGACAAAATCCAAAATATCTTGGGAAAAGTCAGATTTGTGGTAGATCTTCTTTCCTGCTGAAAGATTTTCACTGAAAGAAAACAGGTCACTCAGAGAACCACTCAACTTGCCCCTCTTTGAACATGGGGATATTTTGAAGGGATTCTGACAAAACGGATATTTAATTCCTACTTCCAAAAGCAAAGGTGATTTCTGTGGTACATTTATCCACAGAAGAGTGAATACTCTCAGGGTTGAAAAGAGTTAGGCTTCATCATGTTTTTATTGCTATTCTAGTTCTTCAGGGGCATAAGTACTTGACCACCTTGATGCTGGAACATAATTTAAGCTAAAAAATAGAAGGCAAATCCTTGCTGTGCAATTTCAAACACCCTTTCCTGAGAGTATCCTGCCCAAGAAGTGCTCACACAATTTCTCTTTTTTCCCAGGGCCAATTTTTTTAGTAATTCTCTCACTGTTTGCTTGACCTTTTTGTTGGGCTTTCTCACAATGGTTTCCATCTGTTTCTGTATTTCATGTACCTCATTAAAAAACACCCACTGAAACATCCTATGATTCATTAGATTATTGTGTCATGGGTCTTGCAAGTGGGCTGCATTTATGTGGTGGCTCCCACAGTTTGGTGTTCTGAACTTCAGTAAGAACTTCACATCTTTCTTCACTGAATGATGACTGCCAGCATCCACAGTTTCCTCCAAAACACATCACACCAGCATGTTGCTGCTGGTGGCAGATAATGGAGGCTGTGGAGATCTCACAGATCCACCTTAGCAGAGCTATGGAGCTTCTTTGGTCACTGCCCTCAAAAGGTAAAAAACATTTATAGTGAGAGTCAATTACAGGAACAGGTTAATTGGTCTGGAAAAAAGGTACCAATGATGGCAGAATAAGAGGAAAGGTCCAATTCACTCAGCTGAGTACTCATGGTAAAAAGCTGGCAGTGATATCATATGATCTCTCATGCTGGAACTTCTGCAATGTCATGCTGCAGGGTGTCATGTATGCCATGCAGCCTTTCAAGAAAAATAGGTTGAAGCAGAATACATAAGAGTGTAAAAAGAAAGCTACCAGTGTGACAGCAGTTAAGGCTGTGTCACATGGAGGTACATAAAGATCAAAATTATTCCACGCTCAGAGAAAGCTATTTATATATACACAGTCAGAAGATCATTTGAGAGGTAACTGTAGGAAACTCTCAGTATGAGAGGGAAGATTGAATATTTGGTAAGCTTTCTCTGACTAAATAGAATGAGCCACAGCATTAGGTTGGAGCTGAACTGAGCATGTCTTCTGACAGGACCTCAGATCTGTAGTATAGTGCAAACTCATATGAGGGCTACGGCTTTTCCTTTCTCCATTGGTCCTGGCACAGGACAGCAGATCATGAGGTGAACATGCAAGTTACCTCTGCCACAGGAGTTCCCACAGAGGCTGTACAGATTGGCTTGAGGTGTGAGAAGGTCCTTGGAACACGAGGAGGAAGTGGAGAAGGAGGAGGCAAAGGTGCAAATCTCCGACTAAAGGCATGAGCTGCATTGGAACTGCAGCCATGGCCACCAGCAGAAGGCAACTGTTCATCTCTTGTGCAAAGTTGTGCAAAGAAAAGTATCATTGAACTGAAAGCACCATTTAGTGTAGGAAATGATGATTGCCACATTGTACTCAATTTAAGCTTTTATCTTGTGACGAGATTCCAGATTCCTCAGCTGAAATTATTTTTGACACTTTAATCACTTATGTTCTTGACTATTACATTTTCTTTTTTCATCTCTCCGTTTACATGTCTGTTATCTAAAGTGCAGAACATCCAGAATGGTGTCACTAGACTGCTCTTTGCTTCAGGAATTTTATCACTTTGTTCTATGTCACCTTCACTGGCTTCCCTTCCATCATCAAATTAAAATGTAAACTACATTCCTGAGGGCTGATCCCTTTTTTCACCACATCAGTTTTAGGCCTGT
This sequence comes from Edolisoma coerulescens, assembly GCA_013397115.1. NCBI lineage: Eukaryota > Metazoa > Chordata > Aves > Passeriformes > Campephagidae > Edolisoma > Edolisoma coerulescens. The sequence continues at coordinate 703,245 of VWZW01005609.1, forward strand.
GTAGCTCTCTGGCTTTATTAGTGTTGATTGTGATATAAAAAAGGGAGAAACACCCCCTGGCTTTTGGAGCTACCCATAGATTTAGTCCATCCTGTCTATCATCTTGTACTCATGGCAACACCAAGACGTTGAATCTGCATATGCTTCCATTGTCTGAGTTTCTTTTCTGTCTCTTTTCCATAACTGGCTATTCTTTACTTCCTTTGATATTCTATCAAACATTTTTTTCCATTTGAGGCACTGTGTTACCTTCAATATACCATTATAAAAATGTCCTTTGAAGTTGCTGATTGAACCTATGCACAAGTAGAAGAAAAATGGCAAAACAAAGAATGTCTCCAAGAAAGGGGAGGCTTGACTTGATTCTTCACACTCTACTTCGTTAGGAGCTGAAGGCCTTCAGTCCCAGGGGACTGGATTGTTTCTAATGCTGGGCTATCCCGAATCAAATTTTTTCCCTTATAGCAAACTATCTGCCTAATTTACTAATTATCATATTAAATGGGATTAGACATGGGACTTTCCAGATGATTCCAGGCAATAAAACCAATGAAATAAATTTTCTTCCGATGATACTTGCACAGAAATGTTACTATGGGGTAACAGCCTGCATGCAAAAGCTGTTTCCAGCTTTGGAAAACATAGGATTTCCATGCACAGCTTCTGGTGCAGTCAGTGGCAGCAGGCATAAGCTCTATGTGGAATCTGACAGCATTTGTACCTCAGGGAATGACTGTGTATAGTTGCATCGCCTGAGAAAGACAACGGAGAAAGCAGACAGCTAACAAAGAAGATGAGTAAGAAATGCATAGTGTGGATGTGGAAGAATATTTACACACTTCTACTTGACTGAAAGCCTCTGGAAAGAACTCTCAGCCCTAATTCCCTCAAAGATCTGAGGTTTAACTCATCTAACCTCAAAAGTAGATGCCCAAGTGAAAATTCCTGATCCTCAAATTCCTCTTGAGCAGTTTCCAGCTTGTAGGCAGCTGAAGTCTGTAGACACCTCTGCCTTCAACTTTTACATTTCTTATACATTTATGTTTTGTTGATGAACCATATTCAGCAGGGCCTTAACTTTGAGTGTCCTCTATAGTGGGTTCCTGTCTCACAGTCAAGCGTTTTGAGCATCCACAGATCAGATGTTCCTCTGTCTGTGTAGCCTAAGAAAACCAGAATGCTGGGCACAGTGTGAACAAACCAAATGCCATTGGGCTCTCCATATAAAAGGCAGTGGTCGTGGTAGTGACTCAGTGAGTATTGCTTCCAATTTTTGTTTTGTTTTTTTAATACAATACTCTGTGGCTAGCACACTTTTCTAGGCTTTGGAAGTCATAGATCTACTTCCTTTCTCTTCCTGATTCATAATACCATGCTGGCATTTATTGCTGGCTGCATGAGATATTTTCCCTCATGTGCTGCCTGTTCATTACTATCTGGAAGAACCCAACTTGTTATGTAAGAAACTTAGACTTTTAGCTTGTGGTTGATGATCCTCCCCATCAGTGGGGATTTGTATTATAGTGCTTCAGTAGTGCTTAGGTTACTTTGTCAATTCAGCTCTTGAACATCCATCCAAGGGCTCTGGGCTCTTGGATATAAAAATGGGAATGATTGGGTGGGAAAAGATTTAAGAGATTTTTGTACAAAACAGTGCAATTTACCTGAAGAAAAAATCAGATTTTTACTCACTTGGAGGTATTTTAATGACAAAGTGTAAAGGGACCATTGGAAGAGTTGCAGATGTTTTGTGTGAAATGGCTCAGTTACAGCAAGAACTACATGAACTTTTACCCTGAACTCAAACCAAGATCTTTCTCTCTCCTTCCTTTTTCTTTTTTCCTGATGTACTAAATTGTTTAGTTAAACTTTTGGTTTGTTTCTTTTCCTGTTCATATGCCTCTTTAGTCCTTTTTTCAGCTGGGACTAGTATTCAGCTACCACCAGGAAGGCTGATTTGTTAGACTCACTGCCAGCAGCGTTCTGTGTTGGGCAAATTTGTTCCTTTTGCAGCACAATAGTTACACCAGCCTTCCTAATCTTTTCCATTTGTAGACTGTTGCAGTGTGCAACTGCCTCGCACCCACATTCTACTTAGGGCGAGTTCCCAAAGCCCTTTGCAGTCTAGATTTGCGTTGTATTAGTTGATTGGTTTGTGTATTCCCCTCGTAGTTTTATGTATGAGCCTATGCTTATGTATTCCCCCTGTTTCAGATGTATAAATTCCAGAATGTTCTTCCTTCCCCGATACCCCATTGGTTGTTTCTGTAAATCCCTCCTCTAAGTTACCCCCATTGATTATTCCCCGGTTGGCTCTGCCCATGTTCCCTTTCCCTATTGGTTGTTCCCCTTCACTCCACCCCCTTTCGGTCCCCATATAAAACCCCTGGACCCATCCCCTTTCTTGTCTTCTGCCCCTGGACCCTTCACGGAATAAATCCATGGAACCCACACATAAGACCCCTCTCTCATCCTTTGCCTCCGCCGACATCCTTTGCCACCGGGAAGGAGATCCCTACAAAGCACAACTGCAAGGTCCACACGCTGGCAGCAGCCTGGCCGATAGTGCCAGGGACGTCTCCAGCAGGACGCGGATCGGGTGAGGGAAACCCGGACCGCGTCACACTAGACCATAAGTAGATTTCAATACCAGAAGAAGGAGGTGGTCATCTTTCTCTTGCTGTCAGCGGAGATATCAAAGTTCCTGTTGGAAATTAGGATTCTCCGTAAAAATGGCTCTTCAAAGATGTTGCATCAAGTTTTTCCCTACTTTTCAAACATACTGACCCAGTCCTGAAGACCCTTTAGTCTCTCCACATCTCTCCTTTCCCTGTGTTTCTCCTCTGGGCTCATGGTCAACATGACTGAATCATTCTAAACTGCACTGAATCTAATAGTTCTTCACTGTTTCCTTTCAGCCCTCTCCCCTTCGTATTAATTTCTGCAGCTTCTTCTCCTCGCGTCATGTTTTTTTTTCTGTCTCCTTTTAAAAATCATCTCCTGATCACCTTATCTGATTTTCATCTTTTTGTTTCCTAATTTCTGTCCTCTGAAATCTCTGAATTTTCCTATGAACTGAAACCTGCTCAGCCAACTCACACAGAAATTCCAACAGGTAAAACAGAAGAAAGCGAGTGGGGGTGGGCTGCAAACACTGCTGCAGATAGGGAATCTTACTAATGCCCTGTTTATTCTCATTAGAAGACTTGAAATGCATGCAGCCTAGTTAATCATGGAGCAGCAGGGATAGAGAATTCAAAGAAAAACTAATGGAGAAAAGATACCCCAATGACAGGGTAGAGATGAGTAAAAAAACATGGATCAGGGGCCCATGTTCAATATACGACAGCCCTGCCCATGTGCATCATAGTTGTAGTAGGCTGTAAAGGCATCCCTAGTTAGCACCTCTCATTCACACTGGTCATCAGCACAAGTCACAAAGCAGTTGTGGACAGGGAGGGATGGGCAGAAAAGGACAGAGAAAGCAACCACTGTACATTCAGCTGTGCAATATCTTTTTTGGTCTTGGAATGAACAAAGCTTCTTCAGTTCTGTAGCTGGAACTTGGCAACCCTTCCTCGAGTTCCTTAAAAAGAAACAAAAATGTTCTACCATCTGTGAGACCCACTTGTCGTTTCCCTTTCCTCACATATATGCTCACTACATTGTGTTACCAGTTGAATATAGCAACATATGCATGCTAAGATTCCCAGCTGAGATGCATAGACATTCTTTTACAATTACCAGAATGGAGTCAGCTGTGCAGCAGAACTGCTGTGCCCCAATCGCTTAACCCATAATTGATTCAGAGGAAGGGAAATATGGAATGGCAATAGAATTTGACACAGGCAGAATGTGGTAGCTGTGATTCAGTCTGAAATATGACTAGCACATGATGATTTGAGACCATGGGCCAGCAAAGTATTTAATTATGCACTTCACTAAAAGCAGGCACAGTCTTACTGATTTCTCATATTCTGAAAATTAGGGCTTGAATGTTTTGTTGGGCTGGGGCCTTACATCCCTGTTCCATGAAAACACAGTAGGATCATGGATAACTGGGTAGGTGTCTTTGCATGTTTTGGGCAAATGCAATTTTATTTTGCCTGAACTCCGAAGGGGTGTGACAGGAACTTGATCTGATCCAACAAAGGTGACTCCCATTATGTAATGCTGAGTACACTGTACCTCGCAGTGGGGATTAGGTACACAGACACACTACTGCTATCACATGGTTGACCTGCTCCAAGCAAGGACAAAGCTTTCAGCTGCCTGCCCAAAACACAATCTACTGACTGACATCCCCTGTGGCGACTTTACACTCAGCTATAAAGCTTAAATTCAGGTACCTTCCTCCAGGCTACCTTATTTAGTAGTATGGTGTTAGAAAGTGGATTTAGAAAGGTCAGCGGTCCATCATTATTTTTCTAACTCTCCACCAGAACTCATAGGAATTTTGGCTTTGCTTTTGAGATCAGCTTTCTACACCTGTGAAGGGATTCACTAGGATATAGAATAAGACAATCTTTGCCTACAAGAATATAAATTCCTTAAGACATACTCGGTGCACAGGTTGGCAGGAGCTGCTTTCAAAGGGGAATGATTTTCACACAGAGTGAATATCATACTTTTTTTACATATTAAAGAGCCAAGGAAAGACCAAGAAAAATTGGTTTGCTTGTCTTCGAACATAAAGGGGGTCATATTCTCAGCTGGTCTATATTAATACAGTTTCTTGAACTCTTTGGAGTGATGCTGATTAGAACCATCTGAAGACCCTGTCTGGGGTGCCTTGTTATTTTTACAGAACTGTAAAAAAGGGATCTACTCAAGTCTCAGTAGCTGTGAAAAGAAGCTATACTATGGGATGCATTTTAGCAACAGGAACAAGAGAGAAAAAATGTGTATGGGGCAAGAATTTTTTTACATGAAAGGTAACAAACATGTGGAAAAAATTACCAAACAAATGACATACTGAAAGACTTTAAGACTATGGTTGGAAAGCATTAATGAATTTATGTCTGGCATCAGCAGCATTTTTGGGTTTTTTTCTTGGGGTTTTTTTTGGTTTTTTTTTTTTGAAAGTGAGTATTTTGATTCAGCATTATTAATGAACCATTTTCTCAGCCTTTTTAACCAAAATAAATGTAGATCATAAAAATCTACTGTATGTCTCTTTTTAATGAACTGTGTGAAAAAAAGTATTAGCAAGGCAATAATGCTCATTAAGCACCTTTCATAAGGATGTAGCAAGTAGTTATAAAAAAATGTTCCAGGATAAATCAATGAAAACCTTTGAGTTCATTGCCTATTAGAATGAGAATTTTTGATTTACTTGTTGAAGTTTTGAGGCTCACTGTGCCTAACTGGGATAGGAAGAGTTTTTCACTGTTTGAGCTTGAAACAGAATTCATACTGCTGGCAAAACCAGTGGAAAAATGTCATGTTTCCAAAGGATCATGAAAAACCAAAACAGCAGGGCCCAATTTTAAGGTCCAGGTTGAATTTCTATTTAGTTTGTACACAGACAAAATGTCAAAAAAATGATGTCTCAGCAATTTCTGAGTGAAAATGCCACCTGAAAGTTCTTGAGGGATATACCTGCCTATCAAATCCTTTAGATTTGTAAAAGTTTCTATTGCCCTTTTTTTTTTTTTTTGGTATGTTTCCTTGTTTATGGGTTTTTTTGTTTGTTTGTTTCATTATTTTGATTCGTTAGCAAATACGTCTGTTTTTGATGGCAGAATTGTTTTTCAAAATTAACATGGTAAAAGCAACATTTACCCAATCTAGCATACAATCCCAAGGTTAATTTTTGTGATGTTCATATTGTTTACTAGAGTGATAGCTGTCAGTGTACAGTCTCACCATTTTTTGGGGGAAAGCATCTACATTTATGAAAGCTACTTTTCACACTTTATACTTTCACTGTACCAGTAGTCTCCGGATTGAAACTTTCCTGAATTTTATGTATATTATCTTGTGTATGTTCTCCCTTCCAACAGATACCTTTAAAATTGTACTTCTGTGACTTTTAAATTTTGGTTTAAGTAAATTTCTCATGTCTCTCTTTTTTTAAAATTCTTATTTCTTGAAGAAATAATGAAGTTCACCTATCATCCTTGAAAAGTCATGGAATTGTGGAAGTTTCCTGACAACTATAAAACAGAAATGTCATACACACCTTTTAGGAGGGCAAGAAGAGTCTTGTCAGCTCAGCCTCAGAAAGCCAAGTGGAGGGCCACCAGTATGTTCTGCCTCTTGGGGAGCAGCCCTGCTCTTGCAGCTGCTAGGCAGGAAACTGCAATCAGACAGAAAGAAAAAATTCTTCCCAGTGAGGGTGGTGGTTTGATGGAACAGATTGCCAAAGCAGCTCATTGCCTTTCCATCCTTGGAACTCAAATGGACAAAGCTTGGAACAAGTTGATGCTGTTTAGACCTGGGCTTACCTTGGACGGCAGTTTGGATCAGTTGATGTACAGAGGTCCTTTCCAGACATGGCTGTTCTCTGAGTCCATGGTTCTAAGAGAGCAAAGAGGTCAACAGCAGAAGAACAAGGAGTTCTCCTTTGATTTAGCACTGCTGTGCCTGTTCTTTAAAAATGTTTCAGATTCTAGAACTTGAAGTATGTGTTTCTCTTTTAGTAGACAGATTCAGTCAAGATCAGAGAAAAGAATTTCACACACTAGAAGATCTGGGCTTAGGTGTTACAGACCAGTTTTGTTACAGAGGGAGGCAACATTTCTGGGTGGTAATGGAAAGGGAAGTGCTGAAGCTAGTTTGGTGTACACAGGAAAAAATAGACTGGAAAGCAATACAGTAACGTCACTGTGAACCATAGTAAAAGGTCAAATAATCGTTAATTTTATGTGCTTTATTGCCCTTAAAAGTACCGTGGGGAGCAGTCCTACACTGGCAGGGACAGACAAGATGACCAAATAGCCAGTCTTTTCCAGCTTCAGTTTCTGGGATTCTATGACTTATATTCGTCATGTGCTTGGAAGTAAAACATCCTTGTTTCCTCTTATATTTGTCTGAGTTTTTCCTTTGTTCCGGTGAAGGAAAAAAAATAAAATAAAAGACTGAGCATTGCTATTAAAAACTGGTGCCAGTAAAATTAAAGCAAGATCCCACTCTGAGTGTTGGGGATAACCCGGAGATGCAGGTGGAGAATCTGGATTTGCTGGAGAGCCAAAAGAAAGACTCAGAGACTGGGCAGATAGCTGGAAAAGTCTGTTAGTGCAGCTGTGAGCTGTGGGAAGACAGAGCCTGTAAAGGACAAACAGCTGTTACAGTCAGACAGGAAAGCCTCTGGAAAAAAAAGGATGAGGGAGGAGGAGAAGTAGTTTGATCATGGGTGGGTAAAAGGCCAGAGGAAGAGGTTTGTATCTGATTAGAACCTTTGTAACCTGTGTAATATTGTACACACCTCTCTTTAGGACAGAAGAGGCAAAAGTCAGCAGCAGTCATCTTGGTAAGTTCAGAGGAGCAAAGGAAGACATTCGATTTTTTCTACTTTATCAGGATTGCCCCTAAATATTCTGTCATATCATGACTCTGTCCTGTGAGTGGTCCAACAAGCAGAAGAAATACCAAAACTTACCCTGCTGTTGAATGTCTTTTTAGTTGCCTGGGCCAGCTGCTTAGGGAGCAACTCATTTTAAGGGGGCTGCCTGGTTTCTTACGATGACAACAATAAAAGGAATACACCTGTAAATCTAGATGAAGTTTTCTGGAGTGGAGGCTGTTTCATAAGTCTTTTGAGATTGACAATTCTATTTCTTGAGTAGACTCCATGTGTCAGCCACAAAAGAGGTAAGGACTGGTTGTAACTTCTCAGGACTCGGCATGTGAAAATGATATAAAATGAGTCAAGCCAGCTCATGAAAGTGGTTAACTTTTATTTCTACCTTCTTAGTGAGAAATGAATGTTAAATATAATCCTCAGATGAATTAGTTGTTCTCTCCCATGTTGTCTTTGTTCTAGCATGAATACTTTTAATTCTAATTCACTTGGTGAGATACTGTTTCCCTGCTTTGTATTCAGGAGCGGCAATGCTGTTTGTAACTAGAATGCAGAGACTGAATTACCAATTTTTTAAACTACAAATGCCAAAAAAGGTGTGATTTCTTTTTGTTTTAATAAAAGGATTTTTTATTTTTGCAGAAGAAATGACTACTAGTAAATATTCCTACACAGAGATTAGTAGAAATTAGTTTTATGTGGGATAGGTTTTCCCTTTTTTCCCTTTCCCTCACTGGTCTTATGATTTATTAAGTGGTTTTGGGTTGCTGAACTGAACTGAGAATTTCAAAGGGTTCAGAATTACTTCAAGGCTCAACTCCCATTGACTTTCAGTGGGAGTTGCATTCCCATCCTACTCTCTGCTCTTTTGTTAAAAAAAAGCTTTTAGTTTTGTCCCAGATGGCCACTCACATTTCTCCAACAGCCTAGAGACATTGCTCTGCCTTTTAGAAGTTACTATGTAATATGGGGACCTTGGTGTAGGGGCTCATGATTTCAGTTCTAGAAGTTTAATTAACTTATTTTTTCTGGTTCAGAAGGTCTGGAACAAGATTAAGGACTAATATTAGGGAAAGCACACACATAGCTTTTTAGACTGTGTGAACAACGTCTTTTAAACATCTTTTAACTTGCTCCTGCATTGACCCTTTTCAGGCATTTTGTTACAAGCAGGAATATTTCCTTGGGTGTAGGCATCACAAGAAATTCTAGAACCTTTCCAAAGTGAGATCTCCATCCTATGGGCTGAGCCAACCCTGACTGGGTCTGAAATGGGGGATCACAGCAGTGTGGGCTCGTGTACCCCTGGTGGTACATCGCTGCTGGGATCCAGCAGTTTTCAGAGTACAGTCCAAAGCAATAGCTACCCATGGGGATGAAAATCACATTTCACAGGAGATGCTGTATGTAAGCACGTAAGTGGGGTGTGGCTTCAGCATGTTTAGAGTTGGCTGAGATATTCTAAGCTGTCCCCTTGGTGGTGGAATTTAGGGTTCGCCTGGGGAGATGTTTCTGTTCAGAGACTGCAGGTTTCTTTTCAGCTTGCGTAAATTTTCCAGAAGATGAGTAAGACCCTGGTGCCCTCTGCAGTAAATATGACTATGCTTGCTTATGCTTAGAAACTCAGGTGATTCACTGTCTGCCTTTATTCTGATAAATAAATTGGGGGAAAATCCCAGAGGCACAAGAGGTAGGACAAGGCTGTCATCAGATTATGGTGCACTCTTCCTCCACAAAGCAAGACGACCTCATCCCTGCTGCCCACTGGAATTGGTCTTTGGCTCATAGTATTCCACAAACCATACTTGAGCCTTGGTTGAGAGAGTACTGGTGTGAGTCAAAATTGTGTTAATGGGCTGGGCTCAATGCTAACATGGAGCTATGCAACATGGAGGATTGGGTGCTTGGGCTCAGCCTTGTGGCCTGAGATCATCTGCCTCAAAAGTTTAGGGATACCCCTTGGAATTACTAATGTTACACTGGAAATAGGATTTTATACAAGAGTTACATGAATGAATTTAAGATAAAAGAAGAGGAAAGAAAATGCATTTATTTCAGAAAAAGAAGAATTGGACTCAATCGCCTTTCAATAAAAAATACACAAGGGGCTAAAAATTCCAGGAGTAAGTTTAAAATTAGCAAAGCACCTGGGATCACATTTAAAATATTGGAAAACCTTCAGCAAAACTTCATTTAGATGACAAACTCTTGCAAATGTGATATTCTCATAATGGACTGCACTGTGTAGAGTTTTTGTCATCACAAGTATTCTGTCTTTGTGTATAGAAGGCTCCCTTTTTGTATAGATTTCATCTAAGATTGCTAGTAGGTGAACTTTTTACAGAAAACTGGAAAAATCCCAAAGTTGTATCTATTTCCAAGGGAAACAGCTTGCAATCACATTCTTTCACAGAGTGACTTTTATATGTTTTTGTTGCTGTTGTTGCCTTTCTGGCATAGTGGTAGGGACAGAACTGTACTCAATTATGAAAGAGTGAAATCAATATTATGAAATGGAAAGGCACATGCCATATGTTTGGTTAAAGAAGAAAAAATATTTGTAAAAACATATATTCTTTGAGTTATATAATAATTTATTCAAAAATATGTAGTTGATTAAAAAATAGGACTCCTATTTATTTGCTGATGTGTTCAATGTTGCTCTTACTCCAATACTGTTGGGAAAAAACTAAGAAGTTGTGGATAAAACTTGCCTAAACAGTACACAGCCAAGAGCCACCAAGGATCCTGATGACACACAAAGAGTTTTGTTGCTGTGGTATTTCCATGCTTGAGTTTATGTTAGTTGAAAACCCTAGTCCTTGCACAAACTACCTGAATTCTGAACTTCTGGAAGCACAGATTTTGAAAACTGAAAAGCTTTTGAAAACTGAAAAGCTTTTGAAAGCTTTTGAAATAAGGAAAAACAAATGAATTCTCCAAATACAAATCAAAGTGAGGGTTGCATGTGGTCTGCTTTTACTAAAGAAGGTATTTCTGTTGATGCAACCAAATTAGTCTGTAAGGAGCAGCAATGTTTATCAGTGATGTGATAGTACTGATCAAAACCATAATAATAATTTTACTTTCTGTGCTTGGATTTTGTGACCCACGAGCGCCAGTAAATTTTCCATCTGTTTGGAAAATATTAACAGCATTTCTCTCTCTTTAGCTAGTAAGACACCACCCTGTGATTTATTGTAGATGAAAAGTAGAAGAGTCAGAGAATCTAAGGATGTAAACTCTCCAGAACAATCTAGTTCAATGCAATTGTTATTAGGGTAATTTGGGGTCAGCAGTCTGTCTGGGAAAGAGTTGCATTTCTTTGCCTCATCTCACAACCTCCTCATTCTAGTATTTGTAAACCTTGCTGTTGTTAAAGACTGATTATAATAGAGATTCCAACACATGTTTTTCACTAATCTTTACTGAGGTACCATAAAACCAAAGCATCTTGTAAATGTTGCTGACACAGAACCAAACTCCAGAAGCTATTATTTCAAAATCCAGAAAGTGAAAATTTGTATTTTTGTCTGTAGTTTTGCTCCTGTTTTCTTCACAGGCTACTGAGTACGTTTGAAAGGGCATTTGAGCACTAGCTGCAAATGCACCCACCCACAAAACTGGAATAATCAAGGGAAAATCCATGTGTTATTTTAATTATTTGCTGCTGTATATGGTCACAATGGCTGTATGTACTAAAGTCTTTTGAAATGTCTTTGTCTGACTAACTTGGAATGAAATTTTGTCTGAGTCCTAAGTCTAGTCACTGTTATGGTCTATATTTATGCTTGTATTTGGTGAATGCATTTCAAATACATTTTAAACAAGTCCAGGATTGAACCAGGGGAAAGGATATGCTGAAAATCTGTAAAAAATAAATAAAGCACTTGGAAGTTCCAATGACTGCTTTCCCCCTTATACTGTATTGTTCCTTGTGCTTTTTTTTTCTTCATATTTACAGAGGATTTTGTTCCTGTCTCACTTCAGAAGGAAGAATATAAATGTTCTTATGCATTCTTGCCAAAAAATTGTCTTGTTAATTAAGGGTCCACATTTTGAAGTGCAAAAAGTCCCATAAAAGGTGTACAAAACAGAGAGATGTGAATTAAGCCTCATTTTGTTGACAAGCTGTTACCTTCTCTCTCCTTAAAAATACCAATTATCTAAAGACTTCATAACAAGGGACACAGAATTTTGGTTTCTTAACAGAGTAAGACCTTGAGAGCCCCCTAGACTGACACTCCACTTGTCAGATGAGTGTGTATCTTCAAAAAACTGATGTGCTGGTCTCCCACATCAGGGATTAGTGGGGTGTCAGCAAGTTTATGTCTCTGTGAACAGAGAAAGGATATTTACACACCATGCTTCTGACCTTCAACAGATCTGCTATGCCTTCTTCAAGGTAAAACCCACTTTCTGCTTGCAGCAAATACACATCTTCTCATTAATGACATCCAGTACAATATCACGGTGGGCATGTTTCTTTCTGAATGAGGAGTAAACAGAGACATTTTGATAGGGTCCAAAACAAGGTTAAACTTTGCAAAAGTATAAAAATAAAGGAGACACCAGAGTTGGGTTTTAACTTAGTATGACCTTTTAATCATTCATAGTGAAGTCATGGAGTGTAAGTATGCCAGCGACACTGTAATGCTCACTATTTATAGCCAAGGTTTTAAACCTAGCTTGAATTATGTAATAAAGTTCCATTTATCTCATTATATTAGTTAACAATAGAGATTATTTTCCTATTCATACTGGCAATAAATGCAGCTCAATATTCTTTAAGCAAATGAAGGGACTCCTTCTTCAAACATCCTGATTTATTAAGAGAATTAGAGAGAGAATATTGTCCTCGACACTTGCCTTTCTCACAGTTTTTGAAATGCAAGAGCTGGTAGAAGGGTTACCAATGGTAAGGAGAATTTAGGTCACAAAGGAAGATGTGCTGTTGTTAACTTTCATTCTGTGTTTACAGAAAATTATTCAGGAGAAGGCAAAAGACCAAACTCAAAGTGCAATATTTCTAAAAAAGAAAAATAATTACAGAATATAGCATCTTTTACAGTTTTTTAGTTAGGAGTAAGGTTTTTGTGGCTCAGCTTTCATGGTCTGTGTTAGATACCACAGCTGGGGGGATAACTGAGCATTTGATTTTAGTCCAAATGCAGGCCAAGTACAGAAGAAACTGAGTAACAGTGCAACAAGACTGATGGGAGAGCAATGAAGGAAAAGTTTAGCAACATCATGGTTTAGAACATTTAAAAGTGGGCTTTAAAATACCTTATTTTCATGAATGCCTAATATGATTAAAGAGTTTGACTGTGAAGACCTGGGAAGTAATAATGAGGCTGTTACAAGACTTCACAGGGATTCTGTTTTGAGAGGAAGAAGTATGTGTTTGAAGAGGGCTTTTAAAGACTATTTTTATGACTAAGAGCAGTAAGCAGTTTAAACAGCAGTCAAAACCTTTGGCTGCAGAATAACAAACCAAATCACTTCTTGGTGAGAAACCCAAGGGAGGGAAATGGTGAAATAGGAAAATGTCATGAAATGCCTTTTCCAGATTCCTGCAAGTAATTTTGTCGATGGGATATTTTGAAGAAACACACATTTGCTGATGTTTAGGCTACCTTCCCTTCAGTTATGTAAGTCCCCACAGTTTCTGGGCAGAGAAGCCATCTTGCTTCTATATGGGCTTCATCTTCTTGGGCAAACTCACTGTTTCACTGTGGCATTTGTGCCCTTTGCCAGTAGCTTCTTGCTAGAGCCAAATGTGACTATCTAACTCTTTGCTGAGACTGTCTCAAATCTTAAATATGGGCGGGTCGGGTTGTGTGCCTACTTTTTTTCCAAAGGCCATCCATTGCAGGGCTTGTGATCTTTACAGAACAGATTCTTCTCATGTGCATAAAACCAAGGTGGTGATTTTGCTGTAGTCTCCTGAGCTGTATGTGGAAGAAAGAGAGGAGTCCTTCAGTTCTCATTCAGATCTATTTTTCTAAGATTCCAATGTCACTAAAACATGGGTGGGAGGCATCAGAGGCAGCAGGGGTGAAATGAGTTCTGCTCTTCATAGAGAATTTATGTGGGCTTTGAAAAATATTTAGGTACACTTCAGTGAAGGCTTTGTATTGGCAATGCTGCAAGGATTCTTTGTTGAAGGAAACTAAGAGCAACTGGGAATTCTAGCACGAGCATTGCATAATCATCACAAATACAGATTCCACAAAGTGATACAAATATGCAAGAGCAGAGTGATATTTCACCAGACCAAAATTGAAAATGCTGAACAAGTTCACCTACTACAGATGTGACTGTCAGGTGGAGAGTATTTTGAAACCAAGTATTAGACACTGGTAATTCCCAGAGCCAAATTGACATAACACTTCACGGGTTCATGTCCCAGAGTAGTGCAGAATAAGTAGGAGAATGAAACCACACAGAGAAACCTCAAAGTGACCTCCAAAAAAGAATTGCTTTTGCTCTGAAATTACATCTTACGCCTGCAGTTTATTCCAATCCTATGTTATTTTGCTCTAGGCTCCTTTACATGGTACATTTACTTGTGGCTATTGTGGAATCACATTTTCGTAGTTTTCTCTACATTTGCATTTATTTCTCTGTTTTATGGCTCATTAACCCCTTTAGGCAAGACCATATTTGTGGTCAGTAATTTCTCTTTGCTTTCTTCTCTCTCAATCCACTTATGAGCTTCTATTATTCATGACAAAAATCTAAAATGGATAATTTCCTCTGGATGAGTGGGAAAAAAAAGAATATGAGGCCTGTTTCTTCATGTGTCAACTGTAAATACACTACAAAACTTCTTGGATAGAATAGGTAAAACTGTGCAACAATCAGTGTGTATTCAATTGACTACGCTATTTTTAGGTTCTGGAAATGTTCAATTTTTCTAGAACAAAGAAAATGTTCAAGAATAGTGTTCCATCACCAAACTTTGCATGGACTATTGACCTAATTTTCTATCTTTGGGAGTAAGTAGAAAAATGGTTATTTAGAAGTGCAGGGTAACAGACTTTCAAAGGGAATCAAGTGCCTAAAATACCCATGTGATTGGTTTCCATTGGTAAACTAAGATTAAAGCTGCGCAGAATATATGAAAATTGATTATTGGGTTGAGCCAAAACTTTGGGTCCAAAGAGTTCAATATGAATTATTCTGAAACTAAAACCAGAGTAAACTTTACCCCATCTCTTCAGAAATGATGAAATCCAGAAAGTCAACTCTCCCACACATGAAAATTCCATAAGTGGATTTTACTGTTTGAATTCTAATCCATGGCAGAAAAAAATGATGCAAGATGTTAAAATGATGTAATGTGGTGTATGTGTTGCCTAAAATTTGCACATGAGGATCAGCAGACTTGACTTAGTCACAGGAGGGTCTTAAAAAGGTCATAGTCACACTCCTTCCCTGTGTTTGAGGATGCTGTATTAATACTTCCTGGCTTTACTAGTCTGTGCCATGAGCATTTATGAAATCCTTAAATTGCAAGTTTCAGTCTTGCTTTTTTTTCCCCTTTTTTTCTTTTTTCTTTTTCCTTTTTTCCTTGTTTTTTGGTTTTTTTTTTTCTTTAAGAGAAAAAGTATCGACTGGTGCTGTAAGCCTCTAGAAAGACTAGTGATTCCCCAAGTCATGGAAATTCAGGGATTTTTGTTTTTACAGGAGGGATATATCATGTTTCCCTCTCTTTGTATCTAATTATTTTTAGACATAATATATCTTTATTTGTTCAGCCTTTATTATTTCAAAATACAGTCATTGAGTATTCAGTCATGATTTTGTAGGGACAATCACTTGCACCTGTAGAGCATATGTAACATATAGAAATGAGCTACACTGGATCCAGTCTTCTGCATCATGATTTTTGTGACTTCAGAGAGGTAACCCTAATTTACACTGCCTGCACAACTGCACATTCACAGCCTGCATGCTCTCTGTCCAAGTAGTTCATCAAGAAATCTACATATATCCTGGACTGTGAGGATGGACATTTATGAGTGAACACTGTTTGCCAACACAGAGGATTGACTATCTGCTATTGTAAATTGGTATATCTGCAAGTGCATTATACCTAGCACATCTTATAAAGATCTGGTCCAGTAGATTTTATGACTTGTTGACTGAATGGATGAAATTTCTGTAATAAAATTAAAGGCTCTTTTGGATGTGTGGTTGTCTTTATAATCTGTTTTTATTTCCATTGTCTCTGTTGCCATTGAACCCTTTTGACATCAGAATAAGAGGATAAAACAAACCAGCAGTTTAGCACACAGTGAAATGGAAAATACGAAAAGGCTTAATAAACACACTGCGTAACTGACAACATCTGGATCAGCTTTGTAGCCAAGTGCCTTGAAACTACCTCTTAAATACAGTCCTCAGTAATCAAATCTAAAAACATGCTAATTCAAGAAGCTCTAAGATGTTGCATCAAAAACATCTTTTGAAATTACTTCCTTTCCTTCATCAACTGAAGATACTGTTCCCATTTATTTTGCTGCATATTTAAGACTACTACTTTGTGTCAGTCTGCGGGATGACTTACTCATGGAACAGTATAAAATAAGGTAGGTAGCTAGCCAAATGGATGAATTGTATTTTTGAAAGTCAGTCAGTCATTCCTTAAAATATACAGATTATTACGAAATTAAAGAATGAAGAGGTTTTTACTTTTGAAAGAAAAAAAAAATCACAAAAATAAAAGCTTTCTTTTGGAAAAAAAATATTCTAGTGGTGTTAGGCAAGAAATATGGGTTGTTGGCCCTTTCCAATATACTATCAAAAGGAAAAAGGGCTCATAATCAAGACAACAGAGGTCTGGCTGGCCTTGGGTCAGTATCTGTAAGCCGTGCCCAGTGTACCCAATATGACCTAAACTTTACTCTGCTCTCATGCCATACTCCACCAGACAGAGTGGGCAGAGACTCTGGGCTCGTGTCTGCCTGCACTTCCCTCTGTGAGCCAGCAGGAACATGTAACTCTCCCACAGGCATCCACAGCCTAGTCCAGCATTCCACTGGTACCTGAAGAGAGACACACACACATCAACTGTATGATTTGGGACAGTAGCTCACATTCACTTGAAGTGGTGGCCAGTTGCTGGAGGTGAGGACCTAGATATGAGGAAAAAGCCATTTGTATAGGAGATGGGACTAATGGGAGAGTGGAAAACAGGAGTAAGGCCAAAATTAAAGAAAAAAAGAATCTCATTAATGACAAACATTTCAATGTTGTATTTCTAAAAGTCAGTTAAGGATTGATTTAGTTACCTGTGTAACATTTGAGTTTCCCTGTGGTATCTCAGACATCCAAATGACACTGGCTAATACTATATGGGGCCCATAGGTGAGATGTACCCTTTTCCTGCTGAAGATGGTCACCAGATGGGATAAACTGAGCAGCTCAGATAACAGTAGAGACTTGAGAGTGAACTACATAATTCATCTTTCAGCTTGCAGTGGACACAGGAAAAAAGTACCATCTGCCTTTGAGGCAGATTTCACACTAAGGCTCTAAGAGGTCCATGTACAACACCACTCTGCAATACCATGGAATAACAAAAAGCACTCAGTGTAGCAAGGGAGTTACAGGCATGACGGCACTTAGATTTTTCTATACACATATACTGTGAAATAATGCATTGTATTAATTGTGACAGTAATGTAACTTCCATGATCAGACAGCGGTTCAGTGTTCCTGGCTGTCTAGCAAGGATCCTAATGGTCTGAAAACCAAAGTGCTCTGGGAAAAAAAATGAAGTTTATGATATTTCTACTTCAGCCATTTTGGCAGCAAACTGTGCCAGTTCAGGTAAATTTTGTGGAAGGGGATGGCATGATTGTGAGGCCTCAAGGTCCTTAAGAAAATAAGAGAATGACAAGCACTTCCTCCTTGCAGTAGTGCTTTGAACCATGATCACTGGAAACCACAGAAGCTTTACTTCTCTTTGGTTGCCTTTTTACTCATTTCACAATTTCTTATGCTACTGGCAGCTGTTTATTGCATTTGGCTCACTGGTTGCTCATCACTCTGTGCTCATTTGGCCGTTTCTGCTTTAACTCATACATGGGAAGTTTGGAGGAGTTCCTGAACTTGAGAGCCTTAGGCAAAACCATTTATGTGGCCTGGTTGGTGGACTCATTTCTTTGACGACTGGCAAGGATGCATTTCTCTGATTTCTTTGGTCCTGGAGATAGAAGAGAGAATGAATCAAAATGAGTAATAAATACTTACACAGTCAAGACAAATAGGATCTGTCCTGTGCAATGTACACTTGACTCCTGTTCAGCTCACCAAGGCATGCATCAAGGAACACTTACAGCTGCTTCTGTTGGCTCAGCAGGACAGCAGCTTCTGTGTTCTGACAAAGACATGCACAAAATTATGGAAAATGGAAAAAAAGTGCACCAGACCTTCAGAATTTCTTTCTGGACAGACACAGAAGCTTAGTGTAGCTACACTGGGTCTGTATTTTTGCAAATATTATTTATTTCAGATGCCTGTCCCAAGGTGTATATACAGAACTAAATTCATTATTCTTTAGCCCCCTCCAAGTATTTGGTACAGTAAAAATCAACTGTTCAGGTATTTATCAGTGGTGGACTTCTGTTTTTAATTCCACTCTTTGCCAAAACACTAACAGGTAAGCTATCCTGTTGCTGGTCAACTACTTAATAATGCACTTCTGTGAGTGAGAGTATTAAAACATAAACACTGAGTGAAAACAAGTTTTAAAAAAAAAGATCTCAGAGCTGTGAAAATTATCACCCATAGAAGTCAGTGGATTTGACATATGGTTGAATGGAAAATGCATTTGCATTAATGTTCCTGTCACAAAATACTGCCCTAGATTTTTCCCTCTCCCATACACTGATAATCCACATTTTAAATACTATTTCCTCAGAGATTTGATTTTATTTGTTAAATAACTAACTCTGTCTTTAATAACAAAGCATATTAGTATAGAAACAAAACACTCTGTCCCTAGGGAAAATGAACCATTTAGGAGAATGGGAATAAAGATGTTGTTTTCATTTTTTGTTCCTGAAAATGCCATGACATTCTTTTAACGTTTGACTCTTTTGAGGTGCTAAGTCCCCTGCCATGAGTGGAAATTGGAGAAGCTCAGTCCTATGGGGACTGTGTTCTCATTTGGTTTTAGACACAAAAATATTGTTCCCTTTTTGTTCTCTATAGTGTAAATAGATGATGAAATAAATGAGAGAGGCAACATTCTGGAAAAAGGAATTGACTTTTTGTTTCACCATGTAATTCCAAAAATATGGGAAGCTTTTCGAGGTTCTATTTTATAAACAAAAGACAGGCCAAATTGCCTAGATCTGTCAAAAGTTTACTTAAGTAGGGACATAAATTACAAATTGCTTTATAAGATTTCTGTTAGACATGCAAAGAACTAAAGTCTCATCTTCTTTTTTTTAAATAATTTAATTTTATATTAAAATGTATTGAAGAATGATCCCCTATTCCGGAGAGAATATTTCTGTGGTTGCTTACAAGTGGCACTACACTCCTCAGTAGCTTGTTAACCATGCATGTATTCTCAATACAGTGAACTAGTATATGGACATGGCATTTTCAGATAAAAGTTGAACTCTCTATAAATATTCACAACCTCCTAAATGGCTCGTTTTCACAATGAGGAGAGGTGTTTTGTTTCTTTCTGTAACAGCAATGTCTTAGAAAATAATATATACCAAAACAGCACATTAAAATAACAACATTAACATTCCAAGTCAAGCATTTATAAATTACGAAGTCCAAGAATTGCAAGTTCCCTTTGCCACCTTAATTCAATCTCCTTGTGAGTGTGCATTATGACAAATAATGTAATTGCTTACCCTTCTTTGCACGGGATCCATGCCCTGTGGGCTCTTATCCAGTCATCTCAGTATCACATCTTGCCTCACTCCTTGTCTCAACACTTTTAAATCAAAATTCTTAGAAAACTATTTCTTGGAAGTGGCTGAAGTGCCTTAGCTGACGTTTTCCCCAGCAGAAGTCTCTGAGGTATACACGGCAGAGAATGCTTCAAATGTGCAAATGGTTAAAACTTAGCAAAGCTATGAGCAGTCCAGGATGTGTTCTTATATGGTAATATTAAACTATAGAAAGCAAGGACTAGTCCCCTTATTTAGCAATAGTAACCTAGTGTTATGTTGAAGGTAGGGTGTCTGGGGCCCAACAAAAGATAAGATGTTAACATAACCCATGTTCACAGTTACAACAATAAACAGTGAAGCATGGTCTGGGTTTTGTTTCAAGTTATGGCTGGCAAACTCCCATTGTAATAACTGCTATTACAAATCTATCTTTTGATTACAGACCCAAGGGAAAATGGTTAAATTGCTTGCAATATTGAGTAAAACTTGCAGTTAAACATTATCCCTCTCCCTTTTATCTGTTGCGAGGTTTAACAGGGAAATTCCCTTCTTCAACTGTCTTTTAGATTATTTGAAAAACAGCAATAGTTCTTCTGGGATAAAAAGAGAAGATAATTGAGCTGGTTTGGACTTCCTAGATTTTCTGTTGCTACTGACTCCTGTCGTGTTTCCTGGTGGACCATAGAAGGAAGTGTTCAAAGAACAGGTCAGGAAAGAGAAACAAGTTAGAAAATGGAACATCTGCCTGGGTGCTGACTCAGACATTCATGACCAAAAGACCTTAAGCACAGCCTGTGTTCTCATAGGCCAGCTAAGGATGCAGAGCCAGCAGTGATTTGGGTACCTGTTTTCAGCTTCTTTTTTGGTTTTACCGCACAGTTACAAAAGATATGACGTGTAAGAGAAAAACAAAGAAAAAAAGAGCAAGAAAGGAGGAAAAGAATAGGAAAGCATATTTCCCCTTTGCCTCTGCTCTCATTTTCCTTCCAAACCTCAGATGGTTGAGAACAGGACCACCGGCTTTCTGATAGAGGTAGAGATCATATGATCAGATTGACTCCTTCAGCCTCACCACAGCTGGGGCTTTCCCAGCAGGCCATTCATCCCACATGATTTGGGGGAGCACACTTCATTCATTTCAGCTGTAAGCATTTCCTGTATGTCTGGAGTGTTTCAGCTTCAGTGGTAACCTGTGCCTTCACGGCAAGCCTTGACATTCTGTTATTGGAATTAAGAGTCAACTCAGCTCTATTTTTTGTTTTTCTTTTTTTTTTTTTTGTTTAGTAACCTTTCTTGAATTTGTTGGTGTGTAGTGCAAATTATATAGGCACTACAGAGGGCAGACATGCAAAATTTAAAAGAGGAATAGGACATATTGAATAGTTCATTGTTTATCTTAGTCTTATGCAGCAGTCAACAGATGAAATACAGCCATTCTTCACTCAAGTCTCACGCTTGTTCATGAAATTCTTAGTAAGATTAAGGAACAAAGTATAAAACTGACATAATAAAAGGATGGCAAATGTTAATGGCAATTCTGTTCCCAGTACTTGTGAATATATTGTTCTTTTTCTCACTGTTATTCTACCAGTTGTCTTACAGGTTTTATTCCTCAGGGAGCTGTGCTTAAAAGATTTGCAGTTCTGAGCAGCTCTGGATGGGAACATATCCAGACTTCCTGGCATTACTCAGAAAAGTCTGCACATCTATGGCAGCATTTTAATCTTTGTCAGCGTAATTTTCAACCTTTTTTTTTGTTCTATCTGCCCTGTCCTTGCAACTGCCTTTCCTTAACATGGTTATTTTGTGCTGTCAGAGGCTGTTCAGGAAGATTTTGTTCCATATACTGATGTGACTATAAAATCCTACAGCACTGATGTATATGTGCTCCTTTTCTCTTGGCATTGACTGCATGTATAGGCAGAGTTGAACCATCATACTGGGCTGGCGTGTACAGCACCCCAGATTTCTCTCATCTTGGATAGTTTTGCTATATCTAGTCTTACTAAATAATGTTGTGGCTCCACTGCACCAAGCACGGTCTTGTGACTGTGAGGCAGACTTTGATGTGCCTTCTTCCAACCCAGGCTGATGAGATGGGAGAAAAGGACATTTAGTCCAGTCACAGAAGGTAACCAAGGGCATTCAATTGCTATATATGTCTTTATGTATTCATCTTCTTTTTTTCCTTTCATTTTGGGTAGGAAAGCAGTGATATAATATGTTTACATTGTGGCACTATTTCCGCAACCTATGGAGCTTTTTAGCTTGGTTTCTGCAGGAAGTCCAACACTGTCACTGAAATATAAGGAAGTGTGCTCCATGAAAATACTGTTTGATACCTTTGATAATTAACATTAACATGCATTTTAATAACTGCTTTTTATGATTTATACTGTTTAGGTTTTATGTTCTCATCAGATTCTAGAATTAACCTGGACTGATTATTCATTTCCTTATCAGGCAGGATAAGGAAAATCTCTTTATATAATTGTTCTCATATTCATCTAGGAAAGGTATAAACAAATTCCTTTATTCTTCTTTTCAGCAACATAGTTATAGAAAGAAAAGGTAGAGGGAAGCAAGGAGGGAGAGGACAGAAGAAGAGAGAAAGAAAGAGAACATTTGTTGATACTTGCTCTTTTAATGTTCACATTATTCACTTGGAAAAAACCCAGCAACTAAACTTGTATTTTTGGGACTGAATATTTGCTATGCTGGCTTTAAAAACTTGGAAGCATACTTTGCATAACTCTTATATATAAAGAAGCCTTGGAAGGCCAGACCAATGAGTCTGCTAAATGCTGCTTACAGTTTCAATTGATTCATTGATGACCCAAGGAAATGTGTGAGTGCAGTATCCCTTCTGTCCCTTTGGTCCTTTATGGCAAAGCTACTTGTGGAGTGGTTGCAGTTGGAGTCGATGTGATCAGAAATATGCTCTTCTTCAGTCATGTACTTCTACCTCTTTTTTTTAACAAAAGCTTCTGCCAAGCAGGTGGGAAAAAAGTCTACTTTGTTCTCTTAGCCTTTTTCCCTAATATCTATAGTACAAATTAATATTAAAGATAAAATATTATATAGAAATACATTTAAAAAACCAGAAGCATGCTGTTATTCTAGCCTCTGCATTGGCTGCAGCTGATCATTGGCTTGCATTGCTCGTGTTTAAAGAATAAATCAGTGGTACCTTCAGCAGGCAGACAAAAGGCACACTGAGGGACCAGATGCTGCTTGTATGAAAGGGATGAACAGCTTAAAGATGGAATTAAATGTGGAAGGGAGAAAAACTCTATAACTAGCAGACCAAAGAGATAATGAACATAGTTTGGCTCATTATCATGGGGTGGTTGTTTTTATTTTTTCTTACAGTATTTTTGAGACAACTGTGATTTGCATGTTATTTCAAGAGTTACTTAAATAGATTTTTTTCTCAAAGGGTAAGTTTATGAGAGGTTTGCAGTGTGTTAGAGGGGGAAAACTTAGCTTTAGTCTTAGCCTTCAAGCCTGAACATCTAATGGAGTTGAAAATAAGCTGATGCTGCAGTATAAAAATATTGGGGTTTGGTGGTACTTGATTTTGCTTTAAAAAAACCCAAACACCTTCCTTTTAGTGAAGGCTTATCAACTACAAGATTTGCACTTTAAAGGTTTCCATATAGGAGAGGGGTCTAAAGTGACAAGCTAAGGCTTATGAGCTTTTGTTAAGTTTGTATTATTTCATTTTACTCACTTTTTCTCTCCACAGCCTCACTCTCCTGCCCGTTTCCTTTTATGTGTATTCCACCTAACTGTTTAATACTGACTGTAGGTTATGATGGGAAGATGTTATTACCTTATTGGGTCAATGTCTAATGTGGTGAAATCTTGATTCTGGATTGGTAGTTATATTTATGATAAACCAGATATTTGTTCACTGTCAAACTGACTGAGTATATCAGGTAATTTTAAAAACTTAGTCATGAAACTGTTAAATCCCTCAAATACAAAAGGAAAAAAAAAAAAGCCATATAGAACTTTCTGAATCAAAATGTTTGAATTTTTGCTTGATAGAAATTTGATATTTCACCTTTTTGCCTGGTCTGAGATGAAAATATTTAATTTCTGATCTTTAAATATTTGGAACTGAGTAGACTGAAATTGACTAAGGAAAAACATTAAATTTTTGCAGGAGTACTGAGGTATTGTTTAAACCAGTCAGGATCTTGGATTTATCCTTCAGATCAAGTGCTTTTTCATTACTGCTGTTTTTCCAGAGTTACAAGTTGAATATTGTGAATAGTATCAACTGTTGTAAAGCAAACATGGAATTCCCTGACAGACAGCTAGAACAAGACACTGGGTATTGTGGTTTTATTGGCTGCTTTGTCTTCTTCTGGGGAAACAGAACTCTTGGAAAAGACAGATTGAAAGCCTTTTCCTGCAATTGTCTTCTGTCTTTTTCTTCATTTATCTTCTGAGGCCATGTTTTGAGAAATTTGGGTGGGTGATCTCTGCATTACGCTTTGTTCATTTGCATGTACTGTTTATTATTTTTTCATCTGGAAACTAGGGATTTGTATGTGTAAGAGATGTAGCTAGGCTGCCACGGTTGTTCATGGGCATCAAAACCTAGTTGTTTAAATACAATTATAGCTTCCTATGTTATACTTCTTGAGAGATAAACTTTAAACTAATTTAAATAATAATGTTAGAAGACCCTGAACAGTCAGAATTCAGCAGCAGGAACCAAATTTCCAGCTGTACAAAATATGAAACTGTGACAAAATAAAACCCAAATGCTCTTTTACCCAGCTGTTTTGCGGCATCCCAGAACACTACCTTTCCTTCAGGCCCCATGTTAAATGTGATTACAAATAGAATTTGGCCCTTCAGGACTCACATTTCTCTGTATAACACTGAGTGCAATACTTGTGTTGTAATGTTAGTATTTGATGACAGGAGTAATTCTCAGAAAATGCCCTTTACATGATACTGCCATATTTTAATTTGATTAAGAGAAGTCTGCATGTTTTTGAAGTATTTAAAAAGAGACAGAAAAATGATGCCTTTGAACTGGAAGCTAGGAGCAAAACTAAGTTAGATTTTCTATGCCAGCTTTGAATCTAATACCAAGACACATCAGAGTCTCAGTTCAACAGGGCTCAGGAAGCTTAAACAAGAGTCTGTCTCTGTTCTTACTAGCTCAGTGTGACTTCAATCACTTAACTGGAATCAGCCTTGATTTAGGGTCACAGCCAAAATAGAATTTAAACATGTCTTTAATTTTAAGCCTATAAGTAGTGGGACTAGTGATATACCTCAAAGAATGTACATGCTTGTGAAATTTGCAGAATTAGAGGCTTATGATGTCAGAAATAAGAAAAAACCCCACATTTCTATTCAAGTCACATTTTAATCACACCAGTTTAAAATCTGACAAGCCAAAATAATAAATCCTTTCTTACTCTTTAGATAGGGCCTAGTGGTAATTGTAGTGAAAACTTAAAATTCTCAAGATACCTTGGAAAATATCAGCTTCTCTGTATTTTGTTAGATTAAAAAACATATGCATGTTTACTAGTGGATATCCCATTTCTTTCTTCTGGGCCAAGAACACTGTTGGAGGCGTATATTTTGGAAGCAATGAATATTTTTAAAGATCTCACTTTCACTATAAAAGCCTTGTCATATAATTAGGGAGATTTCGGAAAAATCTGGCTGAATTAAGTTCTAGAAGTTTGGAAGACAGATACGGAAAAGCTGAATGGCATAGCCTGTTCAGTACCAGTGGGTGCTAGAGAAATGCCTTTGTAAAGCGTGTCAAACCTTTGAAAAGATCCCACATGAAAAAATGTCACTCTTACACAACACCCTTTATTAACTCATTTTGGCCACCAATTCCCTGCCCACCATTCTAAAACTCTGTCTACTTTTGTTTCCTGCCTTCCCAGAGAGGCTTAGTACTTACCAAGGCTGCTTTACAGCGTGTCAGTTTTGTTTTGTGGCAGGCTGTCTTTTTCAGAGAGCTTCTATGATCCTGATGGTTCTTGGAGTTGTGAGCTGCTGCCTAGACTGGGGTTATCCGCAGTATTTTTTGCTGGAAGGTGCTCACTGCAACTCCTCCCTGGTGCATGGCTGCCCCACAACAACTCTTATTGAGTGCTGCATGTCAGAGATGCAATTCTTCCGCCTGAGATTCAAGTGTCTTTTCACCCTTGTAGCAGAGATGCTCCTTAATAAGTTTATGCCATAACATTTCTAAGTATTAAAAAACTTATTATTAACCATCAAAGTATAGTAAATGAGATTTCATGTAGCTGGAACCTTCCGAGGAAGTGGACTCTGAAATCTGAAATGGTCTTAAATACCTACTATACATTAGTATATCTAACATAATTGTTACATTAACTGCAATATAGTAAACAGAATTATAATTAATTACAGTGTGGAGTCACAGCTGAGAAAATGTATTTCCATCCAGCTGCTTGTATTCAGCACTCCTGCTTGCAGGCTTCTCATCAGTGGGTACTAGAAACAGCCAATATTTACTATTTTAAAATACATAGATTTCATTTTTGACCTCATGGAGGTGGTGATTTTTAAAGGATAAAAGGATAAAAAAGGTGATCCTTTTTTATTATCAGAAGAGGAGATCTGAACAAGAGTGTCAATTTTATATGGCTGGCAGGCTAACCACATCTCTCTTGCATACAGATGCTTTTCAAATCCCATTAGGTGTCACAGATGCTATTTCTTTTGATTGCAAAGGGTAAAAGATCTCAGGAAGATTTATCAAAAAAGTTTCTTAAAGTTTTTTTCTGGAAAAATAATAAAAATATTAGATACTTACACTAAAAATTTGACATATAATTTATATGTAATAATAATGGCATAATTTAATGTAATCTTTGGATGTAACTGAGCATAGAAAAATGAAATCCCAATATCAACTGGAAAACAAAGCACAGTATAAGTAAAAGTACAGTCATATGACCATATTTGATTGTCATTTTCTGCAGAAATCCCTTTGCAAAGATTACTGGAAGCAGATTATACATGGTATTTCAATCCAAAATTCCCATTCACTGTCTTTTAGTAGTTACACAAGTCATCAGTAACTGTATTACTTCTTGACTGCCTGACGCATGATAATTATTTAGTTTTCCAGTTATAAATAGGATATAGAATTTTCAGTTTTGGTAAACACACATATAGTGTGAGGTTTTAATTGAGGTAAAAGCATTAGCACTAATATAATTGCAGTATGAATTACAGACAATTCGATAATAGAGATTAATGATTAGTTAAAATGAATTAAAAGAAAAAATCTGCTATGTGTTTGAACTCTAGAAATAGTAATACAGGTTGGCCTTTAAACTCCAGAGAAAAAGGAGTTACACATGATTTTAAAAACACACATTTATGTTCACAGAAGCCTTTCTGACTTGAACAATTTTCAAGTTTATTTGAGCAGGGGTTTTTTTTGCATTAAGATAGGGAAACTGTGTTACAGTGTTTACAAGAAGAAAGTATGGGATTTTCTTTTAACCAAATACTTATCAAAGAGAGGAAAAAATAATCCTGGACTACTTTATCTTTCTCATTAGAGCCTGTCCCAAGCTGTCCAAACCTTTATGATGACTGACTTAAGGAACAATGGTGAATTCTCTTTTTTGTAGCTGTATGCTTCTTCTAGTTATATGTTTATTCTAACATTAGAAATTTTTACCACATTTCAAAAGGTAAAACTATTAAAGCAAATCAAGATACAGTGTTCTTAAACAACTCAGCACTTCATAATCTTTTGGCAGGGACATCAGTCAAAGATATCAGCGTCTGAAAAGCATTAGGCCAATTTAAACAAAGCAATATTTTGGCAGATTTTCTAACTGGTATTATGCCAGGTCTTTTTCCCATGCAAAGTCATTTGGTGTCATTTTGCTTTTCTACCTATAATGTGCAATAAATGCATAAAAGTGATAGAACTTTCAGTATTTGCTAGTCACAACACTTCAGGTCTTGCTTGGATGTAGCAAGTCAGGCAGATAAATTACTGCCTGTAAAGTACTGCCTGTAAAGTACTGCCTGTAGTAAATGGCTGGATCTGAAAAGAATGTGGCTTGCAACAATTAATTTGCTTTGCGAGGCCATTAGCAATCACTAGCAATCCCGACATTTAGATTTGCTGAAAACCAGGCAGAATCATTCACAGTGATAGTTATGTTCAGACTAGTAATGAGATGCGTTAGGAAGAAATGGAGAGAGATCTTTGAATGACCAATGTATGAGGAAAATGTGAACTGTGAGTTTGAACTTTATCAGACACCAGGTAAATCTTGTTAGCCAAAATTACTCTCTACTAGACAGCCCTGTTATGGTTCAATAAAGCATTCAGCCACCCACAAGACACAAAGCCACTGGAAATCAAACATTAATTCCTATGGTCATGGAACAGCTTTAACTTTGTGTAATTAACCTCAAATGGGAAACATACGCTCTTTCCTCCTGTGAGCTTATGCAGCATGATGTGCTATTTAAGGCACAATAGCTTTGCAAAAGGTAGGCCATGCTGCAGTTGCCAGGTTGCATTCTAAAGTCTGTTTAAATTTTTTTCTATCTTTTTGTTATTTAGAATGTGTATGTAAACTGACAAACAGAGACATTCTAGATAAACACACATTCTTGCCCCAAGTTCCTCCTGATGGTTTCTCCTGTGAACCTGCTTTTGCCGCATCTTCTGTTTGCTGCTTGTCTCATTTTTCTGGTAGAGAGGACAGGAAATTGAAGTTCTGGTGGGTGGGTGTAACTACAAACCAAGTATTTTTGTAAGTATAAGCTGCTTATTATCCTCCTTCTTTCTACCTCTTCAGGAGCAGTATAGGTTTTCCTAATGCTTCCTAGTGCTGTTTTCCTTTGAATTTGCTCCCTCTGTGGCTGTCAACCCTCATGCCTAGGAGATTACCTGACCTCTACCTTGATGTTATCTGAAAATTTAATTCTGAATACTCATATTTGTCACTGGTAATACAGGAGCCTCAGTGATCTTACATAAGTGATATACAGGGGAAGATAGACCAGCGTTTAAATCATGTATGACAACAGTGGCAGTCACTGCGCTCCTCAGCTACACCCTGTGACTTGGCAGGGCTCTGCTCAGGGTGCAGCTCAGGTCTTTTGTTTCACAAGTGTTTTTATGTGTAACCCAAAAGCAGTAATTTACTCTGGGTGCAAAGGCTTTCCACTGGACATCTTCTTCATAATATTTTCCATTTATTTATTTATCCATTTAATTAGCAAAGAACATTTTACTTAGAGGCACATTAATATGCCCTGTTGCTGGTTCCCTGACGGCTCTGGTTCTTATCCTAAATACTGTTGCCTGAGTTTTAAACACTTCATTTTGAATTCTTCAGAAGCTTGATTTATAAGCTAAGTAGGCAAAAAACTGTGGTCTTTAAAAAGAAGGACAATCTCTTTGAGATGTAAGAAATTTTTTATTACATTTTAAACTACAAGTTAAAGTGAAGTTGAGGTTTGGAACAGGGGGCATTCAGGAGGGTAAGGTACTCCAGATAAATACTTGATCAAAAAGATTTACATATTGCAAGCTCGGATTTAAACAACATTTGCCTAGTTTTAATCTAATTTTTTTCCAAGACGCAGTGTTTGTCAGAATGACCTACCAAACCAAATGAAACCAAAGTACTGACTGGCCCCACGTCTGACACCTGAGTGTTACTGATGGAGGACAATAAGGCCAGCTTATGAAAACATACTCACTTGGTCTAAAGTCCTGGCTTCCGAAAATCTTGGTCATAGGGACTGGTTGAGATAGATATGGTGTCATTATTTTAACCACTGTTGTGGGTGTTTTCTTCATAACTTCATATAATCACTTTTTGGATCCTGAAAAATATTCAGCATCCACAAAGCCTGTGTCAAACCAAAAGTCTGTTGGAAGGACTTCTCCCCTCCCACCTCATACAACACTTGGACAAAAACAGAGCAAAAGCTGTTTGTCGATATAGTGGACTCCTTTTGGAAAGAATCAAAACAGTTTGAACATTTTTTTTAAAAACTGATACTAGAGTTATTTTTGTAATTATTATGTAACTTTTCCTGACAGCAAAAAACCTTTTCATAAACTATAATATCAATGGTAGCAATTATTGCTCTTTTTTTTTTCATTTAATACAGAATCATTTTGTACACTATGCAAGAAATCATGAATTTTGTTTCACATCTTTTTTGAGTATTTGCCTCTTGGCAGGAGTCTTGTGTGACAGGCACTTTCCACTTTAGAGTATTTATTTTTGGATCTGAATATCCAGTACTATTATTTAGACAGAAATAATATCTTTCCAGTTACTGTAGAGGTATAGAGTCAAATTTTCTACACTAAAGAGATCAAAAGCTGTGTCCTGAAGTCTTAAAGCCTTTTTAGTGAGTTGTACATTTTTCTGCCTGGCGCATATTCTGAGAACCTGCCACTCTCGCCTGTGAAGAGAATGGCATGGATGGCACTGGTCCAACACCTGGTCTGGGAACTCAATATTTAGGGCTCTTACTTAGGGGAGAAAGTACTTTAGAGAGCTGCTTTTAAAATAATTTAAATGGAAATGGAAACCGCAGAATAAGCAAAAGAATAGAACTTTAATACAGATACTGTGTGAAAGAAGTGAATAAGTTCTGAAGATTTAACTTGTAAAGAATTTTACAAAATGGCACCCAGTAAGATTTTAGTTTGCTTCAGCCCCTCTAGAACTCTCTGTATATCTTTGCTACCTGTTCTTTAGATTTGGAGCAGTCTTTTTCATCTCTTGGTACAGAATATGGAGGTTGGGTGCCTGATGTAGGAACTTAAGTATTGCTAGATGTCTATAATGGAAAGGATTAACAGGACATCCGTGCAGAGGTAGAATGCATTCTTGAGAGCAGATAAATAATTAATTTACTTAAATAAAATTTAGTAGCCTGTCTACAAATTAAAAGGCTATCTTACATGACAAATGGTAAAGATGTGAGATAAACAAAAAATTACTAAAAAAGAGACTCAGAGTCAATGCCTGCTTTCCTTTTTCTGTGGCAATCACACTGAAGACAGCAGGATTTCCCGAGTCTAATTGTGGGCAGAATTTGGCCCTCAAATGAAACAAACATCTGGAATAACACTAAGTTTATTTACATAGCCACCAACTTCCAACCCCTCCAAGGCGCTCAAGGCAATGCTCGAGAAAGCAAATTGCAATAATAAATAAAATAGATAAAAAATAAATTAAAGCATCATAGAACACAGAAAATATCTTGGAAGAAAATGATTTTTTCCAAGAACAGCTTCAATTGAGCTGAACTGGACAATGAAGACCAAGTTTTTTAGTACACAGCTGTATTGAAAAGCCTGCAAATGAATGTGTAGAGAAAAAATAAAAATGCCAAGCAGGACATTGAAGTGTGAACAACAAGAAAAGTTTCTGTAGGCATGTTGGTGATGAAAGGAAGACAAAGGAAAATGTGGGCCCTCTTCAAGAAAAAATAGGAGACCTGGTTACCCAGGACCTGGAGAAGGCTAAGGTACTCAATAGCTATTTATCCTCAATCTTCACCATCAACTACTCCAGCCACACCAGTCACAGAAGGGAAAGGCAGAGACTGGGAGAATGAACAGCCCACTGTAAGAGAAGATTAGGTTCAAGACCATAAAAGGATCCTGAAGGTCCATAAGTCCATGGAACCTGATGAGTGTGCCCACAGGTCTTGGGGGAACTGGTAGATGAAGTGGCTAAGCTGCAGTCCATCATATTTGAGAAGCTGTCGCAGTGACGTTCCCACTGACTCGAAAAGGGGGAATATAACTCTCACTTTTAAAAAGGGAAAAAGGAAGACTCTCATTCAAAGAGTCGGAGTCAAGAGCTCTATGTCCACAGGGAGACCAGTGGTGAGTGATATTCCTCAGGTGTTGGTATTGGAACCAGCACTGTTTAATATCTTTGTTAGTGATATGGACAGGGGGATTGAGTGCACCCTTGGGAATTTCGCTGACGACACCAAGCTGTGTGGTACACACTGAAGGGAAGTGGTGCCATCCAAACAGACCTTGGCAGGCTTCAGAGGTGAACCTGTGTGGGCATCATGAAGTTCAACAAGGCCAAGTGCAAGGTCAGGCACCCGGGGCAGGGCAATCCCAAGCACAAGTACAGGCTGGATAGAGAATGGATTGAGAGCATCCCTGAGCAGAAGGACTTGGGGATCTTGGTGGATGAGAAGCTTGGCATGAGCTGGCAATGTGCATTTGCAGCCCAGAAAGCCCAGTTTGTCCTGGACTGCATCAAAAGCAGAGCGGCCAGCTGGTCAAGGGAGGAGATTCTGCCCCTCTACTCTGCCCTTATGAGATCTCACCTGGAGTGCTGCATCCAGCTCTGGGTTTCCCAGCTGAGGAAGGACATTGACCAGCTGAAATGTGTCCAGAGGAGGGCCACTAAATTGATAAGAGGACTGGACCACCTCTCCTGAGAAGAGAGGGTTGCATTGTTCAGCCTGGAGAAGAGAAGGCTCTGGGAAGACCTTATAGCAGCCTTCCAGTGCCTGAAGGGGGCTACAAGAGAACCAGAGAGGGACTTTCTGCAAGGGCATGTAGTGATAGGGCAACGGCTTTAAACTGAAAGAGGGTAGGTTTAGATTAGATATTTGGAAGAAATTCTTTCTTGTGAGGGTGATGAGGCCCTGGAAAAGATTGCCCAGAGAAGCTGTGGATGCCCCATCCCTGGAAGTTTCTAAGATGAGGTGAAATGCGGCTTTGGGAAACATGGTCTATTGGAAGATGTCCCTGCCCACAGCATGGGGGTTGGAACCAGATTAATCTTTATGGTCCCTTCCAACCCCAGCTGCTCTATGATTCTATGAATTACCTTGGAAATTAGTGCATGACAAGAGACAAAAAGGAAAGTAATTTCAGTGTCGTGGACAGGACGTTCTGACTATCTGAAGGTTCTTACTCTAATGAAGATGTTTAGATAAACATTTGGCAGGGTGGTTGCATTGGAAATCTAAATACAGTACCTAAAATGGAAAAATCTCACTGTAGCTAACAGACATTGAAACAATAATCAGTTTCTCTCTGTTTTTTAAAATCTAGTTAATTATGAAGATATATGGAAACCAGAAAGATCCCTGCCTCTGTGTGTATCTATTAATCTGCCCTTGCAAAAACCAGTATGACTGTGATCTCCTACGTGCATTTCTCCAGTATTGCTTTATCAGTTTGGGTGACATGCACGTTGAAGTCTTATACTCAGGGATTTTTTTTCTCAGAGAGAAGCCTAAAAAAGCCTTGAGAGTTTGACATGATAGGGCCTAATTGCACTGCAACTTCTCATAAATAAGGAGTCCCGAGCAGTAAGACTCTGTTGTTGCACAACTCCCCTACTGACGTAATCAGAGCCATTTATTTTCTTCTAGTATCTAGATGAGAATATCCAAGGATATTTTGTTTTTACAATCACATAATATGTAGCCAGATTACATAGCTACAGAATTTTCTTGTTTTCTTGCTTCAGACATATAACCTTTCACTCTCCTTTGCCAGTGCATCAGAGAGAAGTGAGTCTTTGTTTTTAAATATTTAGGAGGCTGAAGGATCACCATAGCTACAGACTTCAGCATCCCATGATGAGTTCACACACAGTGTTTGATCTGGGCCCTAGTAAGTCACAGAAGTCAGATCTTAAAATTAGCATATTTTTGTTCAAATAAAAATATACATTTTGTTTGATATCCATGTGCCTAAGGATCAAGGTTATTTTTCCTTCATTGAAAAAAGTTATAAAAAGGAAAGACACAAAATAGAGTATTCATAAAAACCAAAAAAAGAGAAAAACTTTAACTGTCTAAACAATTTCTAAAGTATGTGATGGAGACAAAAAACACAGCGGTATTTTCTGGCTTAGAGTCTGTGTTGGCATGATGTTTTAAAACCAGTTGTGGCTTTGCCACATGTAGGTAATGCCAATAAAAACTTTCCTAGCACTACAGACTATCATGCATTCACTTCAGATCTGTGAGGGAAGGGTAAATCCTTTCATAAACAGGAATGTCTTCAATAGCTAGCTACCTCAGCATATATGCACACAGCTATGCATTATATAGCCCAGCTGATAACACTGCCTATTATTAAGGTTGTCTGACACATTCTCATAAAGAGCTGGAGGCTGTTTCATAATGACTTTGCCAAAGTTTGACCATTTCAGTGGAAGTTTTCCAAGCTGGAATAATTTTTTTTTAAATTTCTGCCAAAATTGCCATCCATTTCCAAGAATTATGTTTAAAAATGTTTTCAGCCTATAAAATTATTTTGATCATCTTCTCTTAGAAAAGTTCTAGCATTGCTTTCTCAAGAGAAGTGATTTGAGATTTGGAGAAATGATGGCTCTTGCGTCAAGTGTGTGTTTTTAAATCTACCTATGAAAGTCCACCCATCATTGATATATTTATGAGCCTTTGTGGAGGCGCATTCTATACAATCTCAGCGAATACCTGTTGTAGTTTGGAAGCTGAAACTTCACAGCCAGTTTTTCACTCAGAGGGCAGGTCTGCACCCTTCATATCTGCTGACTGGGCTATGAGTAATCAATTCTTGCAGGGAAGCACGGGGCTGCATATGTATGACACACTGGGGTTCTGGGGTCTGTTCCAGGTTCAGCTTCAGAAGAGTCTGAAACTGTCCTGGTATTTTCCACCGTTTAAACCTGCTGCACCATCCTCAAGCAATCCAACTCAGTCATAGACTTTTGTCTTGCTGCAATCAATTTTCTGGCCAGTCTCAGTTCTATCCCCAGTCTTGGCCACCTGCTGCAACATTTAGTTGAGTCTCTTTGTCTTGCACAGACTACTCCTTCACTCCTCAGCATGGTTTTGCTTTAGCTTCAAACCCATTCTAGTTTAGCCTCTGCAAAAGCTCCTTGAACAGTATTCTCATTCATTGTTGAATTGATTCAGCCTAGAACAGGTACATCCTGTGCTGAAATATTCCATGAATCTATTACGAAGTTTGGACTTCCTAGGTGGCTTCTCATTTTACTGCTGAGCTTGATGGCACTGGTTGAGATAGTTTCTGGAAGGAATGAGGGATGGATAGCTAGTAACCACTGACACAATTTCCAATTACCCAGATATTCTGCCCAAAATACATGGCTGGAAGAAGGAAGGAATTATCTTTAGAGAAGGATTTATTGCATGCTATTTTGAGCACATCTTGGATCACTCAACAAGTCAGTAGATAAAGAAGCTGGCATTATTTCATGTTGAACAATGAAGAAGGGTACAATGGTATTAAGAGGAGCAGTGGATGAATACTGCTGTCTGAGATGAATTGCCAGTGCCTCACAGATGCCATGAGCTTGTGTAACTGGGTACAGAATGCTGTTGGCATCAGCTGGTAGTGTGTGGAGACAATGAAGCAGGCACTACCTTTGCCTAGGAAAGGCTCTGACCTTTGCAAATGCCATAAGGAAAGGGAGATTTCATGGCTTAGTTTTCCCTCATGATAATGTTTTATTAACCTTGTCCAAAGATGGCTGCTGTGGACTTCCCAAGCACTGTGGGCGTTGCGAAGTAGACCAGGTCCATAGTAATGTAGACACCTCTTTAGACAGATCATTATAAAATGATGTAGCTGAAATACAGCCCTATTACTTGATTTTTCATCTGAGTAGAAATACTTTATTGGTCTATACTGATCTTTGAAAGTGTAAAGGACTTAATATGTAGCCATGATCATAGTTAGGATTGTTGTGCTAAATGAAGTTGGCAGGGACTCATTTATCTATCCAGAAAGACTGTTGATAATAGACCTTCCAATTTTACCAGGGTGTTTTTGGAAGCTGGTTGTGCCATGAGCATCCAGTTAAGTCTGCTAAAACTGCAGTGAGGTTTTTCAAGGAGTAGAACTTTTTTTACATGTAAGAATTAATTGCTGATGTCCCTGTGGCATTAGGGTTAGGTCAGGAAGCTGTTAAGCACTAGATCTGTGGGTGACCTAGTTGCTAGATCTACCAAGGGACATTAAAAGAGATGGCCTCTGAGAAGTCCTGCCATCAGTGTACACTAGGAAAGACATGAATATTCCAAAGACTGACCTGAATAGACTGCCTGAAAAAAAATTACGCTGAGTTAGGGCTAACACTTGGGACATCTGTGGATTTCTACCTGGATAGTGTAAATGTCTGACAAAGTTGACTCTGCTGGTTTGAATTCCGTCATATCTTTTATCGTAAGTTTGATTCTTCTAATAATACATGTGGAAACTAACTCAGCAGCACAGACACATGTAATGTTGGCCTTCTTCATTTTTGGGAACTCTAATTTTTTCTGAAATATGAACACCAGATGAAGTGAGAAGGAGAAGCAGGAAGCTAGACTGTCAGGACTGGGATTAAGAAAAGTCATGAAAGAGAAAAATAGCAGCTTCCCTGGCACATAGAATCCAATCTGATAAATGAGTGGGAAAGTCCTCCTACCCTTCCTCTGATATTTTTTCTCCACTTCACTGAAGTAATGACAAGAAATTTAAGGCCAGCTGTTCTCTAAGGGCTGGCATCAAGGAGGGAGTAGGGATATGATTTAGTATATAGACTCTCTTGAACTTTAAACCATTCATCTTGTAAAGGGGACAGAGTTCACGTTTTTTCAAATGGTGTTAGGCAGTACTGTTTCTGTTTTCTCTTTTCTTACTGACCACAATCCTCACTTCTTTGTCTTTCAGAGCTGTGTGGGAAAAATGAAGGTGTCAAATGATCCCACTGCCGGGCAGAGCTCATCAATCTGTTACTGACCCTTCTCCTCCCTGAGATATTTCCCATGGTTGCCACAGGAGGAAGCTTTCTTTTGATAAACTTTGAGCAACTCAGTGGTTCAGGAATGCCACCAACCAATTTCTAGGTTTAACAGAGACGTTTCTTAGTTCACATGCGGGAGTAAGATTCAGCGCTAAATGTCAAGAAATTGAAACTGATCTGCTCATACTATGTTACAAAATAGCTGCAGTAGCAATATCAGATATCTGTTATGCATGTATCAAAGTGAGTTAGTGAGCCACTGAATAGGATATACCTTCTACTTTTCTGCCTGACATAATTTCTACATCATCCAAACCAGAAAAGATAAACCAGACCCCCCACCAGGGTGCAAAAATTCAGGTAACACTTTACCAATATCCCTTGTGACACATAAAGGGTACCAAATATGCCAAGTGTTGGTTGAAAGTGAAAGAAATACTAAAGGTTACAAATTTGAAACACATTTTAGTCTTAAATTTGGGACTGGATGCCTTTTGAAAGCCTAAGTTAGAGTTTAACCAGAAATGGACTTTATACTTACACGGCTGGCTGGATTTCTTCAGCCTTATCCTTCCTTTCTTGGATGAATCAGACAAGAATCAGATCAGACTGTGGGGGGATGAGACAAATTTATGAGGTTCTGATTGGTACCTGGGAAGGTTATTTTCTGCTGCAGACATATGTAACAGCCACAAGACACAACCTGTCACTGCTGAGTAAACTCTGAGAGATCCCATCTGAACCTTCTAACAATAAATAAATGTAAATACTTTTGGGGAAAAGATTTCATGAAGTATGCTCTCTAAGACATAACATATCTAGAGTAGCATATTCGGAAGAGATCAGCTTGCACTCAATGGCCAAGAGGGAGTAGTAAAACATTTATGAACACAAAATTGTTGCGATTAAGAACTTAACAAATGAAAGTCTTGGAGTTAAACTACATTTGAATAATATCTGTAAAGCATTGAAGGCAAGAAAATGTTTCAACAGAATTCTTAACCATTTTTTCTTTTGTGACATGTCTCCAGGAAAAGTATCCTGGGAAAAGTAATATTTTTGGTGAGATTTTCAGTGAAGGCAAATTGAGGTAAATACATGTTGGGAGAAAACTTATGGAAAAAGACCCTCCCCCCTCCCAGGCATGAAGGATGAAGCATCCCATGTATTCAGCAGGATGTTCCATGAACATGTATTCCAGACCAGGCCTTAGACCTGGTGCAGTGGTATTAATCAGCCCAGGCTGTGGTACAGCTATGTTGCCATGGGAGTAACACACTGTTTGACATACTTGGCAAATGCATTCTATTCCTCTGTGATAAAGTATTCCAACAAAAGAGCTAAGACCTTGTAATAAGAAGGAGAAAAAAATGGTGTTCACAGTAACTGTATAACTCACATCTCTATTCCCTAAATTCACTCTATAAAGGGAGATATTTCTTCTTGTGCAACAACATAGTGCTGCTCTGATAATACCTCTGAAATAAAAAAATACTGCCTGAGCTGAGGTGATGTTCAGAGCTAGCGTAATCTTCAGCCAAGGGCAGAGAGGTGAGTGGCGTGGGGAGTATTCATATCCAACCACTCTTGATGCACCAGCCTAAATGATTACTTAACCACTGACATTTAATCTCATGCACTTAGAGCCAAAGCAAGAAGCCTTACCTGCTTTATTGTCTCACACCCTTGAAATAATTGAAGCAGCCCAAGTTTTAGTTTGTTTTACACAACCTTGAAATTGTTTTGATCCGGGACTGTGTCTGTTATGGAAATTTTTGGGCATACTGCTGACACTCTGGCACAAGAAGATTAAATAGTTTTCCTGTTGCTAAGCCTTTTTTTTTATTGACAGTTCCTGTCAAAAAAGAGGAATCTGAAATGTCATTGTCCACAACTCATACAAAACTAGAAATCTGAAGTCTAAACCAGTGACTCTATTGGTGACATTTGGAACATTTTCTTCATTAGTTTTGGCTCATTATACCTCCCACATAGCTTAATCTACAGGCTCCAGCTATGTTGTTGGAAATGTCTTGTGCTATCATTTGCTGAAAGGGAGTGAAGACAGTTAAGAGGAGAAATGGGCAACAGCAGATTATCATGAAAGATTTTGGTAAGTTTGGAAGATGTTAGCATACAGCTCATTAGAGCAAAGATCTAGGGCATTAAACTCTCAAAAGCCATAAAGAAGGGAGATACACAAACATATGCATGTTACACACACACAAATACACAAACATATGCACTCCTCTGGAAGGAGGAAAATCTGGGGAATTGGCCTGCAGTAAACAGAGGGACAGCTAGACTGATTCCAATTTGGGGTCACAGACAGAAAAGGATTTTAGGTGGGTTGACCCTGTCTGGCTGCTGGGTGCCCACCAAAGCTGCTCTGTCATTCCTCTCCTTATCTGGGCAGGAGCAAGGAAAAAAAAAAGCAAAGTTAATTGGTTGAGATAAGAACAGGGAGAGATCACTCAGGAATTAGTCGTATCCATTACTCATGGATAAAACAGACTCCACTTGGGGAAAGTAATTGAATTTATTACCTTTCAAATCATCATAGGATAAATATACAGTTCTTCTCTCAAGAGCGATACAGAGGTAGAGAGGAGATGAAGAGGAGAAGGATTTAAAGCTAAAATACCTGATGTAACATGGGCTATAGAGTGGAAACTGGGTGGGGTTTCAGCATGTTTCTCTCAGTACTTTATGCAGTAAGAAGCTGTACTGAGGAATAGTGAATAAAACACTTGGGTAGGCAGCAGGACCAGAGCAAACTCTGAATAAAATCAAGGAAAACAATGAAAAGGGAATGAGAATGTAGAAGGGAAGAGGAGACATGAGAAAGGAATAGTGTCACCAGCAAGTTCAGGATACTTATTAACCAAGAATTCTGACTGAATTACAATCATTCTGTGAATGAATTCCAGCTGCAGTTACAACTTTTTCAAATCTTTTGTGCAGCTGAAAGTATTTCAGAACAATTTTTAACTACTGGGTTTACAAAAGAAACTATAAAAAAAAAAAAAGAGAACGAAAGAAACAATTTTAATAACTCCCTTCTTTTATAGGTTAGCCTGATTCCACAAAAATGCACAGCATTCTCCTGGGGCTGAACTGCTTTGGACTTTGGCTTTTAGCAGAACCTTTTTTGATATTTGTGGATTATTAGATAAAACTTCCATTTATTACAGATATCCAAAGAAAAGGCCTTTGACCACAACATAGTCTAGTAATTGCTTACATGGAAATATGCATATTGGTATATTGGTGTCTATATATCTACCTATATATATATATATGTATATCTACACACGAAGGCAAAACCTCCAGCTCCCTATAAGACTAATTGTTCAAAGGATCAAAGACTGAAATTAAGGAATAGTGCTAAGTCATGTCATTTCAAGTCTGTAACCTTCTGTAAATACGGAAAAATAACTTTTTTTTCCTTGTAGTCTTAAAACATACAGAATGTTTAGCAAATTGAGGTTGATTTATTCAAAGCATTGTTGGCTTATTAACTCCAGTCAAGACATTAAATGAATACACCAGTAATCAAATCAAAATTTTATCAGACTATCCATTCTTTAAAATACCAAGTTTTAGACATCATAACATTGTCTACAAGATCTTACACAAAGAAGAGAAAAAAACTGATCAAGTGTTTTAGACAAAAATCAATTTCTTTTGGAATATCATTTATATATTCTTGTATCTACATACTGTTATAGTAGGTTATACAGAAATCCCTAAATGCTGACTCCTTACTTACAGTCTTTGTAACATACAATACTGTTGTAATTTCCCTTAGACGATAATGTTTACTTGTCCAAAAGTAAACCTGATGGTTGTAGAACTTATACATGGTTTATTGTTCACCTACGTAGAGCCATACCATCCACGCATCCTTTTATTCAGGAAAAGGCTGGTAATTTCACCCCATTAAGAAAAAAGGAAATTAAATATGTTTTTTGAACAGCAGCTTTTCAGCTTAAAAGGCCTCTCTAGTGCTGCAGTGTCAAACCCCCCAATGCTGAGCAAGGGCTCTATATCTGCTTCATGTCTTGATAGTATGGGCTAGTGCTCCAAATAGTTGACTGGTCAGACCAGTAGTAGCTGTTTAGCCAACAACAAATTCTTCTTTTCCAAATTAATAAATCAATCCATTTATTTTCCCTTAGCATGCCTGCCTAGAAACCCACACAGTAAATAGGAAATTCTACCCTTTAGCAACACGTTCCAATCTTTTTCAAAATACGATTGACTGTTAAGACAAAACCTGGAAAGTCCTTCTCAAACTGAAATTGTTATGATATAAATTACACAATTTACAAGGAAAAAAAAAAAGACTACCATAAAATGGAAAAAAAAAAAACCTGTGAAAAATCAGCATGCAAACAGACAGGCATTTGACACCTATTTCAGTATCAGCTGTCAGCATTTGCTGGTCAGAGGAAGAAATGTAATCATTGGTACAAGACTCATAAACTACCAAGATGCACGCAGATTTTTTTGGCCTCAGTAAACTGCCAAGCTACTTACTGGCAGGTCAGTTCAGGAGAAGGAAAATATGCTTGGAGGCTGCATTTTGGAATCCAAAACAAACAAAACAAAACAAAACAAAAAAAAAGGAAAAGAAAAAAAACCAACCCCCCCCCCCCAAATTTATAGAACAATACATTTCCGTAGCTGTTGTAGACTATGAGGATTTGTTGAAACATAAATGTCAGCTGTATTATTTAAGGTACTGTCCAGTAGCATGTTGGACTCCAGCACCAGATTGACCCACTAGAAAATAACCATTTGTCTAGGCAATCACCAGCAGTTAATCTAAACTCCAAACATATTTAAAATACAGTAATACAGCCACCAAAACCACAATGTACATATCTGGCCATGGATTATTGTGGTTTTTTCTAAATTTAGTGGTTTATTACTATGTAAAAAATGGAAATAGTTAGTTTTATTTATCAATTGATTTTCAGATCAGGACAGCTACAATGTCTGGCAATCTGATGTTGACCTGGTCACATCAGCAATTGCTGCTTTATAGCCAAAATGTTGTAATTACAACCTAGGTGCTCAGTAGCCACGTTGAATGACTTGGGCAGGTTTGTTCCTGTTTGCATTCCCAAATTGCAAAACACATTATGCTTGCACACATTTTTATGACAAGGCACAAACACAATGGGAATCTGGAGCATGCTTTCATTTGCAGTTAAGGGTTGAGACATAAAGAAAAAGCCGAAGCATGGGGAAGCCTAACAGCTGTGTCTTTTCACTGGTAGAGGAATTTGTGTACATTCAAGTAACTGATATTCAGAGTGAATAGTTAGCTTTTTCATGAAATAAAAGAGTGAA
Source organism: Edolisoma coerulescens (assembly GCA_013397115.1). Lineage (NCBI taxonomy): Eukaryota > Metazoa > Chordata > Aves > Passeriformes > Campephagidae > Edolisoma > Edolisoma coerulescens. The sequence goes on from VWZW01005609.1 coordinate 744,872, forward strand.
AAATGAAATGCTACTATGCATCATCATGTTTGTGCTGGACTCCTGTAAATCCTGTTATAATAGACTGCACAAAGTATTTTACATCACTTAATAAAATCTCTAAGTTCAGAGGTCATCACTTGCAATCCCAGCTCCCTAACCAACATTATTATTAACATAACCTGGCATTATGTTTACAGTAAATTAGAAAAATTCACTGTAAGCACAGACATAGGAACTAGGGAAAAGATTTCATCTGAAACCATGTGGCAACCATTCTAGGTTTTACTAAACCAGAAACCAGTTATTTTCAGCTGTAAATCTCCCCTGCAAGCTGAGGTGAAAGAAAATATACATTTCATGGAATACCAAGTGTAGTAGATCAGTGGAAAATAACTCAGAACTGTGTTCAGTCTTCAAACAGCACTCCAAAGGAGCCCTTGGTGGCCAGCCAAAGGATCTAGCTTTCAGTTTGTCATATTTCTCACTGATTTTCAGCCAGTCTTCCACTGTTTCTCTCCCCTGCCCCATCACATTTCTTTTACTTTTGTCTAATGCTTCTGTATTTTCCAGAAATAGATGTAGAGTAGTTAGGGCATCAATCCACTTAATGAAAAGAAGACTTAACGTCAGATTGTGCTTTATAGAATACCCTTTTATGAATTAACAAGCAACAATATTTAAAATTTTTTTGGGGCAGTGTGTGATAGCATTCCTCTATTTCTCAAGTGCCTGCACTTCTTTCCCACATGCAAAATCAATAAATTTTCAGAACCAAACCTTTTGAATGTATTAGATTCTAAACATCGCTGATTTAAAGAAAGGAATGAACATATACTTTATTCAGAGGCCTCCTGTTTTCCCATAGTCAGCAGCCTTAGCAACACTCCTATAGCCTGTTTTTTCTGTTGTTTTTCTGTAACTGTGACACAGTATCTGTGGCTGACACAGCATAGCTGTGTTCACTTCAGTGTTCTGATCACTCAAAAAGAGATTTCCAACCTCTCTGCAAGCCTGTGATAGCTTTAGAACCATTTAATGCATTTAATACCTCCATTTAAAAGCATTATGAAACCACTTGAAGCATCAAATTCAGAGATTCCTACTAGGAAACCATCCACCCTCATTATTTCAAGCAGTGCCCTTTCAGCATTACACTCACATAGTAGAGGCCAGTGCCAGGAAAGGAGGAAATGTTGTCTCTTTCCTCTAAGATGGATTTTTTGTAATTTTTAAGCTAAACCAGCTGACCTAAAATACTAACCAAACCAAAATTCTGCAAAAGCTTGAGATGCTGTTTCCCTGTTCTGCAAACTACTCTAACAGCTAAGAACTCCCAGTGCAGACTGGAACAAAGCTTATTGACCCAAGTACAGCCAGGACCTCTCTCATAACCTCTGGTCCACAGCAAATGTGTCCCTCTAAAAGCAGCACTTACAGTGATTATTCACCACTTGTGACCCCTCGTACCCCACGTACTTTTGTCTCCACCACAGTTAACACCTTTGCTTCATAGCAGACCTCAGAAACAGCATTACTGACTCCAGGTCTTTTGAATTCATGTTGCATTGAAAACTTAGTGGCACATTTGCTTTCTATTGGGGAAATTCCTGTCAAAGTCGTTTGCAATCTCTACTTCTTCTGTATATTTTTCTAGGATGTGAAATATTAGCAAAGAAAAAAGAATAGCTCAAAACAATTTAAGAGAATAATAGTATTTAATTTACTCAATTGCAGCAAAGCAAAAAGATCAGCAATAGGGTTAAAGGTGACAGATTCCATCTTCTATGTAACACAAAAATTAGTTTATTGTGAGGGAGTTAGGCTTTCAGATTGTCTACATGTATTCAAGGCACTATTATTATTATTACCCAAAATCTCCATGTTACACAAGAATCATCTTTTGAAGAACACTCAGAAGAATGTGCACATCAAAACACATGTTAAATGAGGAGAAAGGAAGCTGTACCTGGTAGTTTCCAACTGAGGAAAAAGAAATCCATTAGTCCGTTTTTGAGGAATAACCTACTTAAAAATTTGGTGACCTAAGAAAAGCAGGAGTTACATCATTCTTTCATTGTTCCTAGAAGGAGAAAACACAAGAACCTTTCAGAGATTTCCTCTCTGACATGCTTCACTGTTATGAAGTTTGGTAGCACTCTGAAGGCGTTATCAAGGTGTTATAATCTTGGATGCCATATTGGAGCCTCTGCTCTAAAATACATGTTTTCCAGGTGTACCTCCTTTCACTGACAGAGCTCAGGTTTAGTAAAGAAAAGAACAAAAAGAAAACACCCAAAAACCCAACAGCCAAAACTTTACCTCGACTGTAACATCATTCTTGCATATCTGTCTTTTCTGGTCCATGACATCAAAACCGTTGTCCTCAAAACTGTACCAATTTTCAGAAATACACAAGTTGGTGATCCAAAGCACTCAATCCTTTGTCATTAACCTAATCAAAACTCTATGAATCCTTTAGAGGGTTAAGTCTGAGATGAGTGCATGTGTATGCCTACTCAGCTTGATTCAGCACTGCTTTCAGAAGCAGAAACAAGTTCATGCTGTTGTCTTGGTCTGAATGAGAAGCACAAGTGAAACTCATCTCTTCTAACATTAGACATTCCCTAGAGACTACAGCTGGGTGAAAAGATGCGATGGGTGGGGAGCAGCATTTTACCACTGAATTACTGCTTGAAACCACACTGATGGATTTCTTACAGAAATCTTTGGAAACTGTAGGAGTAAGGCTTCTACACCCAGGCCTTAAACTAGATTGTAAATAATTCTCAAAACAATTATTCAAAAGCATCCCATGTCTCATGTATTTTTTGAAACAACGTGAAAAAAAGATGGATATCAACAATAACCTGGTTAGACTGAAAATAAAACTCTACACCTAAGGATAAAACCCCTTCTATCATGATGTATAGTATGATCATGCACCCCTTTCTCACTGATTTTCTAGTGGTATTAACCTTACCTCTGAATTAAATTTAACCTGAAATTATTTCATCTTGTTTTTCTATTGCCCTTTTCAATGCAACATTGGCAAATGGTGAAAGGTGAGTTAAGATCAGCCACATAAACCTGTTTCTGTGAAGAAACTGTCACGGTAATGGCCCAGAAAAAGTCCTTTTTGTGGAGTTATGTAAAACAAAGATGTGATTTCCAGAACTTTGAGAGAACTAGAAATCAAGGCAGAGTTTAACTGAGACTGAACCACACACAAAGGTTTTATTTAACCCTTTATTTGTTTTATTCATCTTCACATCTAAAAAGTAGGATTTTCAGGGTTATTGAATATTTCATACAATATGATCAGAGCAACTTGTGGATATTTAGTATTGTTTCTGCCGAAACAGTGGAGCTGTAAAAGATACAAAGAAGGGTGACAAGATGGATCAGAGCTATGGTTAAACAGATTAGGGTTTCTTTGGGTTGAAGAAAGGCCAACTGAAGGAGTATAAAATATCAGTGTGTATAAGTCTTGAATGAAAAAAAGAAAGTGAATTCATTATGCTTTATAGTTGAAGAAATAAAGGATATGCAATAAAATTACTATTAATGGCTTCATACAAACTTAAGCTACACATTCAGATGAAACATGAATTTTGGAAGAGATTGCTATGGGCCTCAAATACCCATTTTAGAAGGGATTAGGCAAATTGTCAAGGGTTGTAGCTGGCAGAGGCTGCTTAACCTTTAGTAAGTGCACAATGTCTGTCTTCACACATGTAAGTATTTAATTCATTGATTTTTGGAAACTACATGTCTATGAGGAGAAGAGCACTCAGCCTTTTCACAGGCTGTTCTTACTGTCTCTCCTGGCTGTTGAATGGAGACAACAGAGATGAACCCATACGGTTGTTTCTGAGTTCACATGGTTTTAACATCTCATGTGATAGAATAGTGAAGTCAGTGGTCACATAAAGCACATGTGAAAACAGTCTTGTGACATTTGGTCCCAGACTAACTTATGCAGAGTGCTGACACACTGTTAGAATAATAATAGCTACTTTCTTAATATGAAATGTAGATCCCTGGCCATTGTCTATTAGATTAGGTAGGCTTTGACATTCACTTTTCGGTAGAATCAGTGTCTGAATGCCCAAACAGGAAAGTGGGATGTCTAGCTTGGGTGGTCATAAACAGATACCTCTTACTGTTGGTCCTGAGGAAAATATTATCTATTTCTAGGGGCTTCCAATTATGGGCTATGATGACAGACAAATACAGATTTACCAAAATATCATACCCAATCCGAAGAAAAGCAGTTTGAATGGTGCTCATGAGCCATTGGTTCAAAGTTGTGGGCAATAAAGAAGCACTTCATAAAATACAATATTTGTTGCCTCACCCTGTCCCCCTCCCCCAAATGACATCTGTATATTGATTACAAGATTTGGTATAAATATATAAAAATAGGTTGAACAAGAAAAGTATATGTTTTCAGTAAAATATTGTACCACAAATAGAACTGAACATTGAACTACAATAATTCAGTGGATAACAAAGAAACATGAGATACTTTATAAATACTTTCCTCTGACAATTCCACTGAAACTAAAATTATTTTAAGTGTTTAAAACAAATTGTAGAATGAACTTAGAGAAAATTAACATTTAAACACAGATATCCACCAAAGTCAGGTCTATCATATATAGATGGAGCCATAAAAATGAGTGATTCTCCAAAGCCAAATTGCTGTTTTCTATTTTAATAAACTCAGAATCCCCTACATATGTGCAAATCCTGCTTTGGCGTTAGGTTAACAGAGAGATTTCTGGCTTCAAGATTAGTTTTATGTGATTTTTCCAGGACAAAGAAACAGCACTGCTGAGCCACAGTAGTCTGCAAATCTAAGCCCAGCTCCTCATGTGCAGCAGACCAGTGTCAGGTGCATCAAAGACGAAGAGTGGCATAATTAATCTGTCATTTTGAGCCTTTTGGCTCTAGAGGTTTCCAGCCTTTTACAGTAAAATGTCTCAGCCTTAACACTTGAGAAAAACTATCTCTTTAGGAATTATTTGGCTGATTAAGTCCACCAGACCCTAAAACTTCTTTTCCTGCTTTTCACCTCTATCCATCTGCCCAGCTCACTCCATTAATCTCTTTAAGGCAAAAATATCTAATTTATGTAATAATAGAGTTAGTTTTGTTCTGAGTTCATTACTGCTCTGAATATTGACTCTAGAAGTAAGACAACTGTTATATCTGCTTCAGTTTGCCTAAAAGAATAAAATACTTGCCTTATTAGCATTGCTGGTGTCCATGCACAAACATCTGTGTAAGTGCTTTCCTGTGTCTTACCAGAGCTCACTAAAGTAATTTGGAAGATTTTATGGTGTCTTTTAGAGAGAAAGACCAGATGAAAATACAAGGAACCTACTCCCCTAGTACCGAACACCAGCTGAAAACTTTTGTTTGTTAAATATGTGTTTAGCTATGCCTAAAGAGCATGCAATATACAGTTTCATTGTGACTGTGGGACTGAGAGGCCAAAAAAAGAAGTGGGCTGCAGGGAAGGGCTGGGAATGAGAGTATGCAAAAAAATTTCCCTCTCTTTTGTGTCCCTGCCAACCAGCAGACTGCACAAAATTGGTTCTGAGGCAGCAGCATTATTCTTCTCAAAGCTTGTAAGAAAAAAGTCTATTAGTGTGATCCCAGCTGGGCAGCTAACCTGCCTAGCAGGGGTACAGTGAGAAACTTGTGCCTCATTTGTGGCAAGAGCAGTGTAGCAACTGATGCAGCCTGTAAACCTTTGCTCCAGAGGAAATATGAAGGTATTAGTAAATGTGAGTTAGAAAGACAGAATCTGGTCCTAAGTAAATATTGTTGCCCTACCTATTTGTTTTCCAACCCAAAGGAACATAGATTTCAAAGCTGTGTTATTAGGATGTAATCTAATGTAAGTGCCTCTGAGGCACTTTCTGTACCAGCTGCTATCCTCTCTGTTCCAAACAACAGATATTACAAATAAAAAATATTTATTTTATTTGGGGCTTTCCCACAGACTATTTTTAAATAATGACTTCTGAAGAACTGTGCTGGCCGTGTTTCAAATGCTCACAAGTTAAAGCCATGAAGATTCTTGTTTTAAGCTCTTTACTTCTCAGCAAGGCAACAAGAATGCCTGAGAAAGCTTTGTGCCCAAGAGAAGAGAATGTGAATCCCACTGTCATTCCCTTACAGTACTTTGCAGCATCTAATAGTCCTTGGATCACGTAGGCACAGTCATTAAAATATTGTGCTCTCAGATTATGTCTAGTAACAGGGCAAAATGAACAATATCTGCATGTGTTTCTAGCTCATGAAGACACGCAGAAGGCAAATTGACTATTTTCACTGGTTTCACAGTCAGTGGAATTATCACATTACTTATCACTCACGAAGATACTGGCAGACATGGTGCTAAAGGATTTGGTACCGAAATTATCCACGTTTCTCCACTCCTCTTTCCCTCCTTTATGGAACGCAGGAGCTGCAGCTCTTGTGTGTGTTGCAGACTCATTTTCCCTTCCCAGCTCTGTTTGGGAAACTGTAGTGCACAGGCGGGACAGTGAGCCTCCAGTAAGTCCATGTGTCACATATGATGTCTTAACCCATAACAGACTGTAGGATTATTTTTGAACTGAAACCTCAATATAGTTAGAAGTGACCCTACATCTCAGAAGTGTGAGGACGTAAGGTTTGCAGCAAGCCAGGACTTTAGGAAAGCACACAAGGTCTTGTGTCCCACATAGAGATGTCAGATACTGTTGTATCAAAGGCAATTCATCCCAGAGCTCATCTCACATTGTTGGAGGGAACCACTCACAACTGGTTTTTGTATAGGTCATTTCTGCAGAACCTTTGCACATGTGCTTGTGAGATCTAGTATTTAAAAGGCTTCTGACTCCAGACTGTAGCATTCGAGAGCTGGAACAAGAATTCTTTTGTCTAAAATATTAATGAAGTCTTGGTTGCTGTTGGTATATTTTTGATAAGAAAACATCTGAACATAAATTTGGAAGGAGATAGAGATAATAGGAACATAATCAGTGACTGCTGGCATGCGATGTCAGACCATGTAATAGAAAACATCTTCAAGGTCCCATGGGATAGTAAATACAATGATCAGGATAGTAATCCAAATTTTTTTTTTTTATTTTAACTTATGAATCTGGAGAGGGAAACACAGTCACATTCTGCTAAGCTTCAAGAATTCTGGAGAAGAGTAATTGCTACACTTAATATTGAAGTTTGCCTTTCCAGTGGACTCTAAATTTTTTACACAGGAGATAACACAAGTCTGTCAAAAGCTACAGAGAGCAAGAAAATGTTTTGTTAAGAGCAATTTAGTGTCTACAAGATTAATACTTTAGAAATAGAAAACCAGCTGTGTCTCTGAGTACTGCTGAGTAGTAAATTGATTTGACACACCTGGGTAATCTGCTTGTGATGTATCTTTGTTCAACTTTTAGATTTGGAAGTTACATCTACATTTTCAGGGTTGTGATTTCATACCAGAGACTTATGTTTATTATTTCATATTAGTTATAACACAATGTATGCCGATTTTCAGCAGTATGGTATCTCCAAACAGCACAATATCATGCAATCTCTGGTAAGTGAAGAATAAACTGTTGAAAGAATGGTTTGGGTTTCTTTCTGTAAGTGAGCAAATGTTTTATTTTTGTTTAACATTATGAATGATGTCTTCATGGCACCACATTTGATAGATATGTTCTCACTGTCTTTAAATGATCTTTGCTTTCAGTCCACCTCTTTAGTGAGTTGCCAGTTCCAGGTATCACTTACCCATGTGGTATTGTTATTTGTTTCATTTCTTTGTAACTAGAGTAGCTCCTAGTAGCACAGACACCATTTGAAACTCATTTTATTAGAGGTTGTGTAAATCAAGACCAAAACCCCGATGTCTACTCAAAAGATTTTAAATAACTTAGATAATAATCTAAGAACTCAGTCTTGATTTGGAAATGGTGGAATATCCCTCCATGATTCAGATGAAGACAGAAAAGCAAGGGGGAAATCCCATGTAGGTCAAACTTCATACTTCTGGCCAAGAACCTTACTCTTAGTTTTTTTCTGTTGGACTAGAAAAATAATTGTTGGACATGGGTATTGTCTGGGTTCTGTCATTGCCATCTTTTTTGCTGCTTGAAATTTTTATGGTCTGGAACCCAGTTTCTGTTGTGTTGTACAGTGGAAAAACAAAGGAAAAGGGCCTCAGACTCTGGATTTCAAACAAACTGAAGTGGAGAAGCTTGACTTGGAAAGCTAAAAATATGCTGGTACACATTGTTTCTGAAGCCTATTTGCATACCATGTACGCGGGAGAGGGTAAGCCTGAACAACCTATAAATTAACATATTATCTTGATATTCACAAACCATTAACCAACACAGTTGTTTAGCTGTCCAGCATATTTTGGGGTATTTGATTTATCTCATGTTTTTATTAGTTTCTTTTCTTTTGGAAGAAGTAGGTTTTCAGTTTGCTTAAACGCCAGGGTTTAGCTGAGCATTACATCAGATTTTTTCCAAACCCTTGGGAAATGGCCAATGCATATGGACATATTAAACAGCACAGACAAAGGATGAGGGATATAATGTCTATGGAGAAAGTCAGTTCAAATGCTAGTAATTTCATTTAACATTTTATTTTTCTCATTGAACAAAACTGTTACACATGCCACATGTTTGGAGATTAGGGATTTAAGGTAGGGCTGCTTGGATCTGGTACTTCTGACACGTGGTTGGTTTGCAATATTCTCTGATATCTTTGCATCTGACAATAGAATCACAGAATCGTAAAACCACAGAATGGTTTAGGTGGGAGGGGACCTTAAAGGTCATCCAGCTCCAACCCCCCTGCCATGGACAGGGACACCTTCCACTAGACCAGGCTGTGCAAAGCCCCATCCAACCTAGCCTTGGATATTTCCAGGGATGGGATGTCCACAACTTCTCTGGGCAACCTGTTCCAGTGCCTCACCACCCTCACAGGAAACATTTTTTCCTACTATCTGATCTAAACCTACTGTCAGTTTGAAGCCATTGACCCTTGTCCTAGTGCTACATATCCTTGCAAAAAGTCTCTCCCCATCTTTCTTGTAGGCTCCCTTCAGATACTGATAGTTGATCTATGCCATAACCAGTCATCTTAGTATCTGGTCTGATTCAGAGAGATGTTGGTATCTCCATTTTATAGCTGAGGCGTTGAGACACAGGACTGAATTGATCAATCACAGTTATTTAAGCCACAAAGTCAAAGAAATCCATATAGAAATAATTTCTGCATACAAATTCTGCCTGATGGGAAAGGTGGGTTTAATTTTGAAGTGGGACGAAGGGGAAGAAATTAACTAACATCTCCTGGACCATGTTTGTGGTGTTGTCTTGACTTTAGGGTGTGGTACAATATTTCTGGCTCCCTCTCTGGTTTTTAACAATCAGGCAGACTGCCCATAGCACACAGCAATACCAAAATGTGCATCATACTTCAGGGATGTGCATCACAATAGTACCTTGGCAGGCCTGTTTCTATATTGTGAAGACAATGAACATGATTTATTTTCACAGTGGAATTCAGAAGCTCAAATTATATCCATCTGTGGTAACTCCTTTCCCAATGCTGACATCTGTAATATACTACAACTGTGATGTTGCCTTTAGTCCAGAAAATAGGTGGGCTAACTTTTTCTGGCAGTAAATTACTGTAGAAGAGAGTGAGTACTGATCCACACCACGATGGAATTTAGACAGAGGCCATAGTGGGACTGTAAACTAATTGAGCAAGTGGTGTCATTCCAGTGTGAGACACACTTGTTTGTGTTTTAAGCTATAGTCTTACCTTTCCAGACACTCACAAATTGAATGAAAAATGTAATAATAATAAAAGCAAAAATTCAGAACTTGACTTAAGCAAAAGTTGTCCAGGCAGCTAATGTAAGAATTGAATTGTAATAGAGACCTATTCTAGCATCCTTTTCCCTGTCCTGCCCTGCTATTTGGTATGCATTTATGGGGGCTACATTGCGAATGGGAAGGAAACAGAGATGATGTAAGTAACCCTTGAAAAATGAAGAGAAGGACAAAGACTAAGCCACTTTGCAAGGCTTTGTCCTATTTAGTCACAAAAATACCAGCTGAAGTTAAGGGACATCTTGTTTAGTTATAAAGAGGAATAACTTTCTGCAGAAACACCTCTAACTGTTGCAGATATAAGTTCATTCTGAATTTGGCTGTCATGAACCAGTCAAAGATTTAAGTGGTAGCTGTAATTGAAAACACACTGATGACACTTTTGCTGTTTTATTTATTAATACTTCAGTAATCCTTTGTGGTTTCAATAAGAACTAAGACAGGGAAGGAGCCATTGGGCTGGAGACTCTACCAAAGAATGCAGACAGACTCTGCTTAAAGGTTAACAAGGATACTCAGAAGATTAACAGAAATTACCACAAAAGGGTTTCAGTGTTATACAGAAATATAGGCACAGCATAAATGGTGAGAGCAAAGATAAATTCTTTCGTGTAAGATAGTAGTCTTGCAAGGTATTCATAAAGATTTACTTTTGTGAAGTAGGATTTTTTACCCTTTCTTCTTTTGCCTGTAAGAAGAATGGAGTTACTTTAGTCTCACTCTAAACCAACCTTTACAGGAATATCATTCTTTTTATTAGCTGAAGAGGGAACCTACTTGGGCTTGGATCCCATTGATACCAAATGTTAACTTGCTACAGTGTGCTATGCATCCTTCTTTATGTATGTTGAATTCTAGCTCATTTTTCCCCCGTACTTTTCAAGATGCCAGATGACCTTAGGACCAGTTTTTGGTTCCTAAAGTACATGAATATTTCATTCAGAAATAATATAATTGTCATTGCTGATTTCTCATTGCAGTTTGTTACTAAGTTTCACTGGTAGCCTAAAGAAATTTTGACTCCCTTTCTCTTTTTATTAAATAAGTTGGCCAATATTATTAAATATTTGGCCATAGATACCTCTGAAGTTTCAACTATCTCCATTACTGCCTGAAAGAGTAATAATACAAACTCAATGTAGTATGAATAGCTCAACTGTTTGGACTAAGATTTATGTAGAGGAATTGATATACATGATTGTATTACCATGTTTGTGGTTTACATAAATCTTTTATACTTTGACATTCAAAACTCTTACTGATCAGTTTGTATAAACATGTTTCTTATTAGTTAGTCTTAACGTATTTTGTTGAATCAATGCAAAGGGAAATGGTGATGCTAAGCAGACGAAAAGAACAGCATGATTCAGGGATAAACAACTGAGCCCCTTTCAAATTCCTTTTCATCACTGAACACAGGATTGCATGACAGAGCTCATCAGGATACATGTAGTCACCTTCATTACAGGTTGTGAAAAGATCTCACCTTTTGTTACTATTGGAATCTACTGTCCCTTCAATCTTTCAGCTGTGAAGAACCATACGTATCAATATGAATATCAAATCAGCCTCTGCCATAAAGGATGAAGAATATGCACACATGATACTTTCTAGTAAACATTTAAATACACTGCAAGTATCAGTGCTGAAATACATTAACAGCAAAGAATCTGTCAAAAATCAAACAACTGTCAGCTTATGTGAAAAAATAACCATTTCCCTCTATGAAAGACCCCTGCTTGTTCACGCTGCTCTTATTTTAGGTAATTGTGGCATTGATAAAGATGCACCTCAGTTTATTTTTTCCAAGAAAATAGGAATGCCGTATATTGGTTTATCCTTACCATGTGAACTCAGATTCTTTATTTTCACAAGGTTTCCTCTTGGTAGACAAAACCCTAAGAGCAGTTAAAGCACAAATCTTCTATGATCACCAAAATCTATGATCACAAATCTTCTATGTTGGAAAACAAGAAAACTGAGATGCATAGATTAAGTAAGTTGCATAGGAAGTCTGTTGGCAAGACTAACATTATGTGCTTTTAGCTCATTTTTGGACAACTCTATACGAATGAGTCAGGTGAATGACAGAAAATGATACTGGAGGAGCTGCAGCTGTAATGTGATAGTAGGAACTACTCAGTGATGAGGCTAACTAACTTTTGGATACAGAGTTTGAAACTAGTAGAGGGAGAACACTACGGAGATTTTCAGATACCAGAGTCAGAGAAATATTAGCAGGGACTAATACGACCACTATGCCATGATATCCCCATGACCTCTGTATATTTTGGGAGCAGACCTGAAATCCAACCAAATCCAAGATGCATCAGACAATGTTGGGAGGGTGGATTTGAAATTTTATAATGGGAATTGTCCAATTAGCAAACTATTAATTTAATGCTTTTCTTTTTCACCATTCATTACCCCCCTCCATTGATAACCACCTCTAAAACATTTGATGTAAAAGTCTGCACTTCTGGAACACCTCAAATTGCCAAGGAGCTGCAGGAAAACTCATAGCTGCAGTAATGGCAGCAGCTACAGCAGCAGCACTTGTGCCAGGAACAGCAGCCCCAGCAGACCCTTGTCAGATGTACACAGCTGCAGATGAACCACTGCTGATCCGTGCAGAATGCTGGTTCATTCACTTAGTATGTGTTGGGAAGTAGTTCAAAAGATGCAAAAAATTCACAGCTTAGTTATATGTTCTACCCTTCTCATTTTCAGCCTTTTCCTGTCTCATGCAGTATGTGTTTTGATTAGCCAGTGTCCTCGCATAAATAATATGCCACTGAATTGCCACAAAATCATAGTCCACCCATGCTCAGCCAATTTTATCTGACTAAGTTTGGAATAGTTTGTGCTAAGTTTTTAAAACATATAAACAAAAGATGCTAAGACAATACCACAGTTGCAAAAACCTGGAGAAATAAAAGCTAGAAAAAATAAGAAATAATGCACTGCCTGTGTGACTAAAATGTATATATAAAAAGGGGGCTGAAATATTACTTTATATGTTCATTTCTTCCTGGTATCTGCACTTCTTCTATGCTTGTTGGCAACCAACTTTTCACAACCCCAGCATGATGGCCAGCCTGATTCCTCTTCTTATATTAACTACCAGGCCATAGGGAGAATATTGAAAATTATGAGCAAATCTCAGTATTTTCAGTTCCTCTATCTATCACCAGAGGGTCTCCCTTTCCAAGAAAAGGAAAAATCAGGAAAGCTCTGGGTTTTGGAGTATGCAGAGGGCACTGAGATCTTTTAGAGAGTCTAACTACCAGACTCTAATAGAAGGCTGACTGAAGGTGGGCTAACTGCTATGGTTAACATAGTTAAGAGCTCATAACAATGAAACTTCACATCAAACATTAGCAATAAAGTGAAAAATTGTATTGGTCTGAAATCTGCATGAATCTGAAAGTGTGAGCTTCAGATGGGCCAACCTTTGCTGCTCAATAACTTTTCAAGGATGAATGATGAATGCTGACTAAAATGATGAACGCTGACTAAAATGATGAACCAAAATGAAAAACCTTTCAGAATTAGATTGCATTTCATATTTTTAAGATGGGTTTGAATGGAGGTGAAAGATCTAAGGAAGCATTTGTTGACCCATGCTCTTAAAAAAGGATTCCCTTAAGATCAACTATATGAGGGTTGATGTAACTCATCCAATCAAGCCCCCTTACCCATGTTCACAGGGTGTGGTATTGTGTTCATTTCTTTTATATGGAGCTCAAGCTGGAGTGAATGTTATGAGTCCACCAAGGCAGCTGATTCTCAAAATACAAGATTTATGAAGTTTTACCGCTACAGCTTTAGGAGGTTGTAATGCATAGATAAGAAGATGTGCTATTAAAGCCGAAAATGTAATGTTAGTGAAGAAACACTAAGAAGAAAAAGGTAGAGTAAATATTTATTGTCCATGCCACTGTGCAGTGTCCTACCAACATGTCATTGGAAGTGATTTTGGATGGGATAGGTATGCATAAAAGTGGATATTCTGATTTCAGTAGGAGTATATACAGAAGTACTTAACCTTTTATTCTCCTGGGATGAGGAGATGAAAAGGAAAGAGCTAACAAGAGGCACAGAAAAGCATATTAAGAAGTTTCCAGGATGCACCAGCCATGATAGAGGATGATATACTGTGCTCCAGCTGGGACAAATCCTAGATGTTTGTGATGCAGCTAAGGAAGAACTTGGCTACCAAATACAGTCTTTGTTTTCACTGCTTTGTTTTTGTTGTTTCTTCAGTACCTCTAGTCATTTAGCAAGTGTGTAAGTATTTACTTATGAAAAGATATAATAAACATTTTTTTTGGTCTTTATATTTTCTATATATTTAAGTTGGCTTTAAGCAATTTGAGTATCACTCCACTTTTCATGAATTTCTAGGCATATGGCCGCCCCTTTCATTCTGAGAGCTTCTGCACACCCCCCATACATTATGGGTCTTAGGAGTCAGAAGACCATGTTTCCACTAAACGTCAAGGGCCCACAGTGAAGTAGTACCATATACTTGTGACGAAAGTATCTGGCAGCAAGTACAGACTCACAGATTTTTTGAAAAGGTGCAGGAATGCAGAAGGACATCTTGAGCTGTGGTAACGACAAAAAACCTGGCATTTTTAAGGAATATTTTTGGTATTTTTGCTTTTATTTAGAAATCATGGAAGCAAGATCTTTGAAGTTTGATTTTTAAAAAATTAGTTTACCTGAGTCTTTTAAGAAGTTGTGCTTCTACTCTGTGACTCTAGGTTTTCCTTTTTACTCACAATTAAGTAAAAGCCATACTTTGATGTCCCAGACATTCTCCAAGGACAAAATTCTAAAGTATGTACTTCATTGTTTATGCTCCCATTGATTCAGATATGTCAAAAATTTTTGCACACCTTTTAGCATGATTTTTGATATTTGTTTTTTAGTAGCAATCACAAAAAATGCCGGTAACATGCTGATTGCAGAAAATATGGTTAAAGCACTTCTCAGACAGGGCAAAGTATGTCATTGAATTCTGAGGGGCATCTATGCTGGTTAAAAATTTTACTGAATTTGTATATCAGGTTAGAAGAGTTTAGATAGAATGACATCTTTAATTAGTGTCCTCTTTCTGTGTAAGAAACTGAATTCACATTTGTGTTTCCACATTTGTCTTTTTCAGGAATTGTCCATTTCTAGAGGTCTGATTTCTTATTAAAAAAAAAAATCTATATTAAAAAAAATTAGTAGTAAAAAATAATTGTTTATTGTGTAATGCACATTCATAGCTTTCTCGAGACATTATTTTTGATTAGTCGCTTTTCCTGTCACATCTCTTTTTTGGCCCTACCTCTGTTCTTCTTTTCAAAGTGCCTCCATCCAAGCTGTGAAATCAGCTGCAAACTGCCCTTTTCTTAAGTTTTTGTGTGCATGTCTCTTAAACTCTGGATGCACTCTGTTCACTACTTCCGAACTATGATAACTGCCCTACCTTGTACTTGCACTTTGGAACCCGTATTAGGTTATAGTGTTATATTTTCTTTGGAGCTAATGTAGCTGGAGCACTTTTGGAGAGACTAAAGACTTATGAATTTCCCATACAAACTTTCATAGAAAATAAAAATGTTAGGGGTTGAACATTAAAAAAAAAAAAAAATTTGAAACAGTAAGGAGCATAAATGCAAGAAATTAAGGGTAGTACTTGTAGATAGTTGATTAAGCTCTAATAAAAAGGCTTAAAATAGATATCCCTTAGAAAGCTTTGGCCAATATGCTTTCTGCTTGGATAATGTGCTAGCTGGTGCTATCAGGAAAAAAAAGATGAAAAAAGATCCTATGGTATTTGAATAGAAAGAATCTTAACTCTCCAAAGACTTGGCAGTTTCTCAAAATTAATATCCAAATCATACCCATAACTATTTTTAATTTAGATTTTATGAACTGAACCCTTCCATAAAGACTCTCTTAAACTGTAAGATATTCAAAGAAGGAACAAGGTTATTTTAGAGCTTAGTTTGAATAACTGATGTTATCATCTTGGATTTCAGTAATGGTCATTTGAACTTAGAACCACTTAGAGTCTAACTCAGCTGAAATGAATAATGTCACAGTAGTGATGAATCTTCTTAATTGCAAATGAAATCTATGTACCATATTACCTGTGATCCACATTATCAGCTGGTTACACTTGAGTGCCAACTGTACTTCAAAAAATGCCAAAAGTACTGCAAGTGTGTGTGTGTGTGTCTGTAGGTGTGTGAGTGTGTGCTTCTGTCCAAGCTTTTAAGTGAGAAAATGGCAGAGGATCAGCAATTCTTATAGGAAAGGGAGAAGGGAAGGGTAGTTGAGCTTAAAATTTTATCAGTGCTGCTTATTGAGGAACATCAGTTTTAAGGGAAATTACTTTTAATAGTTTTTTCTCAACTTCTTATTTATCTATGAACTCAACATGATCAGGGCATCAACTCTGGGCAAGCACTTTCACTATTTTTAAACTCACTGTGCCTTTCCATCTGTTCCAATGTGTTCCAACTTACTCCCTCTGTTGATTATCTCCTTTCACCAAGGAGGTGACCAGTTATGAAACTTATTTTTAATAATGTTTTAGAAAAGACAAGAATAGTTTAATGTTTACCTTAATAAATTTACTTTGTATGACATTTCAGATGACTGTTAATTAAATTAAAGTTCTTGAAGGTTGTAAGGAAACTGAGAATAAAAGGCACATTATGTGACTGTCAGATATCCTGGTTACACTTAAGGCTGGCAATGGTTCTGTGAATTTCCCCAAGGCTTTTGGAGCTCCAGATAGAAAGGGATGTTTGTGAGCACTTTTGGCTGGCTGTTCTCTTTCATACTCAGACCTTCCTTTAGAGCTTTATACCTGCTTCACATCAGATTGGATGTTGCAATGCATTTGCATATACTTCATATTATCTGAACAGCTCCCTTCTTCCCCCCCCTCCCCCCCCCAGTTATGTAGAACGACCAATTTAGGAAGGAGAACCTCTTTGCATGTATGTTGTTCTGGTCTCTAGCTTCTATCAGAATGAAATTGATGTGTTGATTCTGACCCACAAACAGTTTCTGAACTATGAAATTATGAAGGAAGACTGTACCAAAACAGCACAGAGATGAAGTGTTATGTGCCAGGAGATATTCAGAGGAATAAGAAAGTGAGAGACATACAGTGAAAGGCATTTGAACACATTCAGCAGCATTGAAAGACCATGAGAGAACAACAAGAATACATAAGCACATGTTACTTACTAAGTATTCTTCGTATTCTGTCCTGAACACTGAATACGTGAGTCAGGATAGCCTGCTTGTTGTTATCCTGTGGTTCTGAAAGAACTCTCAGAAAGAAAACAATCTACATTAACTCAGAAATAGAGAGCAAACTACACCTGCATTGAGATCCTGAAGGTCAACAGGTGTCCAGGAAGCAGTCTGAAGTCTAGAGTGGATAACATGCTAATAGAACTTTTAAAATGGCAGGCAGATGCATAAAAATACTGGGGTAACTGAGAACCTGAAAGGTACCTAAAGTGACCCCTGAAATCTGCTCTGCACTTGAAAACCTTAGCTGGGTTTGTGTATCAAGCTTGGGATAGTGCAGCCTATGAATGATTCAGTTCACTTGGAGGGAGTTTGGTAGGGGGTAAAAGCCAAAAGAGGACTCAAGAAGATATGAGGTCAGGCAGAAATGAAAAACCAAGGCTTAACAATCCAGGGAAGAAAAAACTGAAACGGGACACCATCATAGTCTTGCAACATTTGCAAAGAAGAGGTACCACTGTTTTTCAGACTTACAGTGGATAAGTTATAACTTAAATTGGAGAAAAACATCCTACACATTAGAAAACACTTTATATCATTGCGATTATCCAAGCCTTGGAAGAGATTCCCTGAGGAGATTGTGAAGTATATAATTGGAGACCAAAAAAACCAAAAGCCAAAAAAGCTACCACTGACAGGCAGAAGAAGCTGAAGGCTTCTCCAGCTTTAATGTTTCTGTGACTCTGTGGTTTGCATCCTTTCTATCTCACAGTTTCCATGTAGCTTATGAAAAATTCTATCATGGAAGATGAAAAAAGCAGCCTTTTTAAAATTGGTAATTTCTTACATGGGAGATATAAAGATACTTTTATTTTAAAACTGTTTCCCTATTGACATAAAACATCTCACTCATAATGAGTCCCTTTAAAATGCCTTCCCTTCTCTCTGATATAATTATATATATATTATTATATATTATATTTTATATATATATATATAAAAAATACTTTTATAAGTATTAAATCCAAAACGTTCTATCCAGTTGCATTCTATAACCATCATTAGTGGGTACACTGGAAAAGCAAACAGTGAAATGCTGATATTTTTTAAATTTTAAAATTCTGTTTCTGAATTTTTACTGATATTACCAGGTACGTGCCATGTAAAGATGTGATACAGTGTTTAAAAGATACTTTTGGCAAATATTTTATGTATAGACAAAAAAGATTCAAGTATAAGCAATTCAAATAAGCCAGATCCATTCCAAAACTATCTCTGCACAAAAATTAAGAGGAAGGTATAAGTAGCTAAGGCTTTTTTTGGTTCAAACGGTCAAATCTATTTTCAAACCACTCTCACCATAATATGCTTCAGTTACTTTGGCTCTGTGTCATATGAAACAATAAAAGTGGTGATATGTTGAAGCTGAAACCATAACGCGAGAAAGTAAGATCTGTTTTTTAAATTTATGTGGCCTTTTGGACCTGGATTTATGTTATAATTGGCTATCCAAATTCTATAATCAAAACCTTATTTCAGATTTTAAAGAAAGCCAATAGGTTGGGTTGGAAATAATTAAATTACACTTCTAGAAGTTGCATGAGATCAAATGTTTAATGAGAAGCTTGACTGTTAGTAAGTTTTTGGTTTTTGTATAGGAAATGTTAAAGATGTAAACATTTTTAGCCCAAAATAAAAATCTTTTATGCCAAAGAACCCTTTTTTAAAAAAGGGCTATCAAAACAATAGAAAATGATGTACTATTATTTTAAGCAATTCATGCTAGTGGAAGCATTAGATGAAAGACAAAGTTTCAGACATTGCCACTGGTTTCATAGACCTCTCCCTCTGAGAGAATTACCCAGTCACTCATGTAACTGCAAAGGTCTAATTCTCCTAGTGAATCTCTACTACCACTTTTTAATTGCATTTGAAAACCCATTAGATGATGATAACTTCAATAACATCAAAAATCCAAAATCCAGGTATTGAAGAGACACATACCAGGGTATGTCAGGATGACTCAGTTTGATTTTAGCACTCACAGCAATTCTCTGAAGACAGTGTGTATCACCTAGAAGAGAATGCTATGCCACCTACAGCCCCAAAATTAACACCATCTCTGTGACAAGGAACAACTTAAACTAAGGCACATGTCCCATTTTTTATATAGCACTAAGTGCACGTATTCTGGGACGACCCAGAAACAATAAATGAGCAGAATGTAAGTTTGCCTTTATAGCTTCCCTCTATGTTAGAGCCTCTTCACTTGTAAAACCTTCAAAAATGGTTACCTAAATACCTAGGAGTACAAAGGAAGGTTTTTGCCTTTTTCATGTATGTATGTGTATATATACAGAATCACAGAATGGTTAAGGTTGGAAAGGACCACTGGTGGGGTCATAACACACACACAAAAACTTAGAGCCCTTCTTTCAATTTATTCAAGCATAACATCACCCCTGTACAAAGAGTTTAGGCAGAGGTCTTTTGCTCCATGACCTGTAAAACCAATTTCCTGGATAAACATATAAAAGGAGCAGCCTTAAAGAGAGAGACACTACCCCAAATAACACCACCTTCCCCTAGGTTTCCTATTTAGGTCTTCTTACTGCATCAACTTCCATCGTAATTGTATATCAGACAAGACAGGGAAGAAAAGGAGGAATGTCTTAACTGGCCAGCTGATAATGTAACTAAACATCACTGCTGCCTCAAAGATAAAGAAAAATACAAGAGTTACAAGGCTGAAGTTCATGTTGAAAAAGAGCAACTGATAGAAACTCAAATAAGATAAAACAGCTAGTCTCATCCTTTTATAATTTTATAGGTTTTGATTACCTTGGGGACTTCTCAAGATCTAGGCAATTACATATATTTTTGACTTTCAAAAACGTGTAATTGTTTATGGACAACATGCCTACTTGTAAAGCACAAAAGGGAGCACGTGGCATGGTGTTGCCCAGTGTCACTGTTTCTTCATGGTGGAGAATGTATCTTAGAACTTGCTTAACTCACTGGCAGTTGCCTCTCATTGCATCTTTTCTTCTTGCCTGAAGCCCTGCAGGAACTACTGCTGCAACTGATTTCAGATATGAATTGGGACTTTCTCAAAATCCATACTTTACTACAAGCCAGCTACATATTTTGACCTTGTTTTCTTCAAAAAGGCAGATATTGTATATATGACTTTGAAGTAGCTGGACTAGTTTCATATCGGTCCATGTTGCGAAGGTTAGTTACTTCAGATCTATTTGATTTTACACATTCTGTACCTCAATAACCATTCCTGTAGCTTTTGACAATAAAGATCTGTTAAATCATCTGCACCACAAGAAAGGCATAAATCCTTCTGATATGACAACATTTTCTACTCACTTTGTCTTGCCATAAAATATGTCAACAGTTTGAAGCAATGGAGAACTTAGACACTGTTGTGAGCAGCACAGCTTACATCAATACATCCATTGTTCAGTCTTGGCATCACTAAATGAAAAGGTAGTGTTAGCACAAGGCTAATTAAAATAAAAAATCCAACACTCTGTAACTTTTCTGAGGAGAGTTTTTATGAAAGGCATATTATGGGAGAACAACTTTTTTTTATTACAGAACCATTTGTAAAGAACTGGAAGAATTTTATGTCAGCTTTACAGAAACCCCAGTATTAGTTAAAGAGAGAATGCAAAAGGAATCACTCTATAACCTTAACATGCCACTAACATAGTCAGATTTTCCTCCAAAGTCTTGCTTGCTACAATAGCCGTCTGAACCTTTTCAGCATTCTTTTCAAGAATGATTTTGTTTTAGAAATACATTCTCTACATTTTCAAATACTTCTTACTGAATAACCAACACACAATGAATATAAAATTTAATATGGTGGTCATAAAAATTTTCTTTTTTTTAATTATAGAGGTTGGATTTTAAGCAAGAAATTTGAGGATAAATATTCTTTGGATGCAATTCATCCCCTACCTCTCTGCATACAAGATTTTCAGTGAATAGAAGATCTGACACTGATTTAATCACGAATATGTGCCATATCCCGATGCTATCAGTTCTATGATGTTCTGCAGCAACACCACCACTCAAGCCAATTCTACACCATATAGAAGGTGCACAGGCATTTCTGGAGAGGCAGTAAGCTGGCTGAATTCCTGAAAATCCCTTTGCCAAGCTTAGTGATACAGCTCAATTTGCCCCAGGGGTAAATTTAACAGTAAAGTATTTTTTCCTGGCTTAGCTGCACTGTATGTGTGTAAATGGAGTGCAACCAGGAATCTGGTCAACAAAACATTCTGGTAAGGTAAAAAGGAAGAGGAAGTTTACTACTACGTTCTAAACTTTGGGAAATCCTGTTAATGTTACTGGAACTGCAGCATCCAAGTAATGGTCATCACAAATTAATATCCAAAGTAGAATTTAAGAGTTTCACACATAGGAAAATGAATTTAAGAACTTCATTTAATAGGCTGTTTACTAAGAAGCAACATCTACCAGCAGTCACATACGTTTAAACATAAATTTGAGATGTTTTTGTCCAGTATCTCTATAAAATCTGAAAGCAGATCAAAAAATATTTGAAATTATCTTGAAAGCAATGACAACATTGCTCACATCAGACTGTTGCCATTTCCCTAAAGCAGCAAAATAAAGAAATGTTAGCTTGTACCCTGTGTGAAATATGAGAGTCTACATTTTAATAGGCTTCTGGCAGAAGTCAGTACTATGGAAGTTTTAAACCAAGGATTGCTTGTCTTACAAAACTGAAGATCACAAAATTAATTGTTCAGATTTTAGCTGAGAAAATGAAGCTGAATTAAAATTACAGACTAGTATACTTCGATATATTTTTAAAGATTTGAGCTGTCATTTGACATATACCATATTTTATGTCTTTCTCAGCCACAAGATATGTTGACAAGTGTCCAAAGCATAAAATACCCATTAGAACAACCTAAATTTTTTCTTTGCTTCTATGTAACTGTTGGCTGAAACTAGAGAGGTAATCCATCTTCCTATTTTGTGCATAGTCCCTTGTCATCTGCTGATTGACTGGCATAAATCATTATTAACTTTTGGAGCTCATAATATTTATTTGCATGAAGTCAAGAGGCTTACAATTGTTTTGATTTTAGCTTACAACATATTGTGTCAAGTTTCCAGATGCTACAGTTGTTTAATCAAGAAACAATTTTTTATTCTTTCAGCAAATCTCCAAGCAGAAAGCATATGGAAAATCTGGCCAGAATTCTCTCAGAAAGAGATTTCTTTCTTCCTTCCTTCTCTGATTTCTTTTCCTTCCTTCCTTCCTTCCTTCCTTCCTTCCTTCCTTCCTTCCTTCCTTCCTTCCTTCCTTCCTTCCTTCCTTCCTTCCCCCTC